>OU015744.1:6011729-6022514 GCA_907169655.1 Acomys percivali
AGAGAGAGAGAGAGAGAGAGAGAGAGAGAGAGAGAGAGAGAGAATAACATACAGCTGAATTTGACCCATTTCCACTTGACTCCTGATAAGGAGACATCTCTGGGGTTGGGAAAAGCTAAGCCCTCTTTCTAATCTAGTGTCTTCTTGGCTGGCAGAGTTGCTGGCTCCCCTAGTGGAATATTCTAGCAACCCCATAGCTGGCCTCTCTACTAGGTTTTCAAAGACGACAGAGAAAGCAGGGTTGGGGAAAGGCTGGCTTTTCCTGCTTCCACAGGAAAGCATTTAGAGAAGTCCTCTGGGATCTGTAATTGCTGAATGTAGAAATCCATCTACAGTGTGCATATACACATGCAGTGGACGTAAGCGTGGTTTCGTCTTGACCCAAGTGTGGGATGTGAAACTGGCTTGTGAAAGGGCCTGTGAAGTTTGTCGGCTGGAAACAGGGCTTGTGAGAGGGCAGGTGACCTTTGTCAGCTGGGAACTGCCTCATGAGGGGGTGTGGTCTTTGCCAATTGAAAAATATCCTGGTGCGGACTCTGAAAGGATATATATAGAAGCCCAAAAACAGAGAGAGATCGCTTTGCTTCAAGACGCTCCTAGAGAGAAACACTCTGGGGAAGACTCTGAAGAGCCTGCTGTGTTTGCTGTTGCTTGCTCTGTTGCTTGTTCCTGCTGCTGTGTTTGCTGCTGACACCCTGACGATGAGGAAGAGTGGAATCGCCCCAAGGAACTGAGTCCTGTCCCTACTAACCTTCCTCTCCCATCTAAGGTAGGTGGGTTGGAAGGGAGGTAGAGGCATTAAGGAATCCCAAATAAAGTAGGTTTTCAAAAAAAATCAAAACCTACATACATACCTGTGTTATACGTGGACAAGAGATGAGGCAGTGTTATCCCCAAACAACCTCCTAATCCTATGACATCATGTGATATCCTACAAGCAAGAAATATTATTTAAAGATGTATTTGTATTACTTTTAATTATATATAAATACGTGTGTGCATGTGACTGTATGTGTCCTCAGAGTCTAGAAGATGGTACCAGATCCACTAGAGTTGGTGGTTGTGAACTGTCCAACATGGAAAGTTGGAATAAAACCCAAGTCCTCTGTGAAGGCAGCACACGTACCCTTCTAACTATTAAGCCCCATCTTCTAACTGTCTCTTCAGACCTAAGAAGTCTTGATAATGGAAGGGGCTAATCTGAGCTTATTGCAGGGCTCAATTTCACAGTGTACCATAAGGAAATAAATACCTGTTTCCCACACCTATAAAACATAGTCCAAAAATATGCAAATATGCTGGCAATTCCTCCATACATTCTGTCCTCACCTATGTCTATCCTGACTTGGCAGGTCATCCAGAAAGGTACCACGGCTTACATTTGCAGGGTCTAGAGAACTGGTGTTGACAATGGTGACGCTCTCAGCTTTGACCTCAGTTGCTCTGTCACATTTATAGCAGACCCTGAGTTGTTGATGACTTAATTTTTTCCACTCCCTAGATACATATTTAGAGGCCACTGGAATGATTCTCTAATTGAAAGGGTCTGGAGATGTGCTCATGACAGCTCTTTTCCCTAGGTGGCCCTGTCCACACACAAGAGATTTCACCTTGGAAATCCAGGACAGCAGTGCAGATGAAAGCAGGGTGTTTAACTACAAGAATGCAGTTTAAATGTTAGTTGTGTCATTCAATGATAGACAGCTATCTAAACATTACAAAGAATAAGTTTTCTAGTGTTGGTGAGATGGATGATTCAGTGGGTAAAGGTGCCTGCCCCTAAACCTGAAGACCTGAGTTCAGTTCCCCAGGGACCTCCATGGTAGATTGAAAAGAGAGAGCTAACTCCTGAAAGTTATCCTCTGACATCCGTGTGCATCCCAGAGTGTGTATACACACACACACACACACACACACACACACACACACACACACACATTCACACACTCATGCACTCTATGCAAACACACTGAGCTGGTTCCTTAAAACCCATCAAAGCTGAAAAGGACACAGCTAGTCCTCAGAAGAAGCTGAAAACCAAGAAGACAGTAAACACATGAGCATTTTAACCAGGACTGATGCCAGAAGGGAGTTGTCACTTGAAGCATACCTACAGAAAGCCTCATGGACAAATACTACACTTGAGGGACACGAGCAAATGAGGTCCAATCCCTACCCCCACAGCATCAAAAGACATGGTTGTTTCTCTCTGAGTGGGAGGTGGGTGACGAGAGAGGAGAGCAGGAGGGGGATTTAAGAGAGAAACAACATGACTCCAAGCATAGTTTTGTGGACAAATATGGACACACTTCAATACAGGGCTTATCTATGGCCTTCCTCCCAACATGGGTACATGCAGAAAGCAGCGATTTCTAGCACTGGGCACTGACCTCCCCCATCCTACACTGATTCACTGCAGAAGGCACAGCTAACTGGATGATGGATGGAGAAACCACTTGGGCAGTAGCCAGTAGCTATCTCCTTCTGTTCTGAGACCTGCATCCAAATTCGAGCCTGTGAAATGGCTTGGGTGATCTTAATTTGACAGTTGTCAACATTTCAAAATCATTGCCAAGTTCAACCACATGGAAGTCTTTGATCAGGCGCAGCGCTCCACGTATGTGTGTGCCTGTGTTGTGTATGTCAGGGAGTTGCCAATCTGAGCTGGGCTAATACACCTGTGCACCCTTCCTCAGTCACATCTCATTAGCATCTCTGCACATGATGAATTCTGCAGGAGACTGAGGAGGAAAATAGCATTTCAACTTCAGCAAGTTTGGTCCAAGAAGGAGCAAAATAAGTAGACAAAAAATTAAAAAAATAAAAAGTGTAAGCTGTGAACTAAACTCAACATTAAAACTGAAAAATTAGAAAAAATAGTGCGCAAAACAAAAATTACACATAAAAATAAAATAGGATGGTGTCATGAACATAATGGCTTACAACAGCAGTTAGTCCTTGCACACGTTCTTCATCAGGAATCTTGGTTTAAGCTGAATTTGAAGACAATTGAACCAATATCAGAGGGAAAAGCAATGGGCAAGGCGACTTCTCTCTGATTTACCACATGAAAAATATCTCATTTGGAAACAAAACCATTGGCGCAGGAAATACGGGATCACCATGGAGAAGGAGCTGGAATAAAAAATGCAAAAATGCAGGAACCTGCAGTGCAGGGTACACAGCTGTGGGCTGAGGGGTCTCTCCATCCTCACGTGCACTCACAGAGACTATCATTTCTACTGCTGCCAGGTTCCAAGCAAGAGTTGTGGGGGAGGGGTGGGTGGCATTCTGATTTCCAGTATGTTTTTGGTGGTTGTTTCCCAGAATTAAAGTCTTCCAGGAAAGTGTATATGTGTAGACAGAAGGTTCAGCTTGAAAACAGTAAGCCAGCAAAAATGAAGGTAGTTAGCCTGTAATGGCCCATCTTCACTGTCCACTTCCTTGGATTTGGAATCCCCTAGGAGGCACACACCTCTGGGCACATTTGCGAAGGTGTCCAAAGAAGTTCAGCTAGGGAGGGGAGACCCATGCTGAATGTGGGTGATGCCCCCTTCCACAGGTGAGTGTCCCAGGGTGAATAAAAAGAGGGGAAGAGGCAAGCCAGCTGAAGAGCCGCACCCGTCTCTTTCTGCTTACTGACTGGCCATAACGGGACCAGGTACCTCACACTCCGAGCACCAGGCCTTGCCTTCCCTTCCACAGCAGACAGAAGCCGAAAGAACCCTCTCTTCCCTAAGATGCTCCAGCCAAACACCTTGTCACTGCAATAAGAAAAATGATCAGTTGCAGACACTGCTGACCGTCTGTCTTGTTGCTCAGATCCTCACTAGAGGGTGTGGCGTGGTTTCCTTTACATGTATCTGCTCTCTGCAGGCTGAGCATCTCTCCACAGTCATCCATACATTCTCCTAAGGTAAAAACGTCAGTCCATGTCCTTGTGTGTGTGTGTGTGTGTGTGTGTGTGTGTGTGTGTTGGGTTGTCGTTCTCTCATTGAGTTGTTTTTGTTTGTTTTGTTTTGTTTTGTTTTTTAAAACAGGGTTTCTCTATGTAGCCTTGGCCATCTTGGACTTGCTTTGTAGACCAGGCTGCCCTCTAACTCACAGCGATCCTCCTGCCTCTGCTTCCCGAGTGCTGGGATTAAAAGCGTGCGCCACCAGTTTTTCATAAATTCTAAACACAATCCCTTTACTAGAAATGTACTTCATAAACATTGCTCCTTAACTCTTTCTCTTGTCTTTTCATTTTCTTATTGATTTTTTTTTTCTTTTTCTTTTTGCTTTTTGAAGACAGGGTTTCTCCGTGTAGCCTTGACTATCCTGGACTTGCTTTGTAGACCAGGCTGGCCTTGAATTCACAGTGATCCACCTGCCTCCACCTACCAAGTGCTGGGATTAAAGGCGTGCATCACCATCACCCGGCCTTATTGATATTTTTTAGTAGGACACTTTTCAACTGTGATGAGGATTTTCAATAACTTTCTGTGGCCTGTGTTCTCAGTGCTCCAGCTTGGGAAGTTTTGCTTAAGATTTTCTATTAAGATTTTGGGGTCAAAAGAATGGCCCCAGGGATAAAGGCATCTGCTGCCAACACTGAGGACCTGGGTTTGATCCCAGGGACCCACACGCTGGAAGAGGTGACTCCTGAAAGTTGTCCGCTGACCTCCACACCCATGCTGTGGCACGCATGCTCCCACACACACACAGGCAGACAGACACAGACAGACAAGCAGACACACACAGACAGACACACAGACACAGCACTCACATAGATACACATACACAGTGTAATAAAAAATAGAAGTATTATCATCTACTTTTGTGTAAATATTTGTGGATGGTGTCCAGTAAGCGTTTAAATTCCCCTCTTTGTACACAGAATTAGATTGTTCCAAAATGGATTGGCTGCACACAGGGATTATTTCTGCATCCTCTTTGTTGGTACTTTTGTTTACAGATCTTTTGGCCGCACTACTTTATCCTTGGTAAGAACAGTTCTAGAGAAAGTCTTAAAATTGGGAGATGAAAGTCCCCCAACTTTCTTGTCACTCAGGGTTGTTTTGGATACTCTAGGCATCTTGATTTGATATACAAGTGTCTCCAAAGAGCCAGTAGTTGATTTTCTGTGTATCTGTACAATTGTACACACATATACATGCATAGGTGTGAGCAAGCTGGGGGCAAGAAGATGCATTGGTACCCTCCCCTAGCACTCCCCACCCATTCCTTTGAGGTAGGATCTCTTCCTGACACTGGGGCTCCCATCTGCTCAGCTAAGCTGCAATGACCCTCCAGTCTCCATCCATCCTTGGACATCTGGCTTGGTACACAGTTGCTAGGACCCCAACTCCACTCCTCACGGTTGTACAGCTGATGCTCCCAGCTCTGGAACCACCTCTCCAGCATCAGCATCTAAGTCCTTAGGAAATGAGTCATCAATATTCTCTTTTCAAAATCTCCTGGAATTTTGACGCCATGGAGTGGTTCGAGGAGAGCCTCCACGCCTGCGACACGGGGTCTTCCAGTCCATGGACCTCGGTCCTTGTTTCCTGCTCACACTTTAATAATTTTCACCATGCGAGTCTTATATTTCGTCTGTTAAATTAACTCTGCCTATTTTATTCTTTTTGATTTACTATTCATTTTATTTTTTGAGTTGTTTTATTGTTTCTATATAGAATAGACTGATTTTTATATTAATCTTGTATCCTTATCCTATGAGCATGCTCTACTTATTTATTAGTTCTCATGGGTGCCTCTGAGAGAGAGAGAGAGACAGAGAGAGACAGAGACAGAGAGACAGAGAGACAAAGAGAGACAGAGACAGAGAGACAGAGACAGAGGCAGAGAGACAGAGAGACAGAAAGAGAGAGTCCAGGTGTGCGGTTTATTTTCTGTATACGTTTGTCATACATGAATGAACACTTCATATTTTCCTTCCAGTGTATGTGCCTTAAACTTTTTTTTTTTTTTTTTTGGCTGGTCTGGTTTTGTTGGTTAGAAACTCCTGTGTGTGTTGAACAGAGAGGTAAGAAGGAATTGTCTGCTTCGTGTTTGGACTTAGGAAGAAGCACACCATCACTATCCATCAATGGTTTTGCTCTGATGCCACCGACCTGGCGCAGTGCACAGATGTGCTTTATCAAACCAAGGAAGAGTTCCTCCTACCTCAAATTTGTTAAATAATTTCTATCATAAGTGAGTGATATGTTTTGAACGGAATTTCTATATTTTTGTGGTCTAGGGTAGGAATCTTTTGTCTATTAAGTTATTTCATTTTTAATTTTGAACCAACTTTACATTCCCATTTGCTCATGTTACGTAACCATGGAATGTGTTTGGGACTTGGCTTGCTAACACATCACTGCGGTTTTTTTCCCATTTATACTTGTAGTTTCCCGTGTCACTCAGAGATTAGAGATCTGGGCTCCCAGGATGCATCAGCAGTTCTCAGCACTGCAGAGGGACATTTCCTTCCCTGAAGCATCCCTCGGGTTTTGGGCCAGGCTCTTTTTGCACACTTGGTCTCTGCCAACTAGAATGTTAAACACTAGCAGCTGACGGTTATCAACAGATGCCCTGGAGACAGAGATTTCCCTGCACAGCAGCACAGTTCTGAGTAGAATCAAATAATAACCACTACCCAATGAGGGGGCTTTTCCAGAGGGCTGTGAATCAGGTCACAAGGTGGGTGTTGAAATTACTTTTCTCACCATTATGACAAAATACATGAAAAAAAAAAAAACAACCTGAAGAAGATTTATTTTGTTCCTCAGTTTTAACGGGGTTACAGTCCATGTGACAAGAAGGAGTGTGAGACGGCTGGTCTCGTTGTGTCAGCAGTTAAGCAGAAAGAGCTGGGCGTGAGCACTTCACCAGCTTTCTCCTTTGTATTCAGCCCAGGACCCCAGCCCCTGAGACACTGCTGCTCATATTCAGGGTAAAGGTCTCTGGAAACCCCTCACAGATGCCCATTAGAGTATTCCCTAGGGGATCCAAAAGTCCAGCCAAGCTGAAGATAGCTAGTAACCATCACACAGCCAGAGAGATGGCTCAATGGATCGGGGCACTTGCTGTTCTTCCAGAGGACCCATGTTTGGTTCCCAGCATGTACATCAGGCAGTTCCCAACTTCTGTGACCCCAGTTTCAAGTTATCCAAATCCTTCTAGCTTCTTCGGGCACTGGAACGCATGTGGTACATATAAACTCAAATAGATACGTGCACAAAAAAAAAAAAAAACACCTTTCTAAAGGTTTAAGCTAACCATCACGGTGGTTCAGCGACACTTCGGCTGCGTTCCAGGCCTGTTCTCCTCTCACTGGTACAAGGGGCTAAAGCCTCTGCAGCTGTCACTGCACTGAGGGTGCTGGGTTTCCATGTGGCTGGAGAACTCGGGTGACAGGAGAGCGGGGTGCATTAAAACACGCTAGCCTCTTGGGTGTAACAGATCCCAAGCAGATCTTCAATAAGTATGTCAAGTGTTTGACATAATTCTGGGCTTCCCAAAAATGCTGACAGTGATAACGTTGTCAAGATTCTACCTTCTTCTGCAAAGAAGCCAGGTATTCATCCCGTTGGTTGGTTGTTGTTTTGTTTTGTTTTGCTATCAGAAGCTAGACTCAAATAGGAAAAGAAATGTCAACTACGAAAAAGCCTTGCATCAAATTGCCTGTAGGCCAGCTGGGGGGAAGGGGGGTGGGGAGGGGGGGCAGGCATTTCCCTGATGCTAATTGATAGAAGAGAGCCTAGCCCACTGCAGGAGCAGTGCTGCCCCTGGGCCGGTGGTCCTGGGTTCTATAAAAAAGCAGGATGAGCAATCCATGAGGAGCAAGGCAGTGAGCAGCACCCCTCCATGGCCTCTGCGTCAGCTCCTGCCTCCAGGTTCCTGCCTGGAGTTCCTGCCCTGACTTCCTTTATGGCAGACCATGATGTGAAACTGTAAGTTGAAATAAACCCTTTTGCCCCAAGTTGCTTTTGGTCATGGTGTTTTACCACAGCACAGAAGCCTAAGACAGTGTCCATGTCCATGGCTTCTTCGACAGACCACACACATATTTATCTCTAGACATATGAGGTGATAAGAGTTTGCAGTGCCTGGTACAGGACGGCAGCCCAGCTGCCCGTGGGGTTGCACACATCCCGAAGACTTCAAGGCCACGGTTTCCCTGCCTTGTCTAGCACCCAGAGACCGCCCCCCATTCTTCAGACAATGATGATGTTCCTTTGTCATAGTGAGCAGCCACAGCACCCCACTTCTGCATCCTCTTGGGCGCACCTCACATCTCAGGGACCCTGTGTTTCTCCAAAGGCCACTCACATAATCCGTGATCCTCTCCCTCTCGCATGGTTCTGGACTTCAACCACATTTACAAAGTCTCTTCCGCCATGAAAAGCAACATACTCTCGCGCTCCAGACCCTGCACACAGACGGACGTCTCTAGGGAGCCTTTGCTCTGTCCTCCACAAGCAAATTTAAGACTCCTACTCCGGCCTCCCAAAGCGGCTCTGGCCCTGTGCTCCCCTTCCTTAGCCACAAAGTTGCCTGGTATCAACTGTGTCTTCGCCCATCCACCTTCATCCCCTGCCAGACTTCACTAGCGCATCTCTTACAACAAATCTCCCGGTGGCTTACAACAGTGCTGCAGTTACTGACTGTGGTGCACGGTTGCTGTGAAGCGACAGAGCTCTGCTCAACTTTCTTCTTTACTCTCATATGTTAGCAGGAGGGAGGGGGGGAGACACCTCTCCTGGAATTTGTTGAGCCTGTCATCTCGACTTGATTTAAGGCAGCCATTCTCGACAAGAGGCTCTTTTTCCACTTGGGTGGAAGCTGGATCAAGAGGTGCATGTGTGTGCAGGGAGTGCCTTTTTCATCGCTGGGGTAATTAGTTTGCTTCTGGTCCTGGAGAATGACTTTGGTAATCCTTTAACGAGCAAGGTAAATATTGCTTCTAATTGACCCATTCAGCAGTTTGTGTACCTACCGAGATGCTCCAGGGCTACAGGAAGTAGCTGTGAATACAAGGAGGAGAGAGGGGGTGGGAGCAATAGAACAAGTCTGTGAGATCTGCTGTCCCCAGCTACATATAAGAAAATGTAGTAATTAATGTTTGGATTAAGTGGAGCAAGGGGAACATAAGAAAATGTGGTGATTAATATTAATCGCCAGCTTGATTGGATTGAGAGGCACCTAGGAGATCAGTAAAATACACCTCTGGTGGGTCTGTGAAACTAAGACGGGAATACTGCCCTAGATGGGGGACCACGCCATAGGCTGTAGGTGTCGGTGGTTTGAATCTTAGATGTTCCCACAAGGCTCCTTGTTGGGGTTGCTCTGGTGCTGTGTATGCTAATGCTAATGCTAAGTACTGGCTAATGCTAAGGCTAAGTACTGGCCCCCAAGATGCAGTTGCTGCGGAGATGAGCACATTCTCACGTAGTCCTTGCTGTGTAAACCTTGCTCCATCTATTTAAGTTTGATTGGTTCATTTTTTAAAAAGGCCTACACCTGGGAAGCGCAGCCGCTAGGCATGGCTAAGGCTCACATCACAGGCTTGGAGACAGAAGGATCTTGGGTAGAGGACAGGTACAGGAGAAGGGAGGTTCTGGGAAGTAGGAAGGAAGAAGAGACAGCAATGAGTTAGCCTGGAAAAAAAAAGTGCACGGCCAGATCAGCGTGGATGGAGGAAAGCAGTTCAGATGAAGAACATGAGCGAGTGTTTGGGGACTATGGGTGGGAAGCAGCCCCAGGTAAAATGAGGCTATTCTAAAACACAGCAGGTGTCTGTGTCTTTTTTTTTATTATTGTGATAGTGGGTTAGATAATACCACTGTAAAAATTATATGTCTTAATAATAGACATTATTAGATATATTTTTAAGTTTTCTACTCTAGCTCATGGTTATAGTGATTGGTCCCTACTTCGTGTCACTGTTAAGGGGAGCAGTGGAAAACTGTAGGAGGTGGGACTTTGCTCGTGGAAACAGTCATTAAAGGCAGGAAACAGGTTACCTCACTCTGAGAGGGATGGCTGATTCTGGTTCCAGCCTGTTCTTCTTGCTTCCCAGTCCACCACATTCTAGTTGCATTTCTGTGGATGATGATATAGATATAGATATGGATATTGATATAGAGATAGATAGATAGATAGATAGATAGATAGATAGATAGATAGATAGACAGACAGATAGATAGGTAGATAGATAGATATCATGACAAAGAGCAACTTAGGGGATATGGAGACTTACTTCAGATAGGTTATAGTCCACCATTGTGAGGAAGTTAAGCTTCAAACAGCTATTCATGTCATATCTACTGTCAAGAGCAAAGAGGGAACGAACAAGCCCTGCTTCTTTGCATGTTTGCTGGCTTGGTCAGACTTCTCCACTGCTGTACAGTGTAGGCCTTCCCTGACTGGGAAATGGTGCCACTCAGACAGGGCTGAGGATTTCCACATCAAGTAGCTCAATTAAGATAATGTCCCACAGACCAACCCGAGTAAACAGTCCCTCACTAACACCTTTCCCAGGTGATTCTGGGTTGTGTCAGGTTGACAATTAATTCTAGCATCATATGAGTACCCACTGCTGTACCGTCCCACCACTGTGGGTGGGATGGTTCTACCGTGCACTGTGATCTTAGAGGAATTTGTATTGCCTATTGTTACATCTTTCAAGTATTTTCTTATAGCAACAACAGCAAAAGTAATTAACACAAGAGAGCCAAAAGATAGCCTTCTAGAAAATACTCTCTCTCTCTCTCTCTCTCTCTCTCTCTCTCTCTC
>OU015744.1:6023188-6035320 GCA_907169655.1 Acomys percivali
CACCTGCTCCTTCTGATTCAGCCCAGGGTCCCCGCCCAGGAATCACAGTGTGTAGATTTTCCAACCTTAATTAAAGCTAATCAAGCTGATCTCCCACAGGCATGCCCAGAGGACTATCTTCTGGGTAAATTGGACAGTTGATATTAACCATCAAGGGCCAGCCTAGGTGACAAAGTAAGAACCTGTCCCAAAAAAATATTTTTAATTGAAGCTGATGGCAAAGTTGGCTTGTATTATTGCTAAACAAAGATCTCCCAGAGTGTCTCAGATTGCACCACCCGGGCTGAGGTAACAGTGCACTGTGTTGGACTCCCCAGAGAACATATTACCTGAATGAACAGAATTTGATTGGCTTTTTCTCGAAACTGAGAGACTCCAGTTGCAATTTTTAATAGTCAAATATGTAGGTTTGGAACATAATATATTATGACATTCTACCAATAAATTCAAGTATACTTTAACTAGAACAAATAAAACTCAAAAATTAATTAAACTCAAAAATTAAATTCACTGTGCAAAGTGGAGAGTGATCAAAGTCTGTTTAGTTGCTAATTTAGTCAGCTAGTGTGGTTCTGGTGTAAGTATGACCCACCCACTGTCACAGGGAAGGGCCACCATGCTGGAGAAGAATAAGGAGTTAACCCTTGGCTTACCTTCAGAGCACTGGGTCAGGTGACAGCCTGGCCAAAGCCCTTGTGAATGTTCACTGAATCCAGACAACGTTCAAGCATGACATATTTAGAGCAACACAGGAGGCATCCTTATCTCCCAGTGGACCTGGGCTACGAGTGAATAAATGTGGCAACCAAATTTCCACCCAAATGTCTTAATAGAGAAATGCAGAAGGAAGGCTGGACAGATGGCCCAGTGAGAAAGGGGCTATTTTTGCCTGATGTTCTGATATGGGTCCCTGAGATTCACATGGTGGAAGGAGAACCAACTTCCACAAGTTGTTCTCTGATCTCCACATATGCTCATGGCACACAAGTACCCCACAACACACACACACACACACATGCACACACACACAGACACACACAGGCACACACACAGAGACACTCACACATACATGCACACACACAAACACACACACACATACACCACACACACAGGCACACAGAGACACACACACATACATGCGCACACATACACATACATGCGCGCACACACAGAGACACTCATACATACACATGCACGCGCACACACACACACACACAGGTAATTTTAACGTAACTAATGAGGGGCTGGAGAAGTGGCTCGGTGCTTAAGACCATGCACTGCTCTTGCAGAGGGCCCACGTGCAGTTCTCAGCTCCCGTACTGAGTAACTCACAGCTGCCTGTACTTCCGATTCCAGAAGCTCCAACACCTTCTGCTGCCCTCCACAGGCCCCCCCTCATGCAAATGGGCATGCCCTGACACGCCCCCCCACTCAAATGCGCACGCCCTGACACAGGCGTGCGTGTGTACAGCATGTGTACATGTAGTTATAGATTCCGTGAATCTTTAAAATAACGTAATTAATGAAATATAGAAGGAACAAGCTGAAGATACTTTTGTTACTCCTGATAGGATCAAAGCAATGCCACCGTCCCCCTTCCAGAGAGGCAGGATTGGGGCTGGGCTTGCAGGGTTGAAAGAAGTAAACACGTAGCTAGTTTGTTCACTGCGCATCCTCGATCCGTGTAAACAAGGAGGTCACAGAGCTGTGATGTTTGTTTCTGTCCCACTCTGTAAGCCTGTGCCAGCAGATGCTGCAGAGGCCTCAGAATCAAAAGCTGCACTTCAAATGAGTGGATATGAAAAACATTGTTTGCACTGGGGAGGGCAGCTGATCTAGCTCCTGAGAAACAGACAGGAGAAGGAAAAAAAAAAAAAAAGAACCAGAATCTGCTTTGAAATGGAGAGTCATCTCCTAGGCACAGAAGTTTATATGCACAAAACTCCAAATACCGAGCTGGCCTGAGGGAGACACAGGATGGGCCACAGTGAATCTGGTAACTCCTGGGGGAGTGGCCTCAGGCTCCATAGCCGGCGCTGGAGGCATGAGACTTCAGGTCTGCGGCTCCTCATAATCACTGGACCTTGTCTGACACAGCCTTTGACAGACAGGCTGCCCTCACATTGGCTCGCATCTGGCTTCAGTGTGCTGGGAAGAGGGACCGCAGGAGCGAGGGGCCCACGTGGAAAGAGCCACGTTCCCTTTGCATTCTGGCAACCTGCAGACAGAGCTGCCGACCCAGCAGCTCGTCCTACCTACCCCTGCGTAGCTCTGTTGCTGTGACAAAACACCTGACAAGTCTGTGGTAAGGAACAGTTTACACTGGCGCATGCGTTAAGGGTTCAGTCCATCGTGGTGGGGAAGTCACCGATGCAGGAGCATGAGGCGGCGGCGGGTCACGTGGCAACCACATTTAGGGGGCAGGAAATGAGTGCCTGGTCTCAGTCCCCTCTCTCCTTGTCCTGCGGTCTAGTGCCCTAGTCCATGGAACGACGCTGCTTATGTTTAGGGTGGTCTTTATTCCCATCTCACTTAACCTAACCTAGAAATCCCTCACAGACCTAAGCAGAGGCTTGTCTCCATGGTGACCCTAAATCCCATCAAGTTGACAATTCAGATTAACATCATAGTGGAACAGAAAGGCTTAGTGCTTTAAATTCTGGCCTCACTCACGGGGCACGGTCCCATAGGCAGAACATCTGAGAGTTTTATGCCATTTGGAGGATTCACTTCTGCCCAGAGTCATAGCACTGCGTTATACACTTGAATCAACACTGCCCGAAGGCCTTGGTGACAGGTGCATCACTGCTGGGGACAGGGGGATCCTGGGAGCAGTTTGGTGACATTCGTTAGCAGTTGTGTACCCTAATCTTAAGCAACACAGTGATGCCATTGAACTGACCGATGCTTAGAGCCCTACCATGCTCCAATAACTCTGTGGTAAAATGGTCCCCAGTGGAAGCAAACTTATAGCAAACTACTTTGGTGCACAGTTTAAGGTAAAGTTTGTCATGACAGGGAAGTCAGGGCAGCAGGGACACGAAGCATCTTGATGTGTTGCTTCCATCACCCAAGAAGCGGAAAGCAACGAGTGCCTAGTGTGCTTCCTCCGTTTACACAATCTGGAACCTCAGCCTAAGGCATTGTGACACCCACAGTGGACTGCTCTTTCCACTTCAATTAACAAAACAAGCCCCCATGGGTTTGCCCAGGGCCTGACTTAGATAATCCCCCACAGAGGGCCTCAGAGGCTTGTCTCCTAAGGGGCATTTGATACTCTCATAGCTTGTGATCTCAAACTCATAGCCCTCAAGGACAATTGTACACACTCACAGAAGAGGATATTGAAATGATGGGTGATCAGAGCCACTTATTAGTTTGAATTGGTATTGAGACTTGGGGATAGGGGTTGGGCTACAGAATTATGGGAAATATTTTATGGTCATACAGTATTTGTTTGGGTTTTTTTTTTTTTTAATGAGCAAGCAGTTCTCAGGCTATTGGTCAGTCAAATGGCATTTGGGGTGGGGGGAGCACCTATGTCCATGAGGCTGGATCTACAGCAGTCTCGGAATCTAATCACTTGGAAGTTTTTTTGATTTATCATTTCTTAAAAATATCAGCTAATGCCGTGTTGTTGGTGCTGCTTTTGCTTGAAGAGAGAGGCAGAATATATCCTGTACAAAAAGTAGAGCAAAACCCTCTCAGGGGGTGACTGGCCAGTGGGGAAGCACTGCATATAAGTGGCTCCGATGTAGCTCTGAATGGTCACAGGAAGGCATTGGGTGTCATCCCAATCAGAGAAAGAAGTGATGTGACCCAATGACCACGAGACTCCAAGGATGACACAGGACCTGCACAGCTCATGCCTTTGGGACTCATTCCTCATTATCTGCAGTTGCCGTGTACACCTGGAAAGTCCCAAAGCCTAGAAGCACGTATCACTTCTGCCTCAACACATTCACCTTCAAACACGCTCTATTGCTGCCTCAGTCCAGTTGAAACATAAGGATGTCCGAAACCTGAGCTGGAGACAGCAGCCCCTGAGGAGACAGCTGTGAGACAGAAGGCCTTGGCCTCCAAGTAAAGGAGGTCTGGTATGAATTCCAGAACATTCCACACTAGTGTGCTTAGGATGTGACATCCCCCCCCTTCCAGGCTCATGTGTTTGAAAACTTGATCCCAAGCTGGTGGCATTGTTTTGGGAACATGTGGAACCTTTATCTGGAAAAATTGGGCCACTTTGGAGGAGGGGCTTCTGAGTAATAGCCCTGCCCTGGTTCCAGGCCAACTTCTCTGCTTCCTGGTCCAAGGAGACGTCAGAGCCCCAGTGCACTGTCCCTCAAACATGAGCTCTGCCACTCCTTCGCCAGCATGACCCTCAAGCCAAGACCCAAGGTAAATCCTACACACACACACACACACACACACACACACACACACACGCACACACACACACCCCTAATCAAAGCAGGGTCTTGAGAAAACAATCGGCAGCCATTCTTGCCCATTTGCATGTCTGGTCTAGCATCTGGGTCTCACTTGGAAGCCACAAGACTAAGCAGAAAGAAGAATCAGCCTTCGATTTATTTGGCTAAAATCAAGTGAGGGAATAGCTTGCTGAAACCCACTTTCCACCCTTCTGTTGCTGGAGTGGAAGGCCCACTCTGCCCACACAGTCTGCTTAGGTGTAAATATCACTGATACCGCTGAAGGTGGGGACGGTCCCCTTTCCCCTTCATTACTGTCAGATGTGAAAAGGAAAGAGCAGGGGTCATTTATTGGAGGTTACTTTTCATGCAAAGTACCCCATGTTCACTGTCATTCAAAAGGTAGCAGTCTACTTCCTCGCTCCCATATTAAGGGAGCTTTGGGTTATAACCTTCCAGGGCATTCACTATCCCAGAACCTCTGATTAGTGCCCAATTTACAGACCCTTCAGCAGAACCCGGCCTTCCGTGGAAAGGCCCTGTACGTTCATTTGGCCTTTACTCTAGACTCTACATGAACTCTGAATTTAAAGCACAGTGCATTAAGCCATATCACTTTGTCTTGTGATAGTGTTTCCATTAGAGGGATGCTAGTTAACCCTTTCAAATCAGGCCCATCTATTGTGGCAATCTTTTCAATAAAATTAATAGTTGCCACTTACTCGAACTACCTTGACCATCTGATCCCATTTATGGGCTCTTCTGTACAAGAGGGAAAAAGAAAAAAAACCTCACATCCAAATCAGCCTTGATTTAATGGCCTCTGCAGGATTTGAAATGATGGGAATTTACTGGAAGTTTTAAGAACATCACTGAATTGTTGCATCGTTGCCTTATAGGAAGAGATCACCAATCATGGACTTTCTGATCTCAACAAGAGGACCACATCTTCTGTTTGCATCTCATAATCAATACATGCTTTGTTTTCTTAATTGGCCCAATTATATTGTCATGCTGGCTGGGGCTGCTGGCTTGCATGTGAGTAGATTGCTGGAGACAGCCATACTTCATCAATAAGCAGTAGGTCAACAGTCTATCAACTCAGTGTTACACAGAGATTTCTAGAAGACAATATTTAACCAAGGAAAGATGTCCATAACCCCTGGCAGAGGGATGTTGGGAAATGGACTACTGTGTTGTCACCGCAGTTCCCATCTCACTTAGATGGAACAGCATGTTAGACTCTTTTAGAAGCTGGCTTGATAATCCTCCTTAATCTAATACCCAAGCTGCCCTGGGCTCTGAAAAGACAGATGCGCTATGGTTCTCTCCTCCCATAACAGTCTGCCTCTGGTGAAGCTGCACGTGCGGACAACAGCAAGCGTGATGCCAAACTTCAAAACCAATCTCCCCCTAGACAGCCCGAATCCCAGACGAAACTTTTGAACATCATTTTTAAAAATGGATTTGCTTGAAAGAGATGCTTAAAAAAAAAGAAAGAAAGAAAGAAATAGCTTTACTTGTTCATTTTGTGTTTTTTAAAGTATGCGCTCTGCTTTGAATTGGGGATGTGGGAATCAATCCTTGGGAAGTGAAAATGACAGAGTTGATGAACCCAGAGTCTCAGGCAAAGAATGGTTATAAGGTCAAAGGTATGTGTGCACCATTCACTCCTTGCACACCACCTTCCAGGTGCAGGAGCCTCATCAGGCCCAGCAGTGTTCTCCTTTCTTTTTCCAGGCATTACAACCTGCTTCTACGCCATCACTGACACCTCTCCGATTTTCTTCCCTCTTGCTTGTCTCAAAACCCCCGTCAACTTCCTAACTCAACATCCACCCAGGCCCTTGAAAACACTTGCATCCAAAGTAACTGTATGTTCCAAACACCTGATCAGCAAAAACAGCAGCGTGCCACCACACTTCGCTCCACAGATTGGAGAGATAACAACACGAAGGAAGCCGCGCGATGAAGCAGCCCACCCTCCCAAGCACCTGGGTCGAATATACTCATAGCTTCTTGCCTTGGCTAGAGGAACAGGCGTGCTTGAGACAATACAAACTATTTTGGAAGGGAATCTTTATTTCCGCATAAGAAGAATCCAGCCTGCTTTTAAATGTCTGTATGCCTTGGACTATCCAGAAGTCAGACTGGAAAGTAACACCAGCCGCCTTTACTTACTCAACCCTTAATGTATGAAAACATTGGATCTGATAAGGTGGGTGCCACTACATGACCTAATAGTGTCTGCTTATGCCTTATGGTTGTGCTGGGGCCTTACTTTCAGCCGGGACCTTGACTTCACGAAGAGACAGAGGCTAACCTGCCTGGTCCGCGCGCGCAGTCACTGTAGAAGGAAAGGCGTCTGAACTTGGCTTTGAGCCTAGCCAGTACTTTTGACTGTGGGAAGCTTGAGAAGATTCTCTGCCCATCACTTCTGGGACTTCATGGGTAGCACACTAGGAAGGGTCATCTTGGTTTTAGGGGCTGGGCATGCAAATCGGTTGGTAGAACATTTCTCTCAAATACACAGGGTCCTGGATCCCAGCTCTACCAGTGTATACACTGGATATGGCAGTGTGAGTGAAAATGGCCCCTGTAGGTTCATATATTTAAATATTTGGTTCCTAGTTGTTTGGGAAGAACTAGGAAGTGTGGCCTAGTTGGAGGAGGTGTCACTGGGGGTGGATGATGAAGTTTCAAAAGCCCACACCAGACCCAATGTCTCCCCCCTCCCTACTTGTGGATCAAGTGCAAGGTCTCAGCTACTGTCCCAGTGCCATGCCGTGCCTGCGTACTGCCACCATACGAGCCCCCGTCCCATGATGGTCATGGACTTACCGTCTGAAACTGCAAACTAGCTCACGGTGAAATACTTTCTTTTATGAGTTGCTTTACTCATGGTGTCTTTCACAGCAACAGAACAGTGACTGAGAGCCTGGGTGTGGTGGTGTACCCTGTAATTCTATCACTTGAGAGAGGGAATCAATAGGATCCCACATTTAAGGTTGCCCTTAGCCACACAGCCAGGTCAAGGATGCCTCAGACCCAGAGATAATAAGACAAGAGAAAGAAGAGGAAAGAAAGGGATGGAAGGGGAGGGGGTGGGAGAAGGAGTGAGAACTGGAGAGAAAGGAAGGAGGGGGAAGCAAACTAAGAAAAGTTAACCCAAAAGAGCCTTATGCTGTCCAGACTTAATGCAGGCAAGGACCAACATGTGAACAGTGTCTGTCCTATTGTTTGAAACAGATTGTGTAGAAGGAATTAATTCAGAGCATGGCTGCTCTGGCATGAGATCACATCCAATGACCTTCTAGGTCTGTGTAATCTGCCTGAAATACAAACACGCCTTTAATCCAGGAGACAGAGGCAAGCAGATCTGAGTTCAAGGCCAGCCTGGTATAGAGCAAGTTTCAGATAAAGAAAAGCTTAGTGGCTAGAGAGATGGCTCAGCGGTTAAGAGCACTGGCTGCTCTTCCAGAGGTCCTGAGTTCAATTCCCAGCAACCACATGGTGACTCACAACCATATATAATATGATCTGATGCCCTCTTCTGGCATGCAGGCGAATATGCAGATGCAGATACAGCATGCATATACATACATAAAATAAATAAATACATCTTTTCTTTAAAAGAAAAGAAAAGAAAAACTTAGATCTAGGACTTTAATCCCTATGATACATGCCTTTAATCCCAAACAATAAAGGTAAAGTTAGTTTGTAGAAGGAAGCACCCATGTTTGAAAGTGAAGTCTATTGAGTGTCAGAAAAAGTGACAAATCAGAAAAAAGATATGACAGAACAGGAGACACCCAACTCTCATGAGAATAGAGAGGAAAGAGAAGCTACTTAAAGAGCAATGGAGAGAGAGAGACAGAGACAGAGAGAGAGAGAGAGAGAGATTTACCAGTAAAATAGTAGAGAGAGAACTCAGGGGAAGGCTGAAGGAGCCAGAGAATGAGAAGGAGACAGAAGATTAGAGCAGATTGCTGGAGTTAGTTTGAGGCCAAGCACAGCAATTTAGAGGCTGAGAGAGAAGCCAGATTAAGTCAGCTGCGAAAGGAGTTTGAGCCAGAACAGTTGAGTTGAACCAGCTAGCCCAGAGTTCAGTAAGAAAAGGTGAGCTTGTTAAGCAGTTAAGTCACAGAGAATGGAAACATTCTAGACCGAGGTTAGGCCAGATGGAGGTCAGAAGCTTCCAGGACTAGGACTAGGTTAGTGGTCAGAGGCAGTAATCCTGCTTCAACAACTGAAGCAGGCGAATAAAAGTTCTTTTTGCAAGACTGGATGTTGTCCGTCCAAGCTATTTGACCTGTGGTCTTCTGAAGTTGCAGAGTCAAACCTGTATGAATGCAAACAGCCTGAGGATTGTCTACTGTTTGGGGGTCTATTCTCCAGAACACACTTTCATTACTGTGGGGAGCCATAGCATCTGCCAATGTTAAAAGAAAATACTTTGCAAAACAGAACAATGAGCAAATGAGTTCGTTGTGATCAAGTTACCAAGACCTAGTTCTTACCGCCCACAATGGCGGCAGCTGAGAGCTCGCAAGCTGTTCAGCACATCAGCCTTCTGAAGCCAAAGAGCCTACAGGACGGACCATGTAGAGGAACTGGGACAGCAAGAACATCTAAAAATAGCATTATCCACCACAGGCCTGCTAAGGGTCTAAACTTGGCATGGATAAGCACAAACTAAAATGTAATTTCAAAGACACATGCTGTATGCACACAAGCAGGCTGCTGAACATACTCCGTGTGCACACGCACAGGCTGCTGAACACACTTCGTGTGTACATGCGCAGGCTGATGTGTCATTTTTCTTCCTTGAGCATAACGCGAGTGTTGAACAATTTGCTTAAGAGGGAATATGCATCTTCTATGTTCCTGTGGAATGAGTTGACCCCTAAATGTGCTCGTGAAAGAGAAGGTACAGGGATTGGGGATGCAGAGGAAAGCAACAAGTGTCCCTAAGTGAGAGCTGGGGGGACAGGACACAGTGGGGAGTGACAGTGACCTTGAGTGGCTGAGCATGGAGATACACCACAGACAGCCTTAGTTGGCCCAGACGCCGTGGCTGTTTCTCTTCGGTTTGGGCAGATTCTCTTTTCCTTATATAGAGAAAAGAGGGGCTGTGGTGCCTACTGGGCATCTCCTTCAACGGCTCAGCTTTGAGTGCCTGCTCCCCCCGCCCCCGCCCCCTGGAGAAAGAAACCTGTTCATCATCACAGCTGCTGACCGGACCTGCATGTGATAAAAGTGCCCGAGGGCTAAGTGAGGAGGAGAGGGGTCGTTCCTTGATACAGCAGCTAGGACTCTGGTGGGAACAACGCTCAGAGTCAACCTCAGCTCGGTGACAAAGCTTTGTGCCTCCTCACTTCTCGCCATGGATAAGACCAGTTAAGCTCTGCGTTTTTGCAAGCACACTCTCTTTTCCACAAGACTGGTTGCAGGTGCTCGCTCAATCCCTGGATCAAGCACAAGTGCTGGAGAAAAGGAAGCCATGCAACCCTCGCATTAAAGGTGGACCACACCGGAAGGGATCTTAATACTCAAAACCAACAGTTGGTCATCCTCGGAAAAAATCTCTCCAGGCCTGAATTACCATAAGGAAAGTATGACAGCATAAGAATTGCTCGGATAACATGCACTGAGCCCAGTTTGAAAGCTTAAGTGTAAACACATTTTCTGTGTACAGTGGCGGAAAGCAAAGCTACAGCAGGAGAGGAGGCTCCGTTTCGTTCCACACTCATGTTTGCTGAGCAAATCCAAGAGCAGCCGTGACACACAATTAGGTAACTGCACCCAAACGCACCCTTCCCCGTCATTCATCCTCTACCTGTTGTCCAGAAACAAAACAAACCACACAGAAACACAGGGCCATTTTATAAATACCCTCTTTCTGTGAAAATGTTTTTCCCTTTTTTCATTGGCATTTTTTGTGTGAACAGCATATAGAAAATGGGCCTTTGAGAGGCTATGAAATACCTCTGCTTTATGCTCAAATAGGCCATAAAATGCAACAGAGAGCCGTGAGTATAATTTTTATATCCAAATTGAATTCCAACCCTTGACAGCTGTTGTGCTATTGACTAGTTGACTGGACTAGTTATCCCAAGCAAACTACATGGGGCAAGTTGTAGCCCGCAGCTTGTGTGGACCACTCACACAAGTTTTGCTCTCTTCTGAGGCCACAGACAGCTTCCTGGGAGCCAGGAGGGCAGCTCTGAGTGGGATCCTGCCGGTCCCAAAGCAACTAGGCAAGATGAGCAGAACTTCACACCCTGTGGCTTGATCTAGAGGCCGAAACAACTGAAAGTGGCCACTCACGGCATCCCTCTTGGACATCAGTGAGTAAGATTTGAATGAGTGAGTGAGTGAGTGAGTGAGTGAGTGAGTGAGTAAGAAAATGAACGAACAGTTTGAAAAATGGTAAAATACCAGACAAGTGTAAGTTTGAACACAGACTGAGCGTGGGTCTAACACTACCTGTGTGCTGCTGTGCCTGGATCCTCTGGCATCCACACTATTCTTTGACAAGCATATTTTATTGCTGCTTGTGCTCCGAACCAGGGTTGTCATCACAAAGGCCCAACCAACGCCACAAATGACTTGTGAGTATATCCTAACCTGAGATGCAGGGACTATTTAGAAATTCAGAGTTTGGGGAACCTACAAGCGGACCCAATACCTTCACTTTAATAATACTAAATTATTATGAGGGCTTGGCAACACTGTGCACCGGAAAGGGGCTTTTGGTTGTTGTTTGTTTGTTTGTTTTAAACATGCTACCAAAGTCCTCAACACAGTAAGCCACTGCTTCTGTTAAACCCTGCCCTGCCCCTGAACTTAGCTTCTTCCCGTGTGCCTCTGCAAATGCCCACCCCGACTTGCCCTGTGAGCCCCCCTCTCGTTGCCCGACAACCACAGTGGTGCCATGCAGCTGATGGAGGTTTCATTTTCATTACCTTCTTGCTACTTCTGAGAGGGGGCCTGTACCAAACAAACGCCTAGTGAACATGTATGAGACCCGTCTGTGTCCTTCAGGCCACTTTCTACGTAGAGGCAGGTGACCGTGTTGGCTGTGTGGCTTCTCAGCCTGGCAGCACAGAGCGGTAGTATCAAGCACAGAGCAGCTGTGCCCAGCCCCCGCTGAGTTTCTGTCACTTAGACTCTTCTTTGGCAAGAACAGACTTGCTCATCTCGAGGAAGATTGCCAAGTCCTCTCAGAACACTGTTCTCAGACACAGAAACTCGAAGAGACCTGCAAACGCCTATTGTGAGTTTCAACGACACTAAAAAGCGCTTGCCACTCAAGCGACATGAATACACTCAAGCCGTGAAAGAGCTCTAGACCTCAAGGACCTTGTTGGAAGGGAGAGCGGGTGAGTGTTTCATGAGGTCAGCAAATGAGGCACATTCTCCCACACCTACACAAAGCCTCCCAGGATCTGATGACCAGAGAACCCGTGTGCTACTTTGTAGGAATGATTCAGTGCTGAGGAGGCAGAATCCAGGACCAGCTGGGAAACCTCTTACATGATTAACCTCTGATGAGGTGCACCTTGACAAGGGAGAATCTGGTAAGATAAAGCTAAGTAGTATTATGAAATCTCTACTTTTTCCCCAATTGTAAAGATTCTTAAAATGAGAGAGAGAGAGAGAGAGAGAGAGAGAGAGAGAGAGAGAGAGAGAGAGAGAG
>OU015744.1:6036440-6047426 GCA_907169655.1 Acomys percivali
GTGTGTGTGTGTGTGTGTGTGTGTGTGTGTGTGTGTGTGTGTGTCCACACCAGGAATCAAAACCAAAACTGAGCCAGTGTGGTCCACCTTGGTTGTCCATACTGCGGCAGAGCCTCTGAGTCTGGAAGACTGACAAAAAGCCTAGGGCTCTCCATACCAGCCACCTGTAAATAATTCTAAGTCCACTGTTTGTGAAGGCAAAGTGCTGTGATCACTTGTGGATTCACAGACACCTATTTCTGAATAGAGTGAAGGCAAAGACCCAAAATTCAGCTTTGCTTTCAAACAGTGAAAGCAAGCTTAAACTGGCCGTCTGTGCCCTCCCCCTCCACCACCACCACCACCCCACCTTTGCTATTCTCTAATAAAACATACTGTTTCCACACCATATTCCTGTGGATGCCTGTATAGCTTTAGGTATTATTAAAAACGCAGGCACAGGGAAGGGGTTAGCTGGGGGTTTGTGTTCTGTGTGTATAGACGTAGATTATCTGATTACTCTCTGTTACATTTTATAATTTAGACGTCTGTGGCCACAATAGCAGGCCAAGTTTAGAGGGTAAAGATCCCAGGCGGCTGGCGTGTTGTGTACACCTTTAATCCCAGCACTGTGGAGAAAGCAGGAAGTGGATCTCTGTGGTTTTGAGGCCAGCCTGGTCTACAGAGTAAGGGACTGAGGCATTGAGGGTGAGGTGGGGTGGGAGGGAGGGGGGCTCAGGTGATGGAGAGACAGCCAGAGTCATCGGCTCTACATTTCCTGGGGGTGTCCAATGGGTCTCTAGTCAGGAACATCCATATGGATGGTCCATCCCATAAGCCAGTAACAATAGCAGGCCCTGAGGTTTGTAGGTATTTGACTCTGTTCTGATACACACACACACACACACACACACACACACACACACACACACGTGCGCGCGCAGAGTCCAAAGTCAAAGTCAAGTTTGTACAGCAAAATCCTTATGAGCACGTGCATATTTTAAGTCCATGGTTTAACTATGATTTATTATTTCAATAACTCCAGTTCTCTGGTACAAGATTGTTTTGGAAATAAAGCTTCATCAACATACCACGGATGGAGTCATGGCCACCTTGTGGGCAGGGCCAGGACATCTCACAGGCCTAAGACTAGACTGGAAGATTGGCCGTGGTCAGTGAGACCTCCTTCCAGATGGGCATTTTTCTGGGGGCCAGAGGTGCACACTATGGGCACAGTGCTAACCTCCAGCAGGTGGGACCCAGGAGCCTGCAGCAGAGGCAATTTGCCAGTCTTGTGCCCAGAAGGCAAAGTCAATAGAGTTGAATCTGAAAAGGTTGAGTCGAGGCACCATAGGAAGGTCAGGAATCCCAGCTCTAGGGAGGCAGCTGCAGGAGGAAGCTGAGTTCCAGGCCATCCCGAACTTCAGAGCAAAACTGTACCCCCCAAAAAGGAAGGAAGAGATGCAGGGGAAGAAATGAGATCAGGAGAGAGAAAAACAAAGAGAAGAGAGGTGACAGAAAAAGAGAAATGAAAGGTGGGAGGGAGTGTGTGTGCAAGTCTCAAAATATCTAGCAAAAGTAACTTCCAGAAAGAGAAAGGGGCTCGTGACAACAGGTGCTTGAAACAACTTGCCACACTGCACCCACAGTCAAGAAGAAGAAAGCAATGCATGCTAGTACTCAGCTTGTGTTTTTCAGTCCTTGGTCCAGTCTCATCAACCAGTCCCACCTTGGTTCAACCGTGGGTGTGCTAGAGGTTTGCCTTCTGCGTGATTCCCTGTCCAGTTGACAATCAACACTAACCACCATACTCTCTCTGTACAGAACTGAAGGAAACAGCCCCCTTTAAGGACCCCCAGTAAGGCCAAAGTCTGGGAAAACGTAAAAATTAGCCTATTCAGTCCTCCCTTAAAGACCCCCATTAAGGCCAAAGCATGTAAATTTCTAGAGGGTCCAGCTTGAACCAAGGACAGACAGGTATCAGATCACTGTGTGTGTGTGGCAGGGACAGGAAAAACCTTGAAGAGTCCAACTTGACACAAGATCTCAGTCTGTGCTCAGAGTCCAGCTGGACTCAAGGACAACCAGCTGTGTTTAAAATTTCCACTACCCCTTCACAACTAAAAAAGTTCCTAAATGCCCCCTGTGACTGCTTCAACCAGTCTTTTCCATAGGTTAACTTGCCCCTCCAATCACATCCAACCACCAAACGCCAAGACTTGTAACTCCCTGCTTGCAGCTTTTCTGCCCAAATGCCAGTCAATCACATACTGTAAAACTAATTTCTTTGTCTAAAATCTATAAAAGGCCCATGCCTCTGTTTCTCAGGGTCTGCAGCTTGAAAGAGCTGGACAGACCCCATCGCGATGGCTCAATAAATTCCTATGCATTTGCATCGACAACGGACTCTGTCTCTTAGTGGGGACTCTGAGAATAGACTAGGGATCTTTCTAGAGGTCTCAGTCTTACAGAACGACAGCAGTAACCTCTGTAAGCCTCCGAAGCCCAGGTGATAAGCCGGTCCTCTGTAAAAGGTCATCAGTAGATGTAAAGGCAATGTACTTACAAAGAGAGCAACAATGCCTTGTAGACCAAAGTAATGCCATTAAAATGCCAGGAAAAGCAAGGCAAAGAACTCCAGGAAGAGGTTTCACAGTTCAGTGCACTCTTGTTAGCATTATTATTTATAACCCGTGTATAGTGAGTGAGTCATTTTTCAGACAATACTGTGGTCTCTATTTTTACTTAACAATCTGGAAGACATAAAACAAGCCTCCAAGGGGTCTGACAAAGATGCTTCAGTTTCATTTTAAAGCAAATAAACCCATGTTAGTTTTGTTCCTGTAACCATGTTATTTATGTTGGCAGAGTATATTGTCACACACAGTCCCCTAAACCTGAAGAAAAAAAAAACATTCAGAAGAAAGAGAAGAGATCTGACATTGGCAACACTGTATCCGATAACCTTAAAGATCCCAACCTCAGTTAGAATGGCAGTTTTAATCAAAGTTAGGGAGGCATCAGAAATGTCAAGAGATACAGGAAGCAATGTATAGTCTGAAAAAAATCATTAGAAATACCATGTGGTTGTTTTAATAAGAATGGTCCCCAAAGGTTCATGTATCTGAATGCTGAGGGAGTGGCTCTATTTGAGAGGATAAGTGGGTGTGGCCTTGTGGGAGGAACTGCGCCACTGTGGGTGGGCCCAAGCCAGGCCCAAGGTCTCTCTCTTTCTAGTGCCTGGGAACCCATATATAACACTCTCAGCCCCTCCTCCTGCACTACATCTGCCCGCATGCTGCCATGCTTCCCACCATGACGATAATGCACTACTCCTCTGAAACTGTAAGCCAGCCCCAACTAAATGCTTTCTTTTATAAGCATTGCCATGGTCACGGTGTCTCTCCACAGCAACAGAACGTCGATCAAGACATACCAGTAGCTGTAGACTTGCAATATGAACCCAAGTTCAGGTGCACAAGAGCTACAAGTTCAAAAGTGTGTCTAGTCATTAGCACTCTCAACAAACAGCAGGAGGGAGGCAGTTTCTAACTGTGCTCGGTGTCCAAATTCAAGGAGAGGCAGGCTCCATCCAGCACGGTGATCGTCTTACCCCATTTCCTGTCCAGTCCGGTGCCACAAACACATCTATCCCTAGGTGACAGTGTTCACAGGAAGCACTTTGTTTCGACTGTCAAAAACTCTGAAGCAGCCACTTCCAAGTCACACCAAGCTAATTGCAGGGGCTTCTTCATATTATGACATGCCTGCGACACAGTGAGATGGTAGCATATGAACCTGTCAAAACAAATAAACCCTTTAAAAATATATATAATGCAATCTACTGCACAAAGAACTAAACAAATTATGGGGTAGAAGCAAATGTCTAGTACATCGGCTGCATTAATACCTGCAGAGAAAAAAAATAAAAAAACAGGAAAACATCTAGAACTAGCTGGAAAATACTGAGCACCAAGAGAAAGCCATGTTCTGATGGAAGGGAACAACAGTGTGGTCAGAGATCCAGGTGAAAACGACTGGACACCTGTGCTGCGTCTGGCTGTCCATCTCTCAGGAGAGATGCCAAAGCCGTGAGCACAGAGCAGGCATAGAGAGGTCATTGCTAGGCTGTTTGTGTGGACCCACTCATGGGCACTAGCGTGCAGAGTCTTGGGTAGCATCCGACTGCTTCTCCATCAGTTCTAACCAGAGATGAGGGCCTCGGTACCAACCTAGTACAGCAGCTGATTGACAGCTGAGGTGGCTGACTGGCATGAAAGAGAGTTCT
Source organism: Acomys percivali (assembly GCA_907169655.1). Lineage (NCBI taxonomy): Eukaryota > Metazoa > Chordata > Mammalia > Rodentia > Muridae > Acomys > Acomys percivali. The sequence continues at coordinate 6,040,708 of OU015744.1, forward strand.
GGTGAGGAAGATGGACAGCTGTCCTTAAAAGGACATGGACGGAAGTACTCGGGGAGACTCTGAGAATGGGCATAGGGTCATTCTTAACAATGAAAAACATACCAGCTTCCTAGATGTCACATGACAAGCAGTGACCAAAGCTCTGAAAAAGGCGGCGTTGTGTGACAATACGTATCCTTGAAAGATGTAACACACACCCCAGATAGAGAGCTCATGACAGACCCAAGTATGTCCACCGCAGAAGTCCAGTTTGGTGAACCAATGAGTTCTTTTGGGGTTCCTTACAGGAATATGGGTGAGGGTTTACTTACCAGAGCAGAAATGGCTCAAAGACAGATATATCAGCAAAGCCAACAGCTCACAAAAGCTGAGAACTTGGAGCACACTGCACAGCCTGCAGAAAGCTCAGCAGACCGGAGTATCCTTTACAGATGCTTCTTCAGGGCAGCTGGTCTGGTCTTGGGATCTTTGCAGTTTGTCTTGTTTATATAGTCTTGTGCTGGCCAGTTTTATGTCAACTTGACACAAAATAGAGTCACCTGAAAGGTGGGAACCTCAAATGAAAAGATGCCTCCATAAGATCCGACTTAGCGCATTTTCAGATTGACTTAGTTAGTTTTCAGTTAATTTGCCAAGCCTGTTGTGTATGGTACCATCCCAGGGATGGAGGCCCTGGGTTCTATAAGAAAGCAGGCTTGCCATGGGAAGCAAGCCAGTAAGCAGCACCACTCCGCGTGGCCTCTGCATCAGTTCCTGCCTCCAGGTTCCTGCCCTGTCTGAGTTTCTGTCCTGACTTTGAAGATGAACAGTGATCTGGAAGTGGGATCCAAATAAACCCTTTCCTCCCAACTTGCTTTTTGGTCATGGTGTTTTGTTGCAGCAATAGAAACACTGACTAAGACAAAGACAGAGAGGGCTTGTGAATCTTAATCGGTTTTAGGAGTTTCCTGAAACTGTTTTGAGTCCTTTACCTTCTGTCTTGAAGGGCCTCCCTGGGAGATGGAATGTTTCAATCTTGGAGGAAACTGTTACACAAAAGGCAGCCCCCCCATCTTATACCCCACCAGAAGAGCCAGAAGAAACAATACATGCAATTAGGGAGGTGGATAAAGGATGCTCCTTAGAACACTGAGGCAACAGGAAGCAATCTACAGACCTATAGAGGCAGAATTTACTAAGCAAGTAGTGGGACTACAAAGTTAACTGCTTTGAAGCCATTAACTGTAATGTTTATTAACACAGACGATATTCACTGTTGGGAGCACAGCACACAGGAAACGAGGAATGTTGAGCACACAGGATTGTCCTCTCAAAGCAATGGACATAAAGCCTGTTCTTCCACCCAGAAAACTGAGAACTGACGGTGATTAACTGCCCAGTGATCTCTATTATCTGTTGGGCTGGCCATATGCACCTCCTTCTGCCAGAACCAGAGGTGGCTAGTAATCTAAATGACCCTTACAGCCAGGGACTCCCCAAGCTCCCACAACCAAGACAGGAGATGCCCAACAGTCTGAATGACCCTTACATTATCTGTACAGCCAGGGGGTTCCACAACCAGTACTACAGATGGCTAATGGCCCAAATGCCCTCCGCACTCTCTGTACAACCCAGAGCTGGCTAGATCCTCCCTTAAGCCCTAAGCTAGCTCAGAGCCTGTCTCTAGAGCCCATCTTCTTTTAAGAAATGACGTGTGCCCTGAGATGAGTCTCTATGTAATTACGCTTTCTTGTGCACCAGGGATTGTATTACACCAAGATGCTTTTTTTCCAAATAATACTGTGTTTATATATGCTTGCAATAAACCCCTGCATTCAGACTCCCTGAGGTTTATCCAGGTTGACAGTCAATCTGAACTGAGTTTTCATTTTCGCAGTTTGCTCCCCTGCCTGCCGGGACCACCTGTCGGGTCCCTCCCCATTCACAAAGTCAAACAGAAGAAATAGCATCACTGGAGGCGAGAATGGCCTGTTAGACCCTTTGATGTGCTCCACTATCGCAGAGAACATGTATAAGAAACTATTTGGAATCATGCTTACCAAGTATTAATAGTAGGTCTCTTTTTCTCACATGTCCTCAGACAAAATTAATATGTAACCATTACTTTGCTAATTTAAAAATACATTAATCCAGCACTGTCTTCTGACCTCCATGAGCACCAGGCATGTACACGGGTGTGTGTGTGTATGTGTGTGTGTGTGTGTGTGTGTGTGTGTGTGTAATACATAAATAATAAAATAAAAACAATTAAAATAACTCCACATATTTAATCTAATAGCAAATGGAAATCATTTGGGGGTGAGGGAGATGGCTCATTGACTAAAATGCTTGAAGACCTGAGTTCAGACCCCACCACCCATGAGAAAAGCCGAGCACAGTGGTGTGCCTACACCGTGGGCTAGGGAGATGGATACAGGAGAGCGCTGGGGCTTGCTGTCAATCCGTTTAGATGAGTCTGTGAGCTCCAGTGAGATACCCTGTCTCAATAAATAAGACAGACATCAGGGAAGACGCTGGACATGGACATTGGTCCCTGGTCTTCATGTGCACACATATGCTTATACAAACACATGCAAAGGGAAATCACTTGGGTCCTTTAAAATTGGTGAAATATAGGAAAGACCTCATCCCTCCTCAAACTGAAGAGGAGGAGGTCAGGAGCAAGAGGAGCAGGGACAGAATGGACGGATGGTGCTGAGGCCCCATGACACAAGCAGGGCAAGTAGAGGCACCACCAGGGTTTCTTTCTTCAGTCTCTCAACGATTGCATTCACTTCTGAGAAAGAGAGCCCGGTCCTGGCTACAACCTCCTTCTCAACAAAAGAAAAAAGTTAACCCCTTTGAGCAGCTCAGCCCCTGGGTGGCGGTGGAGAAGCTCAACGTTCATAGCTCATCATTAGCTAGAGGCAGGACACATAATATGATGCCATTGATTTCCCCTCCCACCAATTCATTTAAAGGAATGGTGCTGCTAAGTCCGAAACGAGGTGAGCTTGCTTGGATGGCGGTCATCCATTAGCCAGGCTGGACCCAGTGCCACAATACATACTTAAAGCAAGAGCAGGGGTGAGACAGGACCTGTAATTAGACTGTCTCTGTGGTAAAGGCTGGGCAACAGAAACAGACATTATTCATGGGGTGATACCAAGCAATGTTCCCAGTACTTAGGAGCAGTGTCTCCTCCATCAGAAGGCCTGGATATGGGCATCAGACAGAAACCCAGCCCTATTCTCCACATAGCCCCGGTGCTCCAATAGACCCCATCACTGGGGCCACTCAGCGCTTGTACTTCACCAATACAAAGGTCACTCTCTCCATGAGGACTTCCTTCATTAACTTTGTTTCTACAGGGACGCCAGGCCCCATGGACGCAGGCTGGGTGTAATATAGTCTCTACCTCAGACTACTGGAAACGCCCACTCTATCTACTATCATGGGCCTGGCCAATCCTGGAAAAGAACCTGTTACAGACAGGGTAAGCTAGAATGAACTCCTCAAGGGAGAGCTCACCGTATTGCCTCCTCACAGGGAACCCAGGGCCTCCACAACACAAGTGGAGCCTCCTCATACCATGCTCACAATTTAGAACCTTGGTGGGAATCAGCAAGACCCCCACAACAACCTTGAAAAGCCAGAGTGGCTGTTCACTGAACCTAATGCTGGGGACCTCCCTATAATATGAGTGGGTCTCAGGTTTTGGTTTGTTTGTTTGTTTTCTTAACCAAGCAATTTCTGACAAGTGAAGGATATATCTGGTTTCAATAGGAAGGAAGCAGGACAAGCCTCAATGACTGCTGTCAGGTTAGACATACCCACTTGTAACCCACAAGCCACATGAGACCCAGGATATCTATAAATATGGCCTGTAGTGGAACTTTTGGTTTCTTTAAAAACTCAGTTATGCTATGCAGACTTTTTGTTTTAATCCCAAGCACGGGAGATGGAGCTGCCTTTAGTTTATCCACAGCTGATAATTGCCTCATGCAGGGCTTGGTCTATGCCAGCTGAAGTTAGTGGAATTCTGAGGACTCTGGGAAAGTATAAACATCAGAGCCCAGAGAGAGGAAGGGGCCTGAACCATACACATCACCCACAGTGTTAGCGGCCCTTGCTATACATGGCTCTTCACGGAACTCCCTTCTCACACGGAAGAGGCAGGCAAACAAACTAACCCTAAATAATGCATGTAAATATTAGCCTGCCCGTTTCCTATGTACAGCTCAGAGACAATGTCAGCTCTCGTTGCCTGTGTGTTGTGTGGCTTATCAGACCCTAGGGCACCAGGAGTGTTCTGACTTCATGTGGTAAGGCTAGCAACACAAGCCGACTCTAGAGGGAGAATGAAAGGGAAGTCAGCTGGGTGAGGGCCAGGTTCTCTCAGCCCAATGCATGGCACACTGACTATGATGCAAGGCCCATCTTATCCAGGCCTCCAAATCTCAGACCAAGAAAGCAAGGAACAGCACCAATGCCCCACTGTGCTCTGCTCAAATACGGCCAGTGAAACATAGTGCCTCTATGCCATTAGGAGAGAGAACCCTCCAGAATTCCTGCTACTTTTAAGAAGGTATGGCAGATCCTTAAGTCAATACCACACAGTGGTTCCAACCTACACTCGGGAGGAAATGTTGCTGGGGGGAATCAGAGATCAAAACTTTGTCTTCCGCATAGGTCTTTCTTTTCTCCTGTACTTCAGAGCCTTGGGCTGCATGCATGGGATAGAAAAGGGACACTGAAGTCAGAGAAGGTTCCATCTGAATGAGCTGTTAGCAAGGAGGGGACGCAATGCCTTCGTGACAAGGTTTAGATTTGCAGGTCATATACTTGGCAGCGAAAGGGCATACACAGGTCAGCTGTTCCACAGCAGAGGTTCTCAACCTGTGGACCTCGACCCCAACATGGATCATCTAGTGAGAATCTTGAAAGTTTGGCTTCTTTAAAAAGCACAGAAATATTATGGGAATATATTTTCATTTTAATCCCAGGTGTAGGGATAAGAGGCTGCTTCGTAGCAGCTGACTATGACTTGTCCCATGCTCCAGCAGGGGCCTGGTTTTGCCAGCTGCGGATAGTTTCAGAGAATGTGTGATGTTTGGACTTCTGGAGACTTTTTAGAGAATATATAAATGCTAGGACCCCAAGAGGCAGGGTTGCTATTGTTGGCTTGTTGGTGGTTAGTTGCTGTCAGTTGCATTTTGTCAGGTAATCATGAGCAAAGAAACAAGAAGAAGAAATTAGATATTCTGACGGCAAAGATCAAACGTGCCCCCAAAGAACTCAGTTCCCTTAATCAGCAGTAAGTAGTCTAAACTTAACTTCACCCCCTTTCCCTCCATCTTTTTTCTCTCCTATCTAGTGCTATGGGGCTAATAAGGATGGGTGAGGGAGAGAGAAAGGAACCCACAAAGTAGCAAATGCCGACAATGGGATCCCTTTTCAGATATCTTGCATATCAGACTTATTTACACTAGATTTAATCAAGTAGCGAAATTATGGTTATGAAGTAACAACAAAAATAATTTTATGTTTTGGGGGTTACACAACATGGGGAACTGTATTAGGGGGTCACAGGATCAGGAAGGTTGAGAACCACTGATCTACAGAGTGCACTGAGCCTTCCAGCCAAGGGTTGAGCATTTTGTTGTATCTTCTTGGAGACTTGAGCAGGTTCGCACCATGAGCCAGCATTAGACTCATAGGACTGGGAGAGGCAGATAAGCAAAGCAGCTGGCTTCTAACCCAGTTATTGAAGGTGCACTATTCACATGTGCTATCCACATTGGGAGGGGGGGCAAGTTATGTCAGTGAGAGCACAAGACGGGTAATCAGAAATTTTCAAGGGACTCACAAGTTCCACATCTCTGCTCCCTGGAGCTTGCTTCCCTCACCTCCTTAATGACAGTCTCCTGTCAAGGTTGTCAAAGACCACAGAGTTATCACGTGCAATGATTGTTTATTTGTTTTATTATGTATTTTGTTCCGGCCTTTACTAGTGGAGATTACTTGTGGAGAGTGGAGGAAGCTCTGAGTGAGTGTGGAAGGAACAGATGAAGTCTTAAATGAATGCCACTGACAGGAGCACAACCATGCCAGAGACCCAGATGCCTCAGACACACGGGCATTGGCAAAGCTACCCCCAGGCCAGGCCCAGGAAGCTGGCAAAGCCTTGCTCTGGTCAGAGTGTGAATGTTTCCAAGGAATGTAGAGGCTGTTAACCACAGCTTTCTCCTCTGGGATGAGTGCAGCCTGAGGTAGACACCTCCGAGCAAGACAAGCTAAACCTGCGTCCTTCTTCAGCTATACCCAGTAAACTTGCCTCCCCAGTTCAGATGTGTAAATAAATATGCTGAAATTCTAGGTTGCTGTTATTGTTGGTGCATCTCCATTAGAGAGCAAACAGATTATCTGTACATGTGTCTGTGTGTCTGTCCATCAGGTTTCCAGGACCAGGCTGTTTGGGACACAGCAATGACATCCTCATCACACAAGTTCAACAACAGCAGCATTTACCACGTGGTGAGTCCTGCCTCTGTTCCTTCCCTTGGCCTGGAGTATTTCAAATGACCCCATACATAACATTTCAATGATTAATGTGTTCTCTTTTTTTGATATAGAGTTTCTTGTATTCCAGGATAAATTCAAACTCAATATGAAGCCAACAATGATATTAAGCTTCTTCTTCTTCTTCTTCTTCTTCTTCTTCTTCTTCTTCTTCTTCT
>OU015744.1:6047436-6073311 GCA_907169655.1 Acomys percivali
CTTCTTCTTCTTCTTCTTCTTCTTCTTCTTCTTCTTCTTCTTCTTCTTTTCTTTTTCATCTTTGTCTTCTTCTTCCCCTTTTCCTTCTCCTCCTCCTCTTCCTTCTCCTCCTCCTTCCTCCTCCTTCTTCTTCTTTTGATTTTTCAAGCCAGGGTTTCTATGTGTAACCTGGCTGTCCTGGAACTTACTATTGTAGACTAGGCTGGCCTCAAATTCAGAGATTCACCTGCCTCTGCCTCTCAAGGGCTGGGATTAAAGGTGTGTGTCACCACTCCCTGGCCAACCTTGAGTTTCTTTTCTTCCTGCCTCTACCTCCCAAGAGTTGGGATTATAGACATGGACCACCGGACTGCTTTATATGGTGCTGGAGATTGAACCCAAGGCTTCGTGCATGCCAGACAAGTACGTAGCAACCGCAGTACATCTACAGCCCCTAGAATTCACTTATTAGGTAAGGGACTCACAGGCCACATGTGTATGATATTCCACAACCTGAGTAGGAACCAAGAAATAAAGGGGGAGTCATAGCCAATATAAATAAATAAATAAATAAATAAATAAATAAATAAATAAATGCACAAACTGACTGTTGTTTACCAGTATAGCCACAGCTCTCATATTAGAATTAACCAAATTAATGTATCCGGCATGCCTATCCAGCTGAAATTTCCTGTACCTGCACCACACCGGTCTCCAGGGCCTTCCAAGCAACAGTGTGTTTGTGTGCTCTTGTCCTGCCTTGACACCTTGAGTTTCCAGAGTCAAAAAGTCATCTGTGCTTCTTTAGTGCCCTTCCATTGAGTGCCTTGAGACAGGCACTGAGATGGCTGTTCAGCCTTCCACGGCATGAGAAACTCTCCAGGGAAGACCAATGACTGTTCATGGAAGATAGGACACAGGGGCTGAAGGAAATGAGGCCGTCGTCAGAGTGACTGCAGCATGATCACCAGCTGGCAGGAAGAGCAGCTGCATCGGGAAGGAACAAGCCTCTCTAGGTACTTCTGGTTTCATGGCAGACATCATTAGCAGCTTCCACAGAGGGTGGGAGCCAAGATCCGACTGTGCAAGCTGAGACCCAGATGCTCAAGCCGGCAGCTCCCCCATCTCCTCAAGCCTGGAGAAGGACCGGCCTATCAATAGGCAGCCTCCTCCCAGGCCAGATGCAGGTGTGCTCCTCTGCGTGGTCAGGTCAGCTTCTTCTGTAGTTTCTCAGAGAGCAACTCCCCCAGAGCGCCTCTGCTAACCTGAAGCTTTTCCACAATGAGGACAAGGAGATGCCCAAGGCAGCTGGAACAGCTCTTCAGCAGGGCACAGGAAGTCTGGAAGAGGTGGTGCTAACTTGACAATAGGCAGCATGGCCAATGCCAACCCAAGCTGTGTGGTGTGTGTGTGTGTGTGTGTGTGTGTGTGTGTGTGTGTGTGTGTGTCAGGAACTCGTTTGGCAGCCTGTGTCTCATCTTACTTTGGACCATGTTCACACATCTCTCCTAGTCGTGCACTTGGCAGCCTGCGACCCTTACCTGTGTGCACTCTGCGGGCACATCCCTCTCTAAACAACGCACTTGGGAACCGAGAACTCACACCTACACAAATCTGCCCACACATCCCTCTTTGAGCAATGGAGTAAATTTCTCCTTAATAACCACCAAACTTGGACAGTTTATACCCAAACTCATTCCCAATACATCCAGGTTTGGAAAGCAGGAGGCAATCCAGTCTAAACTTGTTTTGGTGCGTACAGTGAAGCAAAACCACATCCCCAAGCTTTGAGGACTCCAACACCACGTCAGGACACTGCATCATCAGGACACCACCCGCATCAGGACACCGCATCAGAACACTGTGTCAGGACACCACAACAGGACACCCCGACAGGACACTGCAACAGGACTTGTCTTTTTAACCCCACCTGTTCTAGCTAGATTTTTGCCATGAAGACAAAATACCCAAGATGAACGCCTTAAGGGAGGAAAGGATCCACCTGTGCTCACGGTTTCAGGTCTCCGTCTACAGTCAGCTGGTCCTTTGCCCCTTGGCCTGTGGCAAAGCAGGAACATCATGACGGCAGATGAGCATAATGGAACAAAGGCATTTACCTTACAGCAACCAAGAAACAAAGGGGAGGAACCTAAGGAAACCAAGCCCCACTTCCTATAGCTCACTCAGTTATGAGTTCATCAGGAGGTTCACTGGATCCGCACCTAACATCATAATGATGTTGTGTGTTTTCACTCAGCATCAGGACCAGGCCTGACCTAACCCTGGCTCTGCAGTTCTTCCTGTCTGATACTGACTTGTCCTGACCTAGTCTCACTGTTCTCTACCTGCACACTCTCTACTCTCCACACTCCCGTTTCCTTTCTAAGGCAACGTTCTGTAGTGGTTTCCTCCTAAATGAAAACTTTCCATCCCACCGCCCCTCCCCCAAGCCCCACTCTTTCACAGGACTCCCCGAGTTCTACCTAACATTTGGCTGTGAGTCTCAGCATCTGATTCAATCAGCTGCTGGATGGAGCCTCTCAGAGGACCGCTATGCTAGGCTCCTGTCTGTGAGCATAGCAGAATATCCTTAATGGTGTCAAGGGTTGGCTCTCTCCCATTGGGTGGGTCTCAGGTTGGGGCAGGCATTGCTTGGGCATTCCCTCGTTCTCTGCTCTATCTTTATCTCTGCACATCTTGTAGGCAGGGTAAATTTGGGGTCAAAGGTTTTGTAGGTAGGTTGGTGTTCCCTTCCCACCACTGGCTAGAAGGTGTCTCCTCCATGTGCCCCACTGCTGGGAGGCTCAGCTAGAGACATCCCCATATCCTCCTTGGAATCTAGCCTGTTGCACGTCTCCAGCTTGTCTGGTCTGGCCTCAGGGGATGAGGATGAGCTCAGTCCTAATTGGACTTGAGATGCTGGGGTAGACAGGTTGTGGGACAGGGATAGGAGGAAGCAGGTAGGAGGGTAGGACCAGGAGGAGAGGAAGGAGACAATCAAGACGTAAAGTGAATATATAAGTCAAAAATTAATTTTTTTACAAAAGGAAACCTTCCATCATGGAAAGAAGCTCCCTGAGGCATGTGATGTCAAAGGGGAAGGAGAACACAGGATGTTACAAAGGGAAGAGAAACACTCCATGCTAAAGCTGAAGCTTAGGAAGTAAACAACTTCCAGGAGTCACCGGAAATGACCAGATTCACTAGTGCTGCCCTCCCCATGCCCCACCCACCCCACGCCACCCCAAGTTGCCTGGAAGGGGCTCACACCAGCAGCACTATCTGGACAAGACACTCTCCAACCCACTTAGCTGTGCAGGTTGTGCCGTGTGGTTGGGATCTCCAGCTCCAGTGAGCTCTCACCAGTGGTGGGATGAGTTTTTGGTGACACAGCACAGCTGTTTCTGAGTTATTTCCACTCCTGTCAGTTACCTCAGTGAAACCCATCAAGTCACCAAGCTGGACTTTTGTGGTATTCATACTTGGTTGTGTCGTCAACTCTCTATCTGGTGTGAGTAGATATTCGTGCCCAGCTCTCTATAAGTGTTGTCATCCAACAGCCAAGTTTCTGCCATCCGCACGTCAATTCCCCCCCCCCCCCCCCCGCTCCTCAGGCTGCACCTCCAGCATTTTTCAGGTGAGAGGTCTCTGAGACCTTGCCACTGTGACTAAGTCAGGGCTCCCCCCCCCTTATTTATTTATTTATTTATTTATTTATTTATTTTTTAACATGACAGTAGGTGAGTTCCTTGCGGCATTTTCATACCTCTTTGGCTTTGGTTTGGCATGCCTATCTCCCATCTCCCTGTCCCCAAGTTCCATTTCGGAAATGTAAATATGTTGTTACACATTTGTTCATACTTGCTGAGCATCTTCGGAACAAGCATGTAAGTGTTCAGAGAACTGGCTCCCACTTGCGTCCACCTCCTGGCCCGGATTTTCCCGGCGCACAGCTCATCGCCCCCTTGCTACCACCCAGATGCATCTATCTTCTATTTGTCTTGGTCATTTACTAATTTTTCAAAACTTCCAAAAGAGAAAATGCACTTAGACTCCCAGGGCTTTTTATTTATTCGGTGGCCATTTCCGGAACAATGATGTGTGAGCCTCAGGCTGGAGACAGAAAGTCGGGGGTCGTTAGCCTCATTCTTGAGGATCTTCTATCTCTCCTGAGAGCTCTAATTGCCCCTCAGTGAGTCTCTCAGCAGACAGTGTGTGACTCCACCAATGTGCACTTTCTTTAACTACAGCTATGTTTGTCTGTGCCTTGTACTTGCTCAGTTTCCCCAAGTTCTCAAAGGCCACTGGTGATACCACTCTTTTGTTTGTTTGTTTTTGTTTTGTTGGTTTTTCAAGACAAGGTTTCTCTGTATAGTCCTGTAGTCCTGGCCTCGCTTTATAGACCAGGCTGGCCTTGAACTCACAGAGATCTGCCTGCCTCTGCCTCCCTGAGTGCTGAAAATGATACCATTCTTTTTTTTTTTTAAGATTTATTTATTATTATGTATACAGTGTTGTCTGCTTGTACACCTGCAGGCCAGAAGAGGGCATCACGTTACATTATAGATGGTTGTGAGCCACCATGTGGTTACCAGGACTTGAATTCGGGCCCTTTGGAAGAGCAGGCGGTGCTCTTAACCACTGCGTCACCTCGCCAGCTCGATGATTCCATTCTTATCTATAGGTCGCTTGCTTTTAGACTATGTCGGGTTGTCAAGAGGTCAGGTGACAGCCCGAGGACTTCTGAAGCATTGCACATCTTGAAGATGTGTCCTCAGTTTCTTGCCTTCCTGCCATTCTCTCCCCACCCCCTTACCTCTCCCACCTGCCACCTGAGAGCCAATCTTGGAGTCAGGTATGGGGATGACAGTGTGGTCCTTCCCTCAGGAAGTGTCTTCCAACAACCCAACTCAAAGTGATCTAGTCTAGTGTTCAGCTAAAACAATGAAGAGTCTCACTGATTCCAGATAGCACATTAGAGCATTTATTTGCCTGGCAATTATAAGAAAATACTTCAGTGACACTGTAGGCTTATCACAGTTCCCGAAAGGGATGCACTCATTTTTCTCCCCCACAATCTTGTATTATAACAGAAGCTTCCTCATTTTCCAAAGTAGTGATATTATGAGAGAAACAGACTGGAAATCCCCAATGACAACTTTCTTCCAAGAAACCGTTTAAAATTATGTAACTGATTTACAGTGGCTGCTAGATCCTGTCTATTAATAGTGTGAATTTAAATTTTAATTCTCCAAGCGAACATTCCAGAAAAGGACTCCTTATTTTGGTTCATTGCAAACTCAGCTGGTCTCTGGCGGAGGGATGATGTCTTTGGGATCCCCTGGGGTGCCAGGGCAGCAAAGTGGCAACACTTGCTGATGCCTGGTTCCACAGGGTACAGCATAATCTCCTCATGAATCCCATCCACTGCTCAGGGAGCCTCTGCCTTCCCACACCATCCTGCCTGGCCGCCGTGAAAGCATTTGGCCTTGGCTCACCATGCACTTGCATAGGCCTGCCTCAGCATCAGCTGGTGCACAGCAGTGCTGTGATCTACCCGCCACCAGCCACCTTTCTTCCTTCCCTTCCCACGTGACCGCCATCACAAAGTACTTGAACTTTTTTTTATGTTACTTTTCCTTGGAGAGGTTACACATGTTCCTGGCTTTAGCCATAAGACTCATCAATCACACAGGGATCTTTATTTCCAATCATCAAAATCCCCTGGTCTATACACCCACTTGGGGTGATGTCATTGATGTACAGTGATAACGGCAAGGATGGATTTGATGGCAAAGGGTGCGAGGACAATAGTAGCAGTGATGACAGCAGTGATGTTATGGTAATGAGGAGGAGGCTGTCTTAGGTAGGACCACTATTGCTGTGATGAAACACCATAACCAAAAGCAACTTTGGGAGGAAAGGGTTTATTTGGCTTCCATACCCTGAGTCACAATCCACTAGGGAAGGAAGCCAAAGGAGAAACTCAAGACAGAAACCTGTAGCAGAAACCATGGAGGGTGCTGCTTACTGGCCTGCTCCCCATGGCTTGCTCAACCTGCTTTCTTATAGCACCTAGGACACTAGCCCAAACATGGCACCATCCACAATGGGCTGTGTCCTCCCACATCAATCACTAACTAAGAAAATGCCCCGTAGGATTGTCTACAGCCCAGTCTGAGAGAGGTGACTTCTCAATTGAGGGTCCCTCCTCATAGATGACTGTAGCTTATGTCAAGTTGACATAAAAATAAACAACAACAACTAGCCAGTACAATGCTGCTGATGGTGGTGGTAGGGACAGTCAGGATAATGGTGGCTCTGATAACTGTGAGAGTAGATGATGATGATGATGATGATGATGATGATGATGATGACGACGACGAGAATGAAGGTAGTGGTGATGAGACGCTGACATTATGCTAATAAGTATGATAATGAGGAGGAGGATGGTTATTGTGGTAAGGACGCTGGTGCGGTGATGATTACAGTAAGTTGTCAAAGGGCTGAAAATAACTATTGAGAAATGAGCCCTTCATGGGGCAATAACACAGCACACCACACACACACACACACACACACACACACACACACACGCACACACATGCACACACACACACACACCACACACTACACACACATACCACGTACCACACACACACCACATACCACACACACACACACACACACACACACACACACACACACCACTCCAGGAACATCACAGAGGACAGGAGAGCAAGAGTGTAAGTGCTGACTGGAGGAAGGGGTGAAGTGCCGTGGGATGCTTTCTCTCAGCCATGTACACTGCCACTGCTCTCCTGACCCCTTGGTGGCTGTGACTCGCCACACAAGGACCTGCACAAGATTGAGCTCATCAGTGTTCTGTCACAGGAAGGGTAGGGGACCATCGTGGGCACAGAAGCGATGGTATGTCTCAGGTTTGTTGCCTGTCACCTCTTCAGCTCCAATCTTCCTTCCTCTCTCTCTTTTCCATCATGTCTATATCTCTCCTGCAGAAAGGCCCAGGTCAAGGTGAGAGAGGCATCACCCAGCTACCGTCTCCAGCCCCTGCTCACCTTCACCTGGTACAGACACAGATGTGGGGCGGGCACTCACCCCTTAACCAACCAAGAATGTGTGGCTGCAGACCATGACAGACACACTTCCCCCCTGTCCTCCCCCGCCTCGCCCCTACCCGAGTCAATAAAAGGCTCCATGCCCCAGCAGCAGCCCTGCCTCTAGGGCTGGAGGACAAGGCCTTTCATTTCCCAAGCAAAAATCCACTCTGCCAACAGAACTCAAGTGGAGTTTTTCTGCCGTTTGCTTGTTTGTTTTCTGTATGTCCCAATAGTCTGTTTCACTGTCGGGAATGGGACCTACAGCCTGTCATGTACTAGGCAAGCCTCTACCACGAAACCACACCCCAGCCCTAAATGAACAGCCTCTGACTCACGTAACCAGATACTTCTCCCACTGCTCTGTGCCCTGAAAGCTTCACACAAATTTCTGTACTTCCCCAGCTTCTTCCATCGTTGGCATGGGCTCACCCACTGTCCTCTGATGTGCCTGAAGTGAGAGCCCCCCCCACCCCCAGCCCATTGTCCTCCTTCTGCCTGGGTTGACTGCTGCTGGTCCTCCTGAGTGAGGGAGCATGTTAGCACACAGGCCTGTGATCATCCGTCACCCTCCTGTTTCTGGAGCCTGAAGCTTCTCTGCTCCCCACCCTGGTCTCCTTCTGAGATGTCTGCAGCTGTTGTTTTATGGGAAGATTCTCCCAGCAGCAGAAGCGCCCGATTGCTGTCTGGTCTCCCTGTTCAGCCTCCTGTGCTTATCAGATCACACAGGTGCTCCAAGGAGATTCCAAGGAAGTGATACCTGCCACCTTCATTGCAGGCTTCAGTGTCACCATCTACCTGGCACTGCACAGCCCTGCAGTGTCATCTTCATCCAGGCAGCATGTTATAGGTGCTCAGTGTGTTTGGCAAAGAACAACAGAGTGGATAGTTAGATGGTGGAGATCCTGCTCATGTGCGGCCTCCATCCGCCATCTAGTGGTGGAAGAAGGAAACGTCAGTACACGTTCTCAAAGGAGTTTGGCATCCAGATCTGGAGGGCCACCCACTGTTGCCCGGCAAATGCCCAGCTTTGTCTCCTAGAACAGGTGTTCCTCTGTGCAGCCAAATCATACGTGTTGTGGAGATAAACCTCATCAGAGAGGGAGAAAAACCTCTCAGCATGAGAGCAGCGTCTCATCTCAGGCTGAGAGATACCGCCCACCTGGTCAGACAGGGGTTAATCCAGGCAGAGCCTCTGTGGGGTCAGTGGTCAGTTATGTGTGGAAGCTTCCACTGAGAGACATAGAAATTTCTTATTTCATGTGTCCTGGGCCAACTTGGGGGAGAATTGGGGACACGTTAAAAGAAACTGAAAGTAGTGCTGAATATAAAATTGGGGAGCCATAATAAAGAAAATATAATAGAAATGAAAAGATGCCCAGCACTTGAAACCCCCAAGACGGGTGGGATATTCAATGTGTAATGGTAAGCAAATAGGATAAAGCTGACACCTGAATGTGTCCTGAAGACCACTTGGGGGACACTTATTTCTCAAAAGTTCACATCCCACCTAGGTTTGCGCTCTGGTTTTGAGTTAACTTAGAACACATGCCCAACCCACAGGGAGCAGCTGTGCTAGTAACAAACGGCTTCCCTTGAGTTGTCATTCTGATGAGGGTCACCTTACAGTGAAGGGCGGAAGAGCCTCTGTATCAGTCAGTACCTTGTCTAACACACTCCTAGGAAGCTAAGAAGACTGCAGGAGTTCCGGAGGGCATAGCTTGATGGGGTGTTCGAGGCCCAAGGCCTTGCTGGCGTAAGGCAACCCAGGCCCAGAAGAAAGCACCGAACCATGAGACCACCCAGGACGACAGGAACAGCAGTCCCAAATGAACGTGTGCTCTGTGAACCTCAGGCACCTGCTTGACTTTCAACCATGCAGATGGCTATCTGGAAAAGCAGCCGAGAGCAGCGGCCACGCACCTCACGCTTGGCGTGCCCCTACTCCTGACGCCATGTCTTTGCCCGTGTAGTGAAGCGCTGTAGAGCCAGGCCAGATTAAACAGGATTCTTACCCCTACAACTCTACCCCACCCCCCAGTGCATACAAGCAGTCCCTTAATGGTCCTGAGAATTAGCAGCTGTGGAGCCCATTCTATAGAAAATCTGTGTCCCTAGCACTCGGGAGGTGGAGGCAGGAGGATCATGGTTTCAGAGCCATCCTAGCCTGCATAGCTAGAAAATAACCAAAAAGGGGGAAAACTGCCCCAACTACCTACAAAAAGCCAGGCCACCGAAAAGTGGAACTGCACATGCCAGGTCGCTCAGGTAGCTTTTATACACGGCTCTGCCATAGGGCTCCCCAGTCAGCTCTTCCTTAAATAGGCGTTAAATAGGCATTAAATAGGCGAACAATTCTGTTTCAACCAGAGTCATCTTGAGCCTAGGCTTACTGCATCCTTCACCTCTGTGGGTGGAAAATAAATTCTAGTTACACTTGACCGACCAAACAGTCGGTAGAGTGCATGAAGGCCTGGCTTTGGTCCCCAGAACAACAGGACATAAACCGGGCACAGTGGCACATGCCTGTGATACCAGCACTTGAGTAGTGGGGGCAGAAAGGCAAAATCGTCCTTGGCTTCAGAGAACCTGAGATCATCCTCCTGTGCTATGCTGGACCCTGCTCAAAAGCCAAAACCAAAAACCACTGGATGTAGGAGAGCAGCCAAATTTTTTGAGTGTCACATAAAAATAAAATAAATACTTCCTGGTGCATAAATGCCTATGTATAGAAGATGGGGGAAGAGGTCGGTGGTCTAAAGAGGTCCGTGGTGACACTGAGCCTTGGAAAAACATAGCAGCTCGACAGAATGTCTCACATTTTGTGCATCATGTTAAAAGTTTTCAAAATGGCACTCATAACATCACTAAGAGCAGGATCCAGTGACTGAATAAGTGGAAACTGAGGCACACATGGTTTGTCCTGTGTGTTGGGCTAAGAAACATGCCTTGAGGGCTTATCAGAGGCCTTGGCCCATGGAAATGGTAGTGTGGCTGCCCTGGCTGAGGCAGAGCTGAGCCTGTCTCCGTGGTGGAAAAAGCTTGTTGAAAGCTGGGCTCTCAGTGGTAGAGGAAGCATCCTGTACACCCACTATGGATGGAACTGACAGGCAGAGAGTGAGTGCTACTACCACTGGCTTCCCGATTGTCACTTTGGCCAGAGTAGCGTATGGAGAGAGGCAAAGATGATGAACAAAGCAGGGGCCTCGGGCAGACCTGTGACGTGTGAATTATGTGGACCAGCTGGGTGTTTTGTGAACTGTGTGATGCAGTGTGTCAGGCCACATGACAGTTTCTGATTCCTGAATAGAGAATAACTGAATGACTTCAATCAAGGGTGACGAGTCCTCTCAAACGGACTCTAGTAGGAAATCCCTCTGGTGGCCATACAGGTCAGTCAGGAAGGCCAGAGAGCTATCCTCTGGGGCTACTTAAGAGAAAAACACAACCAGGAAGCTGGAGTAAAGAGGCAGGGGACACCAAGATCTTAGCACCACTTGTCAATTGCTCCAAGACATAGACGAAGCGTGCACACTTGAGGGCTGGGAATGAGACTCAGTTGACAAGAGTGCTTGCCTGGCACGCATAAAGTCCTAGGTTAGCATAAGCCAGGCATGGTGGCAAATGTCTGCAGTCTCAGCACTTGGGACATGTAGGCAGAAGTAAAAGAAGTTCAAGGTCATTCTTGATAGAGCTTGAGGCCAGCCTGGACTACATTAAGACACTGTCCATTTCACTAAAAGAAAAAGGAGACAGTCGAAAAGCCACATTTAGGGACATTTGAAATCCATGGCAAGCAATGCAGTGCAGGACAGAGGCCATTCTTACCAAAATGCAACTGTTGATCCTGAGTGCTCGGAGTGTTTGAATGTGTATACAGTTTCCCATAGAAAGGGCTAGAACCACGTATAGGATAATTTGGGGGTAGTAATCACTACATTTACTAACTACCTGGTCCCAGACACTGGTGAAATGGCGGTGGGAGTGATCCCAGACATCTCAGGAAGCTACGAGTGAAGTGTGGAGGAGTGTGTGATGGAGATGCTGGCTTCTACAGGCAGTATAATAGCCATGAAACTTACCTCTTTTTTGGACCTAAGGGATATAAAGCCATCCTGTGGGGGACAGGCTTAGAGGGCCAAAGCAGCAGGTCTCCTCAATTGACTGGCATCATTCCCACCATTCCTAACTCAGTGGGTGATTTCCGGATTCATGAGGGATATTCCTGTGCCCTGGACGGTGGCCTCCTCGTTCCTCACCACGGGTGTGGCGCCCCCTGGCACACAGGCTAGGGATGTGCAAACTACAACAGATCTGAGCCACACCCTGAACCTGATTTCTGACGGACTAGCTGGAGCTTATGGTCCTCTACTTCAGCTTTCCATCCTAAGATGGAGTTAGTGATGTTCACTCTGGAGAGCAGAGACTCACACAGAGAAGCAGCCTTGAAACTGCAGCGTGCTGGTCTACACTTGTGCCATCCCTCTTTCGGGACAGGTCAAGAAGATCCAGGTAAAGACGGCCACTACCCAACCCTGTGCTTCAGACCCAGGATCCGCCATGGACCACAAGTCCCCCCTCAACTTGGTCCTCTCTTGACCCCCAGTGCCTATCCCTAGACAGTCTCAATCATGTTTCTCAACTCTGCTCTCAAGTCCTTGACGTTTAACAATAGACTCTAAAACACGCAGCCACCTTTGCCCTGAGCCAACCCTGTTCTCTTGTAGGATCACGGCAGCTGATGGACACCTTTTCTTCCCGAAGCTTCACTTAGACATCAAAGAGTAACCGACAAGAATTCTTGGTACCTTTCCTCTGTGGAATCTGACAAAGTATGTTCGGGATGCGCTCTATTCCCCAAGTCAACTTCCCGGGAGTCTCTCAGAAGCACTGCTTTCATTTTCCGCTTTAGTCTGCAACCTTAACAGAAGAGCTGTTTGAATTCCCTGACTGCTCCAGGGATGTGAGACTACCTAGTTCTAGACATCTGTGTGCATGAGCTCGAATCCCTGGCCTCCAAGTGCCCTCTGTCCTTTCCACACAGACCACCACCTGCCTGGACTGAACGCATCTGCTTCTAGGGGTTTTGATTCCTGCTCCGCTGTGAGGCCAGAAAACAGGCTTGTTCTTTCTCCTGTATCCACATAGAGCACCACTGTTGGCTCCCGGCAGCCAGTGTGCTTGGCAAACTCATAACACGGACCTATTTCTGTACATGTCCCACAATTTTAGTGGAGCCAGAACCCTCAGGAGTGTGAGACAGCGTGCCTCCCTAGCTCTCTGAGCAAGGTTAGACAGCATTTCTCATATACGAACCAGACACAGCTCAAGGACCAGCCGCCTCCACTGACAAGCCACCCCACTGTCCTGTAGCTGACTTGCTGGGCCTAGGATGACACCCCAACCTCAAAGCCGAGCTCCAGGGCTCCAGGCCTTTCACAGCCGCTACCCAGCTGTGTCTGCTTTGCAAGCAGAGCCCTCTCCTCTGACTCCCCTCTTTTCCTGTGACTCTCAAAAGAGTTCTGAAAAGGTGAAGGGATGGTAAAAGAGTTAAGTGAAAGGAGCCATCCTTAGGCCCTAGATACTGCCCTACTGCCAAATGATCCACGTCTGCCTGCTCTTGAGAAGTTAAGTCACCAGTTAATTCTGATGTCTTTCTCTTGCTAAGTCCTTAACATGGAATCCTACACATCGTCCTCAACTGGAAAGAGCCATTGTTGTCTGAGCATTTGCACACACCCAGGGCTGGGGGTTGGGGGGGAATATATATATATATATTGTGCATTCATACCGATATACTGAAACTCCCCTTCTGTGATGACCTCAAGTGGTGTGGGCTTTGGGAGAACCGTCCTTCAGAGCAGGACTCTCTGAGGTGGGATCAGTGCCCTTATGAAGGAGGTGGCAGGAGCGTCTCCTTCTACCCAGGGATGATGCAGCAAAGCCTATCACTGAGATAGAGCTGGCACCAATTAAATACCACGTCCTTGGTGCCTTGCTCCTGGGTTTCCCACTACCCAGACTGAGAATCTGCTACTCCAAATTGACCCAAACTAAGGCATTTTGTTATAAGCTCCCAGAAAGACCTCTCATCAAATTTTTTTTTCTCTTCTGACATGGTAAATACACTGGGGTGTGTGAGTGCATGCTCCTAGGATCCTATAGGACACCCTAGAAGTCATCCTAGGCCTGTGTCAAGTCCAGAGTATGGTACTGAACGAGTCTGGCCCACAAGCAAAAGCCAGAACTCATATTTTAATTAGCTAGTCCCTCTAGTAGTATTGACCTAAAAACAAAAACCACCAATTAGGAATTTGACTACAGCATATCAAAGGAGGTGATGGCACTGTTTCATCACTTGAGTGTCAGCTGTGTATGGGTGTGTGACAAGGCCACATTCAGCTTTTGCATTACATCAGGGACACAGTGATCACTGGCTGGTCTTCTCCCCCAATTCCCAACAGCCAGGGAAGTTGTCTCGCTCCAAGCAGACCAGCCACATGCTTGTCCTTGCTGTCGCACAGAAGGACAGAAAACACAAGGTTACTACTGTGTTTCTATGCAGAACAAGGGAAAATGTGTATCTGGGATGTGAACACAGGAACATCAAGTCTGTGAGCTCGCCACCTGTTAGTGACATGGGGATCTAGGCTAAGCTTGGCTCCGTCACATTGCAGCCTCAGCCACTCATTAAGGACTTGGCATTCCCATCTTCTCACTGGGCATCTCATTCCTGGATGAAGCAGCCATCCAATGGCAGGAAGAGCCAGAAAAGCCACACATCTCGCCTGAACCAGAGACGGCTGCATTTCCTCTGTTCAATCCTGGGGCCACTTAGGAAATCCCTCAAAAAGGACCATTTACATTGAAGGGCGGCAGGAGTGGGTGCAAGTGAGGTTGCCCATGACTCTGTAGTTAGGGGAGCTGAGGTCAGTGGTGGCCAGACCTCATGTGCATGCCCACAAAAGCCATGTCCAAGTACTTGTTCATCCCTTTTAGGGGTGGGCCTATATACGGGGCTATTATGTATGCCTATATAGGTACATTCTTTACCTTTAAAACATAGTTTTGTTAGACATCTGATGGCTAGACTCCCTAATCAAAAGGCCAGAGGCCCTAGGCCACCATATGCCCTAAAAGTCTGAGACAGAGACTCCAGCCAGGGCTGGCAGCACCTTGACCCCCTCCCCAACACACTGCTATAAATCCCACTGCACCAAGGGTCTGTTTAATCTTACTGTAAGTATTAAAACAGACTTGTCCATACAATAGAAGAGAATGAATGCTGCAAAAATTGAGAAAGGCTTTTCATTAAAAACAGAAAGAAAAAAAAAAAGGCATATCCCGGAATCCACAAAAGATTGGGGTGGGGCTGTCTATTTTGGCATCTTTTTAGATGAATCATCCCGTGGCTTGTTGCAAAACTGTACAAATAAAATATAGTAGCATTTGGGCTTATGTTCAGCCAATAAAAAGAAATAACCATAGGTCAAGACAGGCTGTCAAAAGATGTACGCCACCTTCTAAAGGAGGGGCAAATGTCTTACAACTCCAAGATGTCTTTATTTATTTCAAATTCCAATAGAGTGAATATGTTTTATCTAAATACTTTTTAGCACACAGCTGTAACATTGAATTGCTTTTTCTCAGAAATAGTTAAATACATCAATCTAGTTACAAATTCTAATATAAAGAGTACAAAATAGAGCATTATAAATTGTATTTTTAAAAAGAAACACAAACTCTATGGTCTTCTGCATCTTACCACCTCAAAGAATAACTGGTGAAGTTGGTGAAGAAACACTTGGCTTGGCGGTCACCTCACACAGGCACACAGGTCTCAGGGTTCTGCTGTTTGCACAGTAACCAGTGTCAAGAACCGCACAGCGCGGGAAAGCCTTGTCCGCGGGAGCCGTTTTCTGTGTTTACTTTTCTTTTTGTCTTTCTCTCAGAGAATAGAAGTTGCTAAATTTATAACCATTAGACAACGAATCGCGTTCTGCAGGTGCTGGAGGGAGGGATCCTGCCTCCTCCTGGAGAGCTGCACCCCGTTTGACCTAGAAGAAACCCTCGTCTGCCCAGTGTGTTGTCAACTCTCCTGGTTCCAAGGAGGTAAAGAGAGAAGCCAGAGGGCACCTGAAAGGAGTGTAGCTCCAGTCCCAGTGCCTCCCAGAGAAGCCTGGGTGTGTGCTCGGCGGCCAGTCCAAGAAGGCACCCTACAGCCCAGGCACGCCACCACTCTTATTTTCCCGGAGTGGCCTTGTGCTGCCTGGAACACCAGTGTCGTTTTGGGCTTAAAAAATAAATAAGTAAATAGTGGGGAAACTTCTTAAAATATCTAATACTTTTCAGATCCAAAAAAAGCAAAGTCCACTTGACTTGGAAACTGTGTGGGAGAGGCTGAACCGCCCCCACCTGAGACTGGAGAGACAGTGGAAGTGTGGGCAGGTACAGTGGGCAACCCCGGAGAGGAGACAGTTAGCACCCACTGCTTACTCATTACTTGTAAATTTAAGTCTTCATTCTCTGAAATGTCTTGAGAAGCTCCTTATGTGTTACTTGTGTTTGAAGTGAGGAAGAAGTGTAAGAAAAGAGGGGTGAAAGGGAGAGAAGCAGGGAAGGGGGTGGGCGGGGCTGAGCTGGGTGCCAGGGAGCCTGGCAGGTCAGGGAGAGGGCAGGAGGATGGGCAGCGGGGACACACAGAGCAGCTGCGCTTAGACAAGCAAACCCTTTATTGTCTAGTTATATTAGACGCGACACTGTGAAAGTCCCACTAGGAAACAAGGACACAGCAGATTCGTAGAGGTAGTAGGAAGTCTGTAACAGTCAGAAGTGTGGAAGTCATCAGTGGGTGGCAAGGGGGAGAGCAAACCAAAACAGATTGACTAAATAAATAAGAAAACACAAATCGTATTAAACACTGTGGTTGAGCTGACATACACAAATTAACAAACCAGTCCAACAGTGATGGCCAGTGGGGACAAGGAGGCCATTCGTCCAGGCCAGCACATAGCTGTCCCTGAAGGAGTGTGCACTGGGGGGGGGGGATGTCTCGTGGCCTTGTGGCCACATGAAAACTGTATCTCTGTGCTTCGAGGGGCAGGTCACCCCGGGATTGGCTGACGACACTCAGCTGCAGGGACCTGGGACCCCTCTTCTCCCGTCAGACCAGCTGGGAAGGAGACTCGCTTCACTAGAAGGCAACCCACCCCCCAACCCCCCAGCTCTCAGTGACAAGTGCAGCTTCAGACACAGTAAAAACACAGACGACACCTTTGTGTCCCTTTGTGTAGAGAATTTTTTTAATAACTAAAACAGAAATAGACAGGGCCAAATCACAGGCCCCTACACATTCCTAACTGTCACCCTTACTTTCAGCCAAGGAAACAAAAAGCCAGAGAATGCAGAAACGATGGGGGAAATGTCAAAATGCTCGAACGTGAATCAACAGAAAGGTCCTCTGCTGCCTCAGGTGGGGGGAGAGGAATGTGTCTCCACGACCTGCCTCAGAAGGAGCGACGCTCGCAAGCACTCTACATGGCAAGCCGTTCCCATCCACACCTGGTACAGGAGTATTAGGAAAAAAATAAGTAAAAAAAAATATATGTATATATACATATATATGTATATATGTATCTGCTAGCAGGTTAGCATTGCATTGTCTGCAAGTGTCGCAGTCACCTGAACGGTCAAGTAATTAAAACAGTAACAAGTAGAACCCAGAATCAAACATTAGCTAACAATAACAATAATATAATAATAATAATATAATAATAATAATAATAATAATCCAACAGATCATTAGAACAGAAACCACACGCCAAGGTTCATGTGTACATGTGTTTAAACAAGTCTTTGTATCAGAAGCCCCTTTCCTACAAAAACCGCACTGACCCATCACTGTGGTAAGTAAACCATCGCTCTCACCAGTATTAAAGGTTAGGATAATTTCTGTACATGTAAAATTATTGCTTTTTTTTTTTTGAAAAATATATTTAGCATGCTTGTCTTAATCCATTTTCTGCCTTTACAAAATTTCACAATTAAAAAAAAAACTAGTAAAGCTTTTGCAAAAAATTTCACAGAACGTTTCTCATTCAAGGCAGCAGTAACTTTTGATAATGCATAAAATCATATGTGCAAACATCTGGAACTTGCAGAAGTATCGCCATCACACACAGTGTCACAGCAACGGGAAAAGGAAAACGCTGCTACCTGCGGAATACAGTTCCGACTGTGCACGCTGCGTGGGCTCAGAACCCCTGCTAGGGCCTTCACCCCACCACAGAAACGTGAACTCGCATGACGAAGGAAGAGGTATATAAAGCCATCCTCGCCCTCAGGCCTGGCGCCCCCACCGATCTGTGAACAGAGTCACTCGTCCAGTGGCGGTCACCAGGCCCAGGGGGAAAGGCATCTATTTGCTGGGGTTCTGCAGGGGAAAGGCTGGGGTAGGGAGGAGAGAGAAGGCTCCAGAGCACTAGCACCCTAATGACCTAGGGCCCCCGGCCTGCTCAAGGACCCTTCTGCCATCACTAAAACAGGCCCAGACTGGGAGGATTCAGTGGCTTATCTGTTAAGACGTGCGGTCTTCTTGTGTGAGCAGTTTGCAGAATGTAGCCCTGTTACAAAAAAGGTCCTGAGAAAAAACAAAGACGCCCGCTCTTCTTAGTGTTCGGCTAATGTCTCTTTTCCAGAAGCAGATGTATATATGTGTGTGTGTTCCCATCTCTGCCGTGTTTCCTGTGCCAGACGCAGCCCAAGGGCGGCAGGAGCGGCTCAGAGGGGGTTGTGGCTAGACCTCTGAACCATGAGGATCTCATCACCCTGCCTCACCAAGCCTCATCTCTGTGGCACCCTAACGCCACCCTCTGTCTTACCTGCTATGTTAAATACCCACTAAAGTGGGGAGAGGCAGCGGTCCAGACCCCTCCGCTCCCCACATCCTCCAGCAGCATCTGTCCTAAGCGCTGGAACTCCCTGTACAGTGCTCAGGGTTTACCCCATCCGGAACACACCAGTATCTTCT
Source organism: Acomys percivali (assembly GCA_907169655.1). Lineage (NCBI taxonomy): Eukaryota > Metazoa > Chordata > Mammalia > Rodentia > Muridae > Acomys > Acomys percivali. The sequence continues at coordinate 6,065,563 of OU015744.1, forward strand.
TTCCAGTGTCTCACGCCTGTCTTGAATAATACCGATGCCTTGAGCTCCCACCGTGCCCACCAATACCACTGCTAATCATGAGGAGACACAGGCCACGGGTGATGAGCACACACATGTGTGTGAAAGAGCTACACGGAATTCTAGGCATAGCATCTTCGCTGTCCCTAAATGTTCCCAAGGGAGGCATCTCCCTCAGCCTGCTCTAGCGCAGAGGTTCCCAGTCTGAGCTATCTGGTCAGGAGACCCTGGCTCTTCTCCCCGACGGCGGCCATGGTCACCACTGGGAGCCTTCCAGTCACCTGTGAGGCCAAAGTCAACACCTTCACGGGGCTGAGCGCGGGAGGCGTGTCTCTAGGTCCCCTTTTGGAGGGGTCCCGCCGGCACAGTCCCTGGGGTAGTGTGGTCTCTCCCCTGCAAAAGAAAGAAAAAACAGGCAAGCTCAGTTGCCTTCCAATCCCAAGAGCATTTACACTATTAATTTTCTTAGCCAAGACCCAGGAACACAAGGTGCCCTTCTCTGAGCAACATGGCAGAGGCAATAAAATGCTCTGGGCTTAGGGCAGCTTCTTTTTCCCCAGCATGGAGTACTTTGCTTTCGCCTTGCTGCCTTCCACTGAGGCAGCTCTGGAAGACCATCCTCGGTACTCACAAGGCGTCACTGGCTTCAGACAGCACCCAGCAATGGTGGGTTTGACTCTGGGAGGAGCTAAAACTCATGAAAGTGGGATGGATGCAGGTTTGAAAAGCACATATCTAAGGTTCAGAGCAGCTCCCCAGATGAACAAAAGTCCCTCAGGGCGAGTGTGGAGGCCACAAACAAAAGCCCACGGTGCTCAAATCGCTCTGGGGGAACCTGAGAGTGCGTCACAGCGGAGAAGCTTCTCTGTGAACAGCGACTTAAAGCATGGGTGTTTGAACAATGCCATATTCCAGCTGAGGACAAAATGCATCTTTCCTGAGACCATTAACCTAGCTAAACTCCTGAGGAAGTGAAACCAACCAACCACCTGAAATCAATATGCGCCCACAAACCACACAGCCGTGGGAAACTCAAGTCTCCAGCTGCATCCATGGGAGCCCCAAGGACACACAGGAAGGGAAGCTGCTAGGCATCATGAATGCAGGGCTTCTCTTTAGTTAAATTTTCAGGAAAGTATTAAAGGTTGGTCTCACACACAATACCTACTGGTCAACACACTGTAAATCAGAACGATTACTCAGGGAGTGTCTGAGAGGTGAGGCACGCGCAGAGCTGCAGCCAGCAGCCGATCTCAGGCACAGTGAGCAGCAGGCATCATGGGAACTCAGGCAGATGCCGAACATCCTGCCGTAGACCAGGAGGGGTGACTGACATCTCTGCACAGAAACGGTGCATGGCAGAGATCTCAGTGGAAGGCCCGAGGAAGCGCAACTCCCTGGGTACCAGTTCTAGGCATGCTCACAAAGGAACACAGGGCTTTGAGCTCCCACAAGAAATAAGAACTGCCATTCTGGCTGTTTGGCCTGGACTGTCATTCATAAGCGCATGCTAATAAGCAAATACAGTGGCTGAGGGTCCAGGACAAGGGAATCCGTGCAAGGCTAAGGAGCCAAGTACATGGAGTTGTGTGCATGTGGCATCTACACAGACTGTTGTGCTACAGACCCCAGGCCACACCTACCTGTGTCTTGTACCTTTGTACAGAACACACAGACTATCCGTGAGCAGGGCAGAGAGGACAAGATGGCCCTGCACCAGTAAAGTGCTGAAACCTCACCACTCAGAAGGTATTTATCCCAGGTCTGCAAAGCCTGAAAATCTGGAACAAGGTACTTGCTATGATGTAGCCATAGATCGTGCAGAAACTGGCATTTTCCCTTTGTTCTGGAGGAGGTGGGTCATGCGCCTCGTTTCTGAAGACTCACTTTAGATCACTGACTCACCTGGACCACCGATGGTGGGACCAACACCACAGCATCCCTTGCAGGGATTCCACGGAATGCTCTAGACAAGGAGGAGGGAGCTACAGTAGTAATCTGAGATGCACAAGCCGCTTCCTCCGCTGAGGCAGCACAGCCGAGGCCTGGGAGCTGGCTTTGGGGACACTGGTTTCCCTTGTGACAGCTGTATATTATGAGATGAAGTGGAGCCTCAACCATACCACTGCTGAGGTGTTTCCGTGTGCTCGGGCTGGTCACTAACAACCAGGTGAGATAAATGTCCCCTCCCTTCTTTATAGGACAGGGGCCAAACTATGCAGGCTGTGTGTCCTCAACATGCACACAAACCAAGAAGCTTCAAGGTGCACACAAGAAAAGCCAGAGGAAGGCCTGTGGGTGCTGACCCCCAGCTGCCCGGCCGACCTCGGGGACCCTGGCCTTTGCCCAGGCGGCGTTCAGTCAGCAGTGCCATTTCGGTGAAGCCAGTAGCCCATTCACATTGGTGGAATACCATACTTAGGGAAAACAGACGATTTCCTGAGGACACTTGCTCAGTTTTACAAATAAAAGCTTCAACTTGCATTAGCTATCAGATCTTGATGTCGAAAATCCACAAGCGCTGGTGAAAATGGGCGCAAATTGCAGGTTCTCAGGCCCACCCAACCCACCTTCTGTTCAACTGCACATCAAGAAAAGGATGCAGAGTGGGCTGGCTTTTTTTTTTTTTTTTAACATTTTTTTGTTAATTTGATTAATGAAATTATTTCTCCATCCTAACTACTTTAAACTAACATTTAGAATAATGAAGAATAAACCATTAATCATAGTCTCTAAATTCTGTAAATAAAAATACTGTATTCATATAACAGCAAAATTCTAAGCTGGAGAGTGAGACCGATGAGGGGGGTTGGTTTCAAAAGTTATTATAACTTCTTATTTTGAAATATTTTACTATATTTGTGTATTCGCAGAGTGTGTACACATGGCCATGCACACTATGGAGCGTGTGTGGAGGCCAAAGACAGTGAACAAGAGTAGGAGGGCTCCCTCCAGGCTTGGCGGCTCAGTCCTCAGGCTTGGCAGGCAGAACTTTACCCCTGAGCCATCTCATTGCAACTGTTGGAACCTGTAACTGCTGGACAGTGAAACAATGACTAAGCAGTTTCTCTGACATAGCAGACAGACTTCACCATGCGCCAGTTAACAACCACACTTCAGCAAACCATTTCAAAAGGAGCTGTTTTCTAATGACACGTGCTAAGCGTGGGCGTGACGCAGCATGTTGCGTGAAGGAAGGCCACGCCCTGGGGACCTTGGTTGGGAAGACTGCCCATCCTTGTTTGTGGAGGAGCATCTTCCACAAAGAAGGGACAGCGCCCTGTGACGCCCTGTGATGCTCTGCCTGCCATCCATCAGGAGGCTCCACTCAGCAGCCTTGAAATGCCTCCTATGGAAACGGCTCCTCATCTCAGTGGCCGAGACCCTATGGTGTCCTAAGTTTGTGTTTTTATCTTGTTTTTCACAATAATTGAGAAATAGCATGCAGTTCAGACGACAGGCCATGTGGCCACAGCTGCCTTCTGCAAACTCATGTCATAAACTAACCCGTAAGCTCCACAGCCCAGCCGAAAGCCTCTGACTTCCTGTTAGAAAGTATGGGCATCACAAAGGAGAGGTGGGTGACCTGGGACAGGCTACACAGGGCATGTACAGGAAAAGGCCATTCTCAGGCACACCAGGAAATTAGCTCCCTGAGAGATGAGAGTATTAAACCAGTCACCTCGGGATCTGCCAGGCCCCATGCTGGCTCAGACACGTCACCAGAAAACTCAGCATCCTGTGATTTTCTATATCTGATATGGGAAACTGAAATGTTGATGTGTAAAATCAGTGTGCATTAGTAACTTCTCCAGCAGCAATGTCAAAATACCAGACCAGGCAACTTAGGGAAGGAAGGGACTCTCGGCTCATAGTTCAGGTGCATTGTCTGTGCTGAAAGGGGAGCCATGGTATCAGAGCTGCAGCAGCTGTTATGTGGAGTCTACAGTCAGGAAGCAAACAGGGGAGAGAAGTGCCCGGATGGGACACGGCCACCGCAGCTAGTGCTGTCTTCCCCCCACAGCCAGCCTCATCCACAAACCCCCCCTCCCCCGGCAGGCAGCCCAAAGCTTGGTCTGCTGGATGATTCTAGGGCCTCTGACAGTTGCGCAGTGGCTGTCCATACAAAACCTCAGGGCACCAACTGGCAACAAGAGCTACTGGGAAACCCATGTTGGCGAGACACAGTTCTGGATCCTGCCCCCTATAACAAATAAGTAGCAACTAGTCTCTCAAGCAAAGCAAAATTGGGACACACAAACCCATCGGCACCTCCTGAAAAGGCTGTGTGAAGAGAAGACCAGAAGCCCCCAGGCTTTTCCCCAGCACAACCACTGACAATGCCCCACGGGAAAGTCCACACAGAGAGACAAGCATTATGCACTGCTTGAGAGTTCAGAGTGTGTGGCAACAGTGACTCCCTCACAGCGTGTGTCTCCCATGCTAGGAGTGGGGTGCCACCACTGCCCAAGAGAGGAAATACACACCAACAAGGGGAGAGGCCTCTCCTACACACTCTGCACTCTGATAATTAACGTAGTCACACTGAGAGCAGAATGAACAAGTTGGATGCTGATAGCTATTAAACATAGAGATTGTGCCTTTTTTCCCTCCAAGTCACTTGATGCCGATGCTGCTAAGAGGGTTCTTGATGACATAGATTGGCTCTGGGAGAGGACTCACCCTGCAGCCCCACCCAGGCCAGGGCAGGGAAGAACCCCAGGCCCTCAAAGCCTTCTCTTCCCTCCTATGAATATTAACAGCTGACTCGAGGAAAGCACTTGGATAGGCACTAGTAATGACGTCAACTAGTTCTGCATTAACACGTACGAGAACCAGGAGGAAGAAGAACATGTCTAGTGGCCCAGCCTAAAATAGACGTGCTCCTCTGACACGCTCTTCAAGATCCTTACAGTTCCAAACGATGGTAACAGAGATGGAATGCCGATAAAGACCCAGAACATTCTATAATAAATCAACAAAAGCTACTTTTCCAGGTAAAGGAGGACAAAGGGGCCACCGGGGAGCATAACCTTAAAAATGGAATTAAGCCAACTAGCTACTATGCAAGGAGGATAAGCTAGGAAGGGGTTAAACTCCAAGGCCTGAGCCACTCTGTCCTTCTAGACAAAAGAGAGTCGGCCTCCCGAGACCTTGTGGCAAAGCAAACTGCATGCCTTGGGGCTGGATCCACTCTGGCAAGCTGTCAGTACCAGGCGGCCACGGCCATGAGCTGGCAGTAGAGGGACAGCAGCCATAAGCAGAGCAAACAGCACTGCGTTCAGAGGCAGAGATCACATGAGAGTCTCCTCTGACAGAGGCACTACACCCAGTGCACATAAAGGTGACTCAGGACAATCTAGCCTGCAATCTTAGTGGCTGCTGCCTTCAGGTTCCCCATTTCCACGTAAGGAAAGCATGGGAGCAGGCTGGAGAATCAGTCACAGCAAGCTGGGTCTTGCTCCACCTCACACTTAGCAACAGTGGGTCTCTGGTGGCCTTGGAGGTCACCTGTGAGCAGGAGAGCCTAGGAGTCACTGGATGTGTGATACCCAAATGCAATCCTCTAGTCACAACACCCTGTCACTTGGTCCCATGCTTACCTCACCTGACTCTTCTGTAGCCAGTGGCCTGTATGTCCATAAAGAGGCCAGCACTGAGCAGATGTAGGAGCAGGCCCGTGCTGGGGACCTTTCTATTCGGTGTTCGGGAGAGACTATATTCATTTCAAAACCTGTCTCACTATCACAAAGGAACTGCTTTGTATGTGTAAGCCACGGGTTTTACTGAAATACGCTGAAACAATCCTTGAAAGTTCCATGATGTCTCTCACTGTAGGCCATAATCCTGTCACCACTACAGGACATGGGACACTTTGGGGCCAGGCACACAGACATGAATCCAACTAGCCAGACGGGGCTTGGGCAAAGGAGAGAGTGGCTGCAGCTGTGGGCTGTCCTGGAGTAGCAGATAACCAGAGTAATGTGAAGAGACTAAGATGGAGATGGGGGTACAGTGGGGCAGAAGGCCACCGACACCACAGGCCATCAGCATCGACTAACAGGAACGCAACCGTGAGCACCTGTGCTGTCCCTCAGAGCTTCACTATCAACAAAGCATGGCACAGGGTTTGCCACGTCCATGCACACCCAATGACACCTGTGCGGTAGCCCTCCTTTCACATGAGAGGTGTGAGAGGCCAGTACACAGATGTGCCAGTGCTCTGAAACATAAGGTTTGACAGGCATCTTTATGGAGGAATCCAAAAGCTGTGCTCTTAAAGGAGGCAAGATGGGACTTAGACCCAGACACCCAGGAAAATAACTAAGAACTTCTAAAGGTTTTCATCACTGCTAGTCAATGCTGGCTCCCTCCTTCCTAGCACCGGCTGTCACAGCAGTCTGCAGCAGCTGACAGCTATGTGGCCTCCTGTTCTCTGGTCACCGCAGACAGTCCTGGCTGGTGGGTTCCAACGACATGGAACACTTCCACTGCCCACATCACACACAAGCGCAATGAAGAGCCCTGTGTCCCAGCTCTCTGCAGACACCACACTGACACCTAGACATGCAGCAGCGCAGGACATACTTGTTTGGGGGCATCCGTGGAGGCTGTGTGAACTTCAGAACCTCGTGGACCGTCACACTCAAACATCGCTGTGGGAAAAAAGGGTCGGTTAGCAACGGGCTGGTGAGATCGTCGAGTGCAAATCAGAGAGGCCCTTAGGACGGAGGCCTTCTGCAGAAACACAGCAGCAACTAGCATTTACAGTGGAGACTCTCAATAACGGATGCCTGGGGCCACCGCCATCCCTAATTCAGACTCCACACTGTGGAGAACAGCACTGAAGACGAGCGTGTGCGTAAAGGGACCTGTTTCCTGCTCTGATGAGCACTTGGCCTGTGTCCTGGACAGACTTACACTCCAGACAGTGCAGCCAGTGTACCCAGCTCCCTGCCTGCTCCATCGTCACACACAGATAGCCCATGCAGACCCAAGGGCAGATTTATACCGAGGGCTGGAAGTGCTTCAGGAAACCACTGGCCAAACAAGGGGGTCTGGTACATAGCCACAGACTGGCTCTACCCATCAAAAAGGAAGTCACCAAGCTTTGGGTTAGAAGAACTTCCTGGCTGTCATTGGTGGTGGTGGTGGCACCATAACTCATTAGCATAATGACTTCTGAAGGTCTACTCCCGTTAAAGGGAGCATATGCAAACAGGCTTTCTCAAACTAAACTACATGGCACACGGATGCAAAGAGTAAAATTTTAAAAAACGCTTAACTCTAAATATACCCACTGCGACCATAAGTGTTAGTCAACCTCACGCACCTAGAGTCACCTGGAAGAGAGAACCTCACTGAAGAAATGCCCAGGTAAGACAGGCCTGTGGACAAGTCTATCTAGCAGTGTCTGGGCCCAAGTCCACTGTGGGCAGCACCAACCCCCACAGTTGATACTGGGCTGTGTAAGCAACCTAAGCAAGCATAAGTCTAAGAGAAAGTGAGCCAGAAAGCCAGCCAGCGAGACACACTCCTCCATGGCGCCTCCCCTGGCCTCCTGCCCTGACTGCCCTTAGTGATGGGCCACGGCCTAGAAATAGATGCCAAAAAAACCCTTTCCTCTCCAAGTCGCTTTTGGTCATGGCATTTGTCACGACACCTGAAAATACCCTCCACCCCAACACACACACACACACACACACACACACACACACACACACACACACA
>OU015744.1:6073321-6100643 GCA_907169655.1 Acomys percivali
TTGGCACTGGCCAGTCACATGGCACAGGACTATGATACCTGTGTGTGCCCGAAGGTGGGCCCTGAGTTGACTGGGCTGGAGGAAACTCTTGCCGCACTCCACACAGACAAAGTCTCCCTGGCGGGCCTGTGTCCGCGGTGTCCCTGTTAGTGATGCGGTATAACACGAAGAGGGAGAGGAAAGCGGGAAGGGGAGGGAGAGAGGAAGATAACATTAGTCTATCTGACTTATCAACGTGAGAAGCCACCTCTGGGCCCTGGTGACAATTGCCAGCCTTGTCCTGGCTCAGCAGCCAGGCCAGGTACACACAAGAGTGCAAGGAGTTACACAAATGCTCCAGAGGGTGGCGCTGCTGGACTGTGTGGTGGGCAGGTGGTTCCAAGCAGCTGGATGCGCCACGCAGAGGTCACCTGGCTCCATGAAGCAACATAATAAACAAATGAGAGTGACACCAGTGTGACTTCGCCCAGAGCCACTGTGCTCACAACCACAATTGCAGGGGGCAGAAACAGGGAGATGGACATCAGCAGCCACCCCAGCTCAGCCTCTTACCTATCTGCCTCTAGCACAGGAGACAACATGGAGCATTGACCTCCAGCAAGCAGCAGGCTGTAGCCCCCAAGTCAGGCCACGCCACCAGCAAGGCAGACAGGGCCAACAGGCACCTTTCTACTGGGTGCTGGGCTTCCCCCAGAGCAAGGAGTATCATGTGACTTTGCAGGAAATGGATACAGAAGGCTTTTGGCCACCCTTGGTTCCTTTTCGCTTCTCCTGTAATACCTGCTGCAAAAAAAAACCTTCTCTACTGTGCTGCCTGCAGTATCGTACCTGAACAGGAGCGAGAAAGAAGTTACTCCTGTAGCCACACTTCCTCTGCCTGTCTGCTGACATTCCTACCATTTCACAGCAGACACTTCAAGGCAAACAGAAAGGATGACAAGATCCCGTCAGCACACCACCAGGACTGCCGCCTAGGTTCCCAAACTCAATGGGTAGAAACTGCATAAAAGCCACATCACGTTCCTTATTGGACAGATGAGGATGAGTCTGCACTACGAGGCCCTGAGGTCTAGGGCCGTCCCTTCCCCTCACACTTATAGACACAGAGAATACCAGGAGTTAACGAGAAGCCACTGTGTGATGCTGACAGGTTAGTACCCATGGTGGGAGGTGAGGAAAGATCACAGGTCCTGAGTGAGCAGCACGTGGTCCCATGGCCTCTTTCTAACACCTGTTTTGGACAGTGCTTTTCTAGATGTGGCCCTACAAGTACAGGGAAGAAAAGCAAAACTACGTCCAGACTGCACCAAGCCAAACAATGGGAAAGCAATCCACGAGGTGACCAGGCCAGCTACAGAAGGGAACATGTGTGGCCCACACCTCCCACCAGGCAGGCACTTCTGAGCACGGAGGGTCCTGGCGCCAGCGTACCTCGGCTGCCCAGTTAGCTCTCCTGGATTCTGCAGGCTTAGTGCCGCACCTTTCACTTCAGCCAAGTGGCTGACAGGAGCCCTGTGGGGAGCCATGCTGCTCTCTAGGAGTGGTTCAATCTGGAAAGTGGCCTTGTCCTCTTCAGTTTCTACGGAGCTGAATGCCTAAGAACCTTCTGTTCAGTCCTTCTCGAACTTCCACAGGCATACTTCTTCATCCAATCACACAGAGACACCAAGTGATGACAACCAACAGTGCTAAGAGTTGCCCTACCACAGGCCCCACCTCTAAGTCACCAGAGCTGCCCTACCACAGCCCCCACCTCTAAGTCACCAGCAATTTTCCTCCACTGTTGTCTGCTTTCCATCCAAGGACTGGTACGCATTAACTGAACTAACACACACAGCCCCACGCACTCCACCAGCACTTTCATTTTACTTTTTAAGAAAGGACACCTGCTCATTACAGCCATGACACCACGTCCTGGCTGCTGGAAAATTCTGAGTTACTCAAAAATGTCTCCTATTTGAATGGAAGACTGCCTTGGGAACAAACAGCTCCAACGTGCTTTCCTCGAACCTCCAGATGTGGGAGACAACAGTCTGTGCAGTGAGGAAACGGCTCTGGCCACGCACAGAGACACACACGCAGCCGGCTGTCCCTCATCATTACCTTGTGATGTGCAATGTGAAAGGAGAAAGAATGGCTAGGTTACAATGACATCTGTGGCTCTCATAGCCTTAGTATATACAATTTTTTTCATGTTCCAATAAGGAAGCACATGCTTATTATTTTATCTAGAATTATCTCATTTCCCTGTCTGAAGTCCGTATTTCCATGTAATACATGAAGGTCAGCCTGGGGCATGTGACTTTTTATTACTACATATTAACGAACAGCTATGTGACACCCTGTGTTTTCACACTCTGAAGTCACTCTGTAGGCGGACACTGAACACTGAACACTGTGGGTTTATTCTGAGAGGTTGAGTCCAGGCTCCTAAGACAACAGTACTTGCTCTTCTTTGCTCTGCAGGAGACTTGGGGGCTCCACAATTCACCCTACAGAAGTATCATCCAGACCAGCCAAAATCTACAGCTACTGCCCAGACACACAGGACAGTGCAGGCCAGAAGGGGCATGGGTGGGGGGCTCTCAGCGCAGGCCGTTTTCTCACTGTGGCAAGCCTGTCTGATCCAGCTCAAAGTTCTAGGAAAGCACGTTGGAGCTGTTTGCTCCCAAGGCCATCTTCCATTCAAATAGGAGATGTTTTTGAGTAACTCAGAATTTTCCAGCAGCTTGGGTGTGGTATCACTGGCTGCCTAGCTCACTGAGATGCACATTGGCAGGTCAAGAGTCATTCATATCACAGAGGCCACCAGCGTGGGACTAGTTTAAATACTGGGTCTGGGTCAGTCGGTAAAACATGGTGGGTTTTTTGCAGCTAGGTCAGCTGCAAAAGGTCAGGACAGCAGAGAGAAGAGCTGCCCCTACCTAAGGAACCATAGCAGGTGGTTTTCCGATCATAGGTTCCAAGAAGACCGTCACCAGGGGAATGGGGTCAGTGTCCCACCCACAGGCAGCCACACTGGCACCTCACATGACAGGGGCAGTCTTCAGACAGCAATCACAGGACTACAGGGCCTGGGACCACTCATACAGCTAAAACTGAGACAGAAAAGGGGGATACCTCACCACTCACAGACACACCCCAAATCAAGTAAGAACCTATGAGCTCAGCAGAAATCCACAGCCACAGGGCAAGGGACTGCCAACTGGGGTCCCCACAGGTGGCACAGCCCAGCAGAACATCTCTAAGTCCTTCCAGTGTCCTGGATCTGAGGTACTAGATTAAAAAACAGCTGCCTCAAGGAGCAGTAGCTTCGAGAAGCTGTGGGCTTGTGGCCAGCAAGCCTACTACTCAGAAGGAGAGTTGGGACCACCAGGAATAAACTGAGTGTGGAGCAGATTGAAGTTTGTTTGGTTTTGTTTTTTTGTTTTGACACAGGGCCCCCACCGAGGCTGTCCTGAATTTATAATCTTCCTGTCTGTCTTGTTAAGACTTTTTTAATAGGCTCCAAACTTCCCTAGTGTTACACTTGTTAAATGAAAGAGGCCTTTGGTTTACGTTCAAGAGCAGAGCCACTGAACAGGATCACTGTATATGAGACATAGCCAACTGGCTGGGAAGTCGGCTGAAGAGCTCACAAATGCTACTGGCTGCGGAAACGCCAAACATCCCCATAAAACCGCTCCAGAACTGAAAATCTCACTCACACTCAGATCATGGGCAAACGTACTAAAATCGGCACCAGTACCCCCGCCATCCCCACCCCACCCCCTCCAGACTATGTGAAAGGTTCGCATGAAATAGAAATGAATTTTGTCTTTACACTTGGGCCCCATTCTCACGATGCTATGTAACTACTCCAAAATCTCAAAAGATCCAAAATGCTCCTGGCCTCAAACACATGGGAACCTTGACCAGAGCTGCTCTTAGCTGTCAGTGACACAGGAGGAGGAATGAAAACGCCATTAGGTACTGTTTGAGGAGTCAGAGGGCAGCTCGGCCCTCCAGTCTTTATGCATGCATCCACCTCCTGCTGGAAGACCCCGCCTGACTGCAGGGTACTGCTCATGTGGCTTTTATATTACCTATACATAAACGTAGACTTAATAAGCACGTCAAATGGACGTTTCTCCTTTGGGAAACAAGCACAGTGGATGGTACCAATGTTTTGCTTAAAGTGACAACATAAGGTGTGGCCAGGCCTGCCTGCTCCGGCCAAGTTGCAGTACAGAGTGAACAAGTGGGCTTCAAATTTAGTGTCTACAAGAAGAGGCAGCAGCTCCCTGGTGTCTGCCTTGAAGACTCAGGCAGGAAGGTCTACATACCCATGACCTCAGAGCAGCCAGGGAGGAGGGAGCCCACAGCCCTACTTACCTCTGTGCTCAGGCCCGGGGCTGCCGACACCCCAGCCCGGGTAGAGTGTGGCGAAGTCCTTTGGAATGTACGTCTTAAAGATACTGAGGATGTCCACGCGCTTCTCCTGCCCCTCGGCTGCCGGCTCCGACTTGATGGAGTGTAAGGTGGGGGATGCGCCAGGTGGAGCCTGAGAGGCCACATCCCCTCTGGACCCCGCTGCACAGGTGGCTAGTGTTCTCAGCTCCTGGGCTGCCTTCGTGGGGGCTTCTCGGGGAGGTAGAGAAGAGCCTCCTTCACCTTTCACAGGAGGCTGACCCTGAGGCTGAGGGCTGAATTTGGCTTTGAGAGAGTCTGGGGCACTGTGCTTATTCGGAGGGGCAAAGCCAGCACCCACCGCAGGGACCCCGAGTTTCTCCGAGGGCTTGCTATTGGCTGAGGGCTGGGCACCAACACGGGTTATGACCGAGGGTGTGGGGGTGGCACTTCTGCTGAGACCCCCGCCGCCTGGGGAAGGTGCCAACTTGGAGCTGGCCTCCTGTTTGGGTTTGGTCAGGGGTCCCTGCACCGTAGCACTGGAAGGCTCCTGGCCATGGCCAGCTCTGGTCTGTCGATATCCATCAGGGCCAGAAGCCCACAGAGCACAGGGGCCCCCAGAATGGCTCTCCTTATTCTTAGGCATGCTAGCGGCTTTTGTGGTCACCCCAAGGGGAGAAGGGTTGCTCTTTGACCCTGGTACCCCGCCTGGCACCTGGGTGCGGGTAAAGCGAGCAAGGAGCAGGGGCTGGCACTCTTTGCCCCCAAGAGCAGGCGGGGGGCCTGTGCGCCCACTGCGAGCAAGGAAAACCAGGCTGCTGCGGATGCTCCTATGGCCGTTAGGCTGAGTCCAAGGAGGCGCCACAGAGCTGCAGCTAACCCTGTGCCAGATGCGCTTGTGCATCCACAGGACCTCAGGGTAGTAGGTCTTGTGGTTACAGTAAGGACACGGGTGAATGACCAGGGCCGCCTGCGGGGAGCACGCTTCCTTGCTGCTGGGGTCGTCCCGGCTCGACCTCATGCTCAAGTCCAGCGGGACCAGGTCAGGAGCGGATGCTCGCTTTCCTGCCCCGCCGTGCTCCTTGTACAAAGCAGACAGCTTTTCTTGTGAGTGCCCAGCCTGGCCGTCCAAGGTGAGCTGCATGCTGGTCATTTCCATGCTCGGAGGGAAATCGACCCGGTCAACAGTGCTGGGCACCTCCTGCTTGGGGTGAAATGCTGGCATCTTTAAGTCAAGAAAAAATCTATGCTGCTCGGAACCCTTGGCCGTCTCTCTGAAGCTGCTTTCGAGCACGGACACGGACGGCGTGGCAATCCCCACCTTGGGCTCGCTGAGGTCTTTCTCTGGCAGGTTATTTCCAAGTTTGTGACTCTGGTCTCCGTTGGAGAGCACGGTGGGTGCCACCTCTCCTGAAGAGCAGCAGTGGCGTGGCTGGGCCCCTGCAGAATGCAAAATGTAAAAGGGGACATTAACCACTTCTCATCAGAGCAGAGCGAGACACAGGGAGAACAGCTAGACAAGCATCCCAGGGCCCGCCTGCCTCACGTCAGGCCCAGGGCTTGGCATTACAAGAAGGATGTGCCAGGACCCGGTTTACTCTCAAGGCATCTGTCAGGAATGCACCAAGAGGACAGAGGTAATACTGCACTAGGCAGGCATCAGTTTTCAGTCAACTAAAATAACCCAAATGATGGGCGAAGAAATCATACTATCTTGCTACATGTAACCACACCACTACTGATTAAAGAGGAGGTCACTGGTTATAATTAGAAATGGGGAGCTGGTGAGAGGGCTCGCTGGGTAAAGCTGCTTGCTGCCAAGCCTGAAGACAGAAGTTTGACCCCCAGATCCTACACGGTAAATAAAGAGAACCTCAGGTCCTGCGTGGCTTAGGAAGAGGACACTGACTCCCACAAGTCATCTTCTGATGTCTACATGCATACTGTACCATGCGTGCAGTCCCATACACACACACACACACACACACACAAATAAACAACTGTAATAAAATACAATGTTAAAAGAAGTCAGGAAAAGACTTAAGCTGCAACCACAATCACATGGCACCTCACAGTTCTAGAGCTCCCTGCAGGCCTCATGCAATGTGTGGTCACCACGGAGCATTTGCAGTGAAAAGCCAGCATGGAGGCTGCCACAACCCTGACCACACAGAGCCAGAAACAGACAGTTCGCAGAACCCAGTGCCCACCTCAGAAGCTGCAGGCTACAGAGTGACTTCAGGGTAGCCTCATGAAGGCCAGTCTTCAACTCTAAATCTTGACATTAGGGTCCCTTCAAAGGCCTGTGTACATGCACACTCTAATTAGCTCTACAGTGTCACGAATGGTCACCAGACAGCTGAGTGAAGGCTGGGTGTAGCCCTAAGTTTGGGCTTCTAAACTGCAGGGGGAGGGGGGAGGGGAGTGCAGATGGGAAGACAGCCTGCAGGTTCCATACCCAGCACCCCTCAGCCGGAAAGGCCCCCGTGCTGGCTGTGCCACCACCACGGCCCTTCAGTCAGCACCACAGGTGGGTAGGACATGGTCCAGCAAAGTCTCCTTTAAGTCTGTGCTGATGTTTTGGGCTTATTTACACCTAGGTCTGAACCTGAGACAGGACACACTTTGTCAAAGTCTGTGCTAAATGTATACTGATGTCCTGGGTGTGTTCACGCTTGGGTGTGAATTTGCAGGAGGTACCATGCAGATGTTCAAGACCTCGCTAGAGAACACAAGGCTCCTTACCGCCCACGAAGCACAGTGGCCCTTGGCTCGTACTCTGACCCTTAGGGCACACTGCCACGTCAGGTGTCCTGTGAGAGGTCTGGGAGCTTCCCAAGATTCCAGAGAGTTGAGTATCAGGTGGACTGCAGGTGCTGACTTACAGTTCGATATGACTTGGAATTTTATCAAGGGGAGGGGAAAAAAAACAATTTCAAAGGATTCTTTGCCAGGGCAAGAGAGCGCACCTATCATGGAAGGCAGTGGCCCCAAAAGAGAAGGGGCAGAGAGAATGCTCCTTTCTGAGGAGGCAGGGACTAGCAGGCATTCAGGCATGGCTTTAAAGTACAGTCTCCCAGCAACAGTGACAGAACACTGGGGTAAGCAGAGCTGGGCTGTGGTACAATGGGTGGGGCTCCCACAATGTCAGGCCGGTCAGCTCCAAAACGCTGGCTGATGGCTACGGAGAGTCAGGGCACTGACTGCTCTGAGCTGGAGCTAGAGAGGTTCAGAAACCACACTGCAGACACTATGGTCAGACTGTGGGCAACAGGGAGAGGGACTGTGAAGAGGCTGGACCACGGTTTCCCAGAGGTAAAGACTCACGCCATTGGACACCACAGCTCTCCCTAGGGACCCGGAAGCACAGCTCCTCAGCAGGGGTTTCAGAAACAGAAGCCTGGAAAGACCCTGGAACTGAGCAGTGGCCCCTGCGGGCCACACACCACACCCACATGAGTAAAACCAGAAGGACAGAGCTCTGAGTTATATCAATTCTTTCCCTTCCAATGGAAAACAAGAACCTGACTTTGTAATATTTTCCAGTCTGGGGCATCCTCTGCGAATGGCATTTTCTTTGTACAATTTCAGTGGTCTGGCTCCACCCACAAGTCCTGAGTGACCAATCTCCTTCCACCCACAGGACAACTCTGCGCCTGTGAGAGCGTGTGCTGTCTGTCACGCCCCAGGTTCTCGGCTGAGACACAGGAGCAGAGAGCGCGGTCGGCAGCTGCAGCGTGCCCACAGCTCCCACGCTGGAGCTCAAGAATTATGAGATAGGAAGGGTTTGAACCAGGATTCCCAAGCAGGAGGAGCCTATCCACCCTGCTCACCACAGTGCCACTAGACTGGGGACACATCTATGCCTCTTGAGTATTCTCCATGACAACAGAACACACAGAGGCCCCTAAGTAGGTTCCTCAGTATTTGTGTACTGAGTCTTTGACACGTGTATATGGACTTGGCTTGCCAAATACTCTAAACAGGCTTGAATCACTAGAGCACCAGGGGCAAACAGACATCAGCATAGATCAAAACACAGTCAGCAACTCACTGGCTTTGCCAAGAAAGCAACCAGGTCACCCCTTTGCATCTCGGGGGTTCTTTCTGAGACAGTGTCTAAGTGCTGTATCTTGGGTGCGGCAGTGTATTAGAGACATGCATGTGTGTATACAGTGTGGGGCTCCCTTTGTGAGACGGCTTGAAGCTGAAAATGCAGGAGACAGAAGGCAGTCTGGACAAGCAGGTGCTCCCGTCCTGAGGTCAAAGACAATGTGGTTGACTCAGTAAGGCGAGCTGAGATACGTTTATGGAACCTTACACAGGGAAGGAGGGGACCACAGTACCTATATGCACAGGACTCCAACCATCTCACTTACCCATGACCGCAGCCTTCACTGTCAGCACAGAGATGGCGGAAGGCTGCACATTTGTTAAAAGTGATCTATAACAGAGTAAAGAGGCAGCCATGCAGGAAGGTAAGCCCCGCTGCCAGGTCAGTTCCTTGTACCTTCTCTGGAGTTTTGATATTTTAATTTTCAAGACAGGATTTTCTCTGTATGGCTCTAGATGTGCTGCTGTGACTAGCTCTGTAGACCAGCCGGTTGGAAGTGGAGGTGGAGGTGGTGATGGAGGTGGTGGTGGAGGTGGTGGAGGTGGAGGTGGAAGTGGAGGTGGAGGTGGTGGTGGTGGTGGTGGTGGTGGTGGTGGTGGTGGTGGAGAAGGTGGTGGTGGTGGTGGTGGTGGTGGTGGTGGTGGTGGTAGAGGTGGTAGTGGTGGTGGTGGAGGTGGTGGTGGAGGTGGAGGTGGTGGTGGAGGTGGAGGTGGTGGTGGAGGTGGAGGTGGAGGTGGTGATGGAGGTGGTGGTGGTGGTGGTGGTGGAGGTGGTGGTAGAGGTGGTGATGGAGGTGGTGGTGGTGGAGGTGGAGGTGGTGGTGGTGGTAGTGGTTGTTTTGGGCACAGTTTGCTTGATTGGCTGGTTGGTTGTGGTTGTGGTTTTGTTGTTTGGTGGTCTTCTGTGTTTCACTCTCCAGAATCTCCCTGGGTTCCTACCTAGATACTGGCTACAGTTACCGATTTCCGGAGCAGGTCACCCAGGAGTCTGGCCCTGCTACACCCCTGCCATTACAAGAGTTTATACTTCTGGGGCACAGATGAGAACAGACCTGCAGCCCTCCCTCTCCCATCAGAAGTCCTGTGCCACCTCACAGGACAACGCTGTCTCTCACGCTGCCAAAACAGCTGGTGCCTCTCCAGGTGTGCCTCAAAAAGCTATGTCCCCAGATGGTGGCAGTTTTAGAACCCTAGCATCAAGGAATGCCTGCCTCCCTTAAGAGGTGACTCAGGACTTTGGGCTGGGAGGCTTTAGACTTTGGGGATGGTGACAGTTTGAATGAGAATGCCCCCGCCAGAGGCAGCTTTCCAAACGCATCAGGAAAACCAACACTGTTTTTTCTTCAAGGGAGGAAATGGCTGGTGCCTGTTCACCCGGAAGGCTGGAGTGGAGGGTGTCTAACAGCCAGGTGCTCTTATGTGCTAGCTAACCTATGGAGCCGCCTCCACCTGAATCCCCTGACATCCCAAGCACTGTTCAGCCTTTATCCTGAGCTGAGCCTCAGTGAACAGAACCCGTCCCTATGAAAGAGGTCAGCAGTTGGGATGCCATCGGACGCGGCATCCTCCATCAGTAAAGACTATGCTTATTGCAAATCCTCCTTGGGCCTTCACCCTGAGCACTGTTCATCAATCAATAAGACTCATTGCTACTGTAAAGGTCACAGGTGCTTTGCTACTTTGCAAAGGAACACCTAGGTAGCTGTCCCTGAAGCTTCACCGTTGTCACACAGGGACGTTTCACCTAAGTTTTACTGTGTTTAATGTATAAGAAAAATAAACTTCAAGGTCAGGCTCTAGAAGTGTTTTTGTTTTTCTTTTTGTTTTTTTTTGTTTTGTTTTGTTTTTGTTTTTGTTTTCGAGACAGGGTTTCTCTGTGTAGCCTTGGCCATCCTGGACTCACTTTGTAGACCAGGCTAGCCTCAAACTCACAGCGATCCGCCTGCCTCTGTCTCCCGAGTGCTGGGATTAAAGGTGTGCACCACCACGCCCGGCTCTGGGCTCTGGAAGTTTTGATCCAACACCTGCTAAAGTGGTGCTAACCTGCGTTTCATACTTCTCCTTGAAGATCATTTCCCTGCCCGCCTCCATGATGCTTGCAGGGTGCCCCAACAGCCCCCCCCCCAGTAGGCTCATATGTTTAAGTACTCGGTCCCCAGTTGGTAGGATCCATTTGGGAAGTATTAGAAGGTGTGGCTTGTTGCAGGAGATCTGTTCTTGTTGGAGGAGTGTCACTGGGAACAGGCTCTGAGGTTTGAAAATGTTTCTCTATCCCTGTTTCCTACTTGTGGTTCAAGCTGTGAGTTCTCAGCTGTTCCTGCCGTCATGCCCGGGGCCTGCTGCCACACTTCCTCACTGCTGATGCAACTCTTAAGTCCAAAATAACCGTTTCCTTCTATATACTTACATTGGTCACGGAGTTTTAGGGCACAGTAGAAATGTGGCTGATACCTGGATATGGCATCAGGAAGACAGGACAGACAGGAGGGAGTGGCCAAGGGGCCACAGGATAGCAAGCACCCAATCAGGCCCTGACACACACTCTCCAAGGCAAGTGCACAGGAGCACACCCAGAACAGGCCCAGGGATCTGGAAAACAAATACTATAAGGGGACCCTGGAGCCTGAAGGAGCGCTGACCAGAGACTTGGTGTAGTTCAGAGACTAGAACAGACTTAGGAAGATCAGTTCTGGAGGCCAGGCCTCCCAGACACAGGCCAAGGTCACTTGTTTTTATTTTGTTTTGTTGTGTGTTTTTAAATTTTATTTATTATTATGTATACAGTGCTCTACCTGCATGTACACCTACAGGCCAGAAGAGGGCACCAGATCACATTAGAGATGGTTATAAGCCACCATGTGGTTGCTGGGAATTGAACTCAGGACCTCTGGAAGCACAGTTAGTGCTCTTAACCTCTGAGCCATCTCTCTAGGCCCCACACAAAGTTCATCCACCAAACAGATAGCCTTCTGGGCCACTGACCTACAGCTGGATATTTTTTTCCTTAAAAAGAATAAATAAATAAAATAAAGAGCTGGGGAGATAGCCAGGGAGTGAAGTGCTTGCTGACACTCATGTGGGCGAGAACTTCGATCTTCCCTTTGCGTGTAAGAAAGGCAGGTATCTAGGACACGTCTGTAATCCCAGTGTAGGGACTGGGAGGCAGGAGGGTCCCTGGGTTCCTGGCCACCAGCCTCACCTAAACTGTGAGCCACAGGTCCCAAATGAGACATGCTCAAGGAATCATGTGGTCACACATGCAGACACATGAGCACACACACATATATACATACTAATAATAGTAACCATAATAACGCTAACCCTCCTAGGTAATTCTAGTCTTCAGCCATGACTGGGGAACACTGAGCTAAGGTGGGAAAATAAACAGAAGGCAGAATCTCACTTCAGAGGAGCCGAGCTAGATGTGACCAGGGGGTACAGGAAAGTGGGGTGGGAGGTGGGCAGGGGGAGTGCTGTCAGCAATACACCAGCCCTCACAGAAGATGCCATAGCCACAGACAGGGCAACAGCCTGAAGACTTCTAAGGGAGGACTTGGGTTCCTCTGACACACAGAACACTATGTTTCCATATTATGTGCTTGCCTTGCTATGTGTGTGTGTGTGTGTGTGTGTGTGTGAGAGAGAGAGAGAGAGAGAGAGAGACAGACAGACAGACAGACAGACAGACAGACAGACAGACACAGAGACAGACACAGGGTCAGAGAGACGGGGGGTGGGGGGTTGTGCAGGCATGTACATGCCTGTGTACATGTAATTATGTTTGGGGGTGTGCACATGCATGCTGTAGGAAATCTCAGGTGTTACTCCTCAACTGTCTTCCTTCTCTGTCAGGTTCTCACTGGCCTCACTGGTTCTCACTTGCCAGCCAGGCGAAACGGGCTGCCAAGCAAGTGCCCAGAAACACCTGCCTGTCTCTACCTCTCAAGAGCTGGGATTTCAGGTGCACACTACCACACCCGGATTCTTATGAAGGTTCTGTCAATGGAACTCGGGCCCTCTGGCTTGCGTTGCAGGCACTGCGCTGACTAAGTCATCCCCTCAACTCATATCCCTGGCTTTAACAACAGGCACAGAGGCCCCCACGTGGAGCCTGAAGAACGGTAGGTCACTCTCTCGGGGATGGTAACATGTTAGATGGCAGCTGCAGCACAACAGCTGTCTGACAGTGATCCTCACAGGGCAGGGCCAGCCTCCAGCCACACAGTAGGCTAGTGTCCTTGCTCCTGTGTGCCCTGTGGCTCACGGAGAGAATGAGGAACAAGCAGCCTGGCTGGTCTCCTGCCATGGGGCGGGGGAGGGAGGGGGGTGCGGGCGGCTCCGGGTCCCGGGTCCGGCGGGGGGCGCCCGGGGGGGGGGGGGGGGGGGGGGGGGGGGGGGGGGACTGGACTCACAGGTCCTCAAGCGAGCAGCACCTGACTGGATGATAAGACAAAAATGTGCCTTGGGCTGGCTCGGTGGCTCCCAGCAACCTGCCAAGCATCTACCTCTACGGCCTACGGCCTAGCACTCTCAGCACCAGTGCATATGAGGCAACTGAGGCAAGCAGTGATGGAAACTCTAATGCGAAGAGCCAGTGTGAGCCTAGGGCCAGGCTCGCAGCAGTAAGAGGACTGTCTCCTCTTTGCTTCCCCTCCCCCAAGCTAAGAGCAAGAGTTTCCCAGAACGCATAGAATACAGATTGTTGTTCCCCAGAAGACTCAGGCTAAGAAAGGATGGGAAAGGGGGCAGGTGCTGACAACATCACACAACCACCAGGACAGAATAACCCCAAGAGGACTGCACTCCACATCAGGGACACATGGCTATGGATCAGCTCGTGGGGGCATCTGAGCCCATCCTCTCGCAGTCGCATATGCAAGCGAGCGCTTGCTTGCACAAGGCACTACAGCAGGTACAGCCAAGCTAGAGACTGTGCACCGTACCTGGATTATAACAAAATAAATGGCCACCATGAGACCCAGAATTCCTGCTCTGACAGGGCAACTGCGTCCGCCAATAGAGGGTTTCCAATCTAGCAGTCATACCTCAGCCCCATTTAACTCAAGTTTCTCAGGCACTCTGCAGAACATGCTAGACCACTAGTTCACCACGTTTAGCACACAGTAGCCATCCAATCAGCACACGAGACATGAGCTGGAGAACAGAGTTTGCTCAACCCTCGTGGCGCAGGGGATCCCGGTCTAGGGACACCGGAGCTCTTTAGTGCGAGCATTTCAGTATCTGTGAAATGAGGCAATCGGGTAAGGATGTGAACTGGGGAATGCATCCCCGCCCCTAAGCGGTGTGTGTGTTTACCCGGTGCCTGTGGTAAGCAGTCATTCAGTATGAAGGTCGGATGTAAAGAAACAGCATAACACAGGGCTCCGAGGAGAGCAAAGTGCTACTCCCACTGCAGCCAGTGGGTCACCTAGCATTCGGGGTCCAAGGCATGAGCATGTGTCCAGCACTCTTCAGCCAGGCCCCTGGGACCCTCCTCTAGGCTCAGGGTCCCCTGTCATCTGGGGTACGCTTCCTGTCAGCAGTGCCCCTTCCATCCCCTGCCCTCAGTGAAACTCCTGAGGAGGATCTGCCAGGGCAGCCACGGCTGACAGCACACTGGGTGTCTGGATGGCAGGTCCCCACCACAACGCAGACTCGGTTCCCCTTCTGGGATGGACTGCTGACTAAAAAGAAAGGGTCTACACTTTAATGGCATCCGCCATGAGGAGGCAGGGATGGGTCAGGTGCTCCCAAGAGAAAACCGCCCATAAGGAGACTAAGCTTATAAATTGTGTCCTGGTTAAACAGTGCTATTACCATTTATAAATGCAGGCTAAGTTGGTTCTGGACATGTGTCATTCCTTAAGTAGAGAGAGTCTGACAGAGAGAACTGTCCCAGTGACAGCTGGAAAGAAGGCAGGAGTGTCAGTACGGGTGAGCAGAACACCCAGTGAAAACCTGGCATGCGAGCCTGGCGTCACCACTGCCCACCACACTGTGCAGGAAAGAGTGAGCACGGGATCGCCTTGCTTGCACAGAATGTTTTAGGAGAAAAGGGAAGAGGAGGTGTTGCCATACCTTCTAATCAGGGCAGCATACCCAGAGCCCAGCACAAATGTGGCAGTGCACACTTATCCAACACAAAATACCAAGTCTGAATCCTGTCTTTAAAACTATAATGACACTCCTCTTAAAAATAAAAAAGGGATCCAGAAGATGTATCAACAGAACCGAGGGGCCTAAAACACAGTGCATGTCAACTGGCAGACAAAGGCTATTTTACAGCACAAGCCTTCTGTGTTCTGGAAATAGAGGCAGACAGTGCTCAACAGCTGCCCCATGGTGTCGTGGCTAGAGCAGTGTGGGACCACAGCCACTAGGTGGCGCCTGTGCCCAATATATGATCTGCTCCCTATTCCTGTGCACCACGTGTGGTCAGCTATTTTAAAATAACACAGGAGAAGCTACTTTTGAGCAGGTATTCATTAACCGAAAACATACCAAGCACGTGTGTTCTAGGTCGTCAAACACGATTACGTAGCTCTTGCAGTGCGCTGTGTGGACTTCCACCCAAAGGACCTAAAACATCTCAGTTTTTGTTTCAGTATTTATCAGAATTACCAAGCACTAAAACACTGGAGACTTTAGTAACATACTTGATCTGAAAAGCCCAATTTAAGCGAAATAATATATGCATGTGACTTAGATTAAAGGCTGCGCATTCAGCTTCAAAATGACTAATATTTTTCAATGCATCCAACCTGATGAGATAGCAACCTGCTTTAACTATCCTAATAATTTAGTAACCAACACAATTCCTTAGGAATTTAGAACACCGGTATGCCAGACCCAGTCAGAACTGGCACCTTCCTCCAGGGATCTATCTTTTCTATGGCCTCTAGACTCAGTTCCAATACCACATAAGAGGGGACACCTTCCCCCATGTCACCCAGCCTCACCTAAGGGTGCTACTCACCCCTAGGAAACCACTGGCCACTGGGGACAGAACAAGGAAGCCCATGAGAGAATAAGAAAGCCTGTGGGCAATGGAGTCTGGCTGGGCAGTGGAGTTGCCGCAGGGCTCCACAGTCTGGAGTTAACATCCTAGACAAACCGTTTTCCCCAGTGAGATCTAATCAGTTCCATTTGAGTGCACCGACTAGGATGAGGTCGCCCTCTCCTGGCCGATGGCCCTCAGTACACCTCACTACAGCAAACATGAACAAGCTGTTAGGCAAGGGTGCGGGGCACATCTAGAGACCCAAAGGCAGAGGAGAGAAGAAAGAGGAGGAGAGGGTTCACAGCATCCGGGATATGCCCAGAGTCCTCCCACTCTACGTAAACAGAACTTGCTGGGTCAGACCGACTTGTTCCTCAGTACTGTCTGTGTATTCGCACTAGCTGTAAAGGCCCTGAGTTGTTCTGGGCATCACACTTCTGAGCACTTGCTACCTAAGCTCCCACCACCCCCAGGCTAAAACTCCTTTACGAAGAGTATCAGTATTAGCATATCCTTGAAGGTCTGGTAGAATTCTGCACTGAAATACGTGCAGTAAACTTCGAACCCCTACCCAGATCTAGCCAATGGACAGGACATTCTTCACAGTTGAGTGGGGTCTGACTTTCACACGAACTCTGGTGCCCCAAATTTGACCATGTCCCCTGGATGGGGAGACCTAGTGGCACTCAGAGGAAGGACAGCAGGTTACCAAGAAGAGACTTGATACCCTACGAGCATATACAGGGGGAGGAGGTCCCCCTCAGTCACAGTCATAGGGGAGGGGAGTACGGGGAAAATGGGAGGGAGGGAGGAATGGGAGGCTACAAGGAATGGGATAACTATTGAGATGTAATATGAATAAATTAATAAAATGTATTTTTAAAAACTCCTTTACGAAGCAAAATCAGTCAACGCTCCACCACGCAGCTTTGACTCAGGTGAGACCCTGAGATGCGAACTAGCCATTGGCCAAGGTGAGCTGAAGGCAGCAGTGTGGCCAAGGTGAGCTGAAGGCAGCAGTGTGGCCAAGGTGAGCTGAAGGCAGCACTGTGGCCAAGGTGAGCTGTAGGCAGCAGTGCGGCCAAGGTGAGCTGTAGGCAGCAGTGCGGCCAGGACTTAGGAGGCAGACATCTGAGGAGCCTGCTGATAGCAATTTTCTCCATAGAGAGAAGCAGGACTCTGTATCCACACAGAAGCAACGGTCAGCAGAGACAACCTGTGTCTCCCATGTGCAGATTAGATTCGGTGCTCACCAAAACACTAGCTCTCCGGGGGTCTGTGTCGCTGTTTAGAGAAACGGCCATATGTCATGCTTTAAACTTAGATTTTCCCAAGTTACAGCCCGAGACTGTTTCTGGACTCCAGCAGAGCCTCCCCGCAGTCACAGAGCCCTCCCCCTCCCACCACCGCAGCCTGCACCCCCAGCCACAGCCCACCCACCCTCGCCCCAGCCACAGCCCACCCCCCAGCCAAAGCCCACCCCCTAGCCACAATCCTCCCCCCAGCCATAGCCCACCCCCTAGCCCACACCTCCAGCCCACCCCCCAGCCACAGCCCACCCCCTAGCCACAATCCTCCCCCCAGCCATAGCCTACCCCCTAGCCCACACCTCCAGCCTACTCTCCAGCCACAGCCCTCCCCCCAGGCACAGCCTGCACCCCCAGCCACAACCCTCCCCCCTGCCACAGCCTACCCCCTAGCCCGCACCCCCAGCCCACCCCCCAACCACAGCCCAGGTAATAACTGCAAGAATCTTCATCGAGGTGCACTCCCCTTCCTGCCTTCTGCTGTTTCAATGAAGACAGCCAGTTCTTTGCTATGTATCTTTATTCCAATTGGCAGCCCACTATTGAGTATCTAAACTTTACAAGTCACAAACACAGAAGTTTGCTTCGCAGAGTGTCTCAGAACTCTACAGGAAGTGGCAGTCCCTGAGGACATCTCCTCTCTTTTAATTCTGTTCTGTGTGCACACTGGTCTCTGTCATGGTTTCCCAGAGACCAATCAGGTGTCCCAAGCTATACCGTAAGTTTCCAGGGTGCAGTCCATGTCATCCTATTAGATGCCATCCCACCCGCCCCTGGCCCTTCCAAGAAGGCTAAGAAAGGCGGCCTGCTCCAGAGCTGCCCACTCCACAGCAAGGCTGCTATGGAGGTGAAGAGACAATGGTTACTGCCCAATGCTGTGCTCACACGGTACTGGCCTTGTGACCCCAGAGGCCACAGAGCACAGGACCACATCACTGCTGGCCAACTGCCTACCCTATCGTGACCCCAAGACAGACACAAAAAAGTTAAGCAACTCCAGATCTACACAGCCTCCAGGAGACAGAGGGGCCATAAAAACACCATTAAAATTAAAAATTAAGAGGCACACACCACAAACTACTCACTACATTCACCATGCGGGACTGACTCCAGTCCCCACCCCAGATACCAAAGTCCACGGATGCTTAAGTCCCTTAGGTCAAATAGCTAAGTATCCGCATGTAGCTGCACAATACTTCTGTGCTGTAGACTCTCTAGAAGGCTGTGAGATGGCAGCCATGTCTTACTGCTCTTGGAAGGATGACATAATATACTTCATACATTCAATCCACGGTGGTTTGAATCCACATGCATGCACATGCATATGTGTGATACATGTATGTCCGTCCATCCATCCATCATCCATTCATCATTGTCTGCTGGTCATTCACTGTCCACCCATCCATCTAAATAGAAGAACACCAACAGAGAAAACCTTTCAGGACACCAAGGTTGGAATGATCGTCGCTGTGGCGACCCACTTCCTCTGCTCAGATGTGATCATAGGAACTAGCTTTTCTATAGATCAGAAATATTAGGCTAGACATCTCTGATGATCAATTTTCATTATTAGACACAATGACAGCAAGTTTCACTATTGAAATTCATTTAAATATACTTTCAAAGTTAATAAAATTCTACATTTTAACCTTATCTTCCAAGCAGTATCTGAGGACCTGAGTTTGGAACCTTTGCACCCACATAAGCTAGTGCTGTGAGGAAAAGAAGGCAAGATCAGGTTAGCTCAAACAGCAAAGGAAGAGCCCAAGCAAGGACAGACACCTGACACCACCGCTGGCCTCCACATGGAAGCACACACACACATATGCATGCATACATGCACACACCCACACTAACGAGTACATATACCACACACACCCATCAGGAGGGGGAAAAAAAAAGATCCTGTAGGAAATGCCACCACTGCCACAGTTACTTTGCCAATTAAAATGTCAAAAACCTAGGAAGTTAAATTTGAAGATGACAGTAAAAATCCCTTCAGTCCCCAGTGCCAGCGCACCACAGCAGAGCCCTTGTAGACACAGTGTGTGCCTTCCTGACACGTACAGCAGTTTAACAGTCGCCGTCTCCTGTCAACCCTGACATGGGGGTTCTTGGTGTTCTGAGAGCGACTCAGATCCCAGCACGAGAGCCACACTATGCACTCAGGATCACATCAGCACATGCTGGGCTTTCCTGGGGATGCACAGGAGCGCTACCAGCTCTGACCTGAGCTTCGACAAAGCTCATGAGTGGGAAGACCCTAATTGATTTTGGTAGAATGGAAAGCTTCCACTGACAAGTTTATTATCAGAATTAAAGAAATCCCTGATGGGTAGTTCTTGCTGAAGAAGTGATACTCTGTGACCAACAAGTGTCACTGAAGAATAAGACCCACACCTGCGGTCCCTGGGAAGCCAGTGTGACAGTGTGTGAAAGCAGAGGCCAGAACCTGCATCCAGAAATACTACAAGTTGCTTAAAATGTCACATGACTTATTTAGGTTCAGGGAGAAAAAAAAGCATTTGTGTACATTTAAAGTTGACTTAACTTGGCTGGTCATGAGGCTCTACCTAGCATTCCGGAGCTGCCTAGTCCAGTCTTCATCACTACAATTAATTAATTAGTTAGTTAGTTAATGAGAATGGAGTCATACTTCTTTCATTAACTAACCCAATCACTCCAACTCCGCCAAAATAATTTTTTAAAGAAAGTACTTAAAGGGGCTAGAAAGATGGCTCAGCTGTTAAGAGAAACTAGCTGCCCTTCCAGTGGACCAAGGTCTGATTCCCAGCAACCACATGGTGGGCCACAACCTTCTGTTACTCTTGGTGACCCGATGCCCTCTTCTAACCCCCATGGGAACTGCAAGCATGTGCTACACAGACAAACATGCAGGCAAAAGACCTATGCACATAAAATAAAACTTAAAACTTTAAGTGCTAGAAGCAGAATGGATTACTTGAGGCGGTGACACCTTAGAAGCATGTGGCTTTAAAGTTATGTATGCAGACATGCATCTCCAACATGAGTACACTTACTGTGCATGTGTGCCTGTGCGTATACTTTCTGGATAAAGTCTGGCATATCCCCAAGTGCTACACAGGCTGAGCTGAAACACAGTCCATACTTATCTCTGGACAGCGAAGCTAACACTCATGTCAAATGCCAGGAGGCCCGGGCTCAGCAAAGGTCTATGAACCCAGGCATCCACTGAAGAGGTCAGAGGTCAGCCTCAGGTGTCTTCTAGGCACCCACCTGGGTTTCTGAGATGAGCTCTCTCACCACACATTGCAGTTGGACATTTCTGCTATGCGCAATGGCCATGAGCCCTCTGGAACCTCACATCTCCCTGTGCTGCTAAAAGTGGTCCCATGGGGCTTCAAAGGGGCCCTGGGTGCTCTCAACCCTGCACCTGCCCAGAAAGAAGGATGCTGCTGGAGGTCAGGGTTTTGAGCGCATCCCTCCATCTGTGGCATGATCTGGGCAGAGCGATGACTCAGGACATCTCACCACTCCAGGCCAGAATGCCACTGACCACAGGAGTCAGGGGCACTTCCACTGTATGGGGATGTGCGCGCTTGTAACCAAAGGGTCACAACTGTGTCAGCTTCCCTTCTACTGACGGCGCTGTTCTTGACCAGGCTGGTAGCTGAGCTGACTGGTAAGGGGCCCACAACGCCCAAGGCCCAGTGTTAGGTCAGGAAATCGTAACTGTGATTTTTCTTGTGAGTCTGAAGAGAGAAAGGGAACAGTTTCCAGAAGATGGCAGCTCACCTCATCTGAATGTCTAAGCGAAGGATGCCCAGGCACCTGGCCTTTATAGGACCCAAGCCAGCGCTTGAGCCGCACCTGAGACTGACTCAGGACTAGTAAAGTAAGTAAACAAATCAAATGCAACCATCAGGGCAAACACTTTACTCTTTCTCTTGCTGTTTTCTTCTTGGTGGAGCCCAGATATAAAGCAGCCTCTGTGCCCCCATGGCTCCCTCCCCAACACTAAAGGGGCAGGCGGGGTGGCTTTAATCTCAATTATAATTATGGCTATTGTCAATAAGCAAACAAAGGAGAAAAAAAATGGATGCAGAACTCCTCAGCCCTTCTCAGTTTGGCAAGCACAATACGCAAGCAAGTCTTCCATAAATAGGAGAACATGGGGCCAGGAGGACTGGAACAGCCAGGAAGGAAAAGGGCCTCACAATGCCCAGCAGTTTGCAGCCACTGGGGACCTCAGTGAAGTTCTCAAATGAAACTTGGCCGGTGGTGGCAGTGCACTGCTTTAAACCGGGAAGGCTGGGCTACTGCAGCAGCCACCAAGGATTCCAGTCCCTCAGCTCCACTTCAAAGAACAGGCTCTCCCTGTCCTGGAGAGCAACGGACAGGAAAGCAATGGACAGGAGAGCTCAGTCATGGCTCTGTGCTCCGCCCAACTCTTTCAATGTTTCATGAACCCAAGCAACGTGGAGCTGGATCCATCACAGTCACACCGGGCTCTTCAGAACGTTTACGCTGTGGAAGACGGCCCGCCTGCCTCACCCAGCCTACGGCCTAGCTGGTCTGCACCAAGGAATTTTGCAGGATACGAGTCCAGTTTCCTAACTGCCTCTTTACACAGGTCAGTGGGGACAAGCCAAGACTATTTCGCGTTAGCATATCATATCAAGACATCCTCCACAAAATACTTGTCTGAATTCACACCTGACATGTCTTGGCCGGAATTCACACCTGAAGTGTCTTGGCCACTTAAAGCTGAGAAGCAATGAGGTTTGAAAGGACTTTTTCCCTCTCCCTTTTGTGACATCAGGCTTAACGTTAGAGGAAGCCGTGTGCTGGAGCCTTGCTATCGCAGACCCATGAGGTGCACCCCTCATGTCAGAGCAGCTGTCGCTCCCTTTGCAGAACTGCTGCTGCCACTCAACCCCAGTTTCAGGAAGCCTGAGCTAATGAGTGTGAGCATCACCTCAACCGCTGATGGGAAATAATATTTAAATAGTCAAAGAACAAGGGTGCTCACCTATTAAACATGCAAACTCATAGTTTTACTGGTTACCAAGCTGGCAAGTTTTCTCAGTCCACAGGGAAGAAACAACTGGGAATATTTTTTTTTAAAGGTGTAAAACTTTTATTCTCTTGGCTCAATTGTTGTCTAGGAGGCTAACTGCTTCCTTCTGCTAACCTAAACCTAGTCCTGGAAGCTTCTAGCCTCTGTACAATATAACTTAGGCCTAGAATGTTTTCAGCCTCTGAGACTTACTGCTTAAAAAGCTCACCCTTACTTGTTCTGTCTGAGCTCTGGGCTGGCTGGTTCAACTCAGCTGTTCTGGCTCAAACTCTTCTCCCAGCTAAATTATTCAATCTGACTTCTCTCTTGGCCCAGGATCTCTCTGCTCGGCCTCAAACTAACTCAGAAATTTGCTCTAGTCTTCTAGATCTTTCTCATTTTCTAGCTTGTTCCGTCTTCACTTGAGTTCTCTCTCTGCAACCCATCTCTCCATTACTGTCCCAGTAAAACTGGCCCCTCTCTCTGTAAAACTGCCTCTTAAGTAGCTTCCCTTTCCTCTCTCTTCTCGTGAGAGTTAGGCGCATCCTATTCTGTCAAATCTTCTCCGATTCATCACCTTTTCTGCCACTCAATTAGACATCACTTTCAAACACGGGTGCTTCCTTCTGCAAACTCACTTTACCTTTGTTTGGGAGTGCAGGCGTGTGTCTCCACGCGCAGACCTAAGCCTCTCTTTGCCTGATACTTGCTTATTAACTGGGAATTTCTGCAGTGAGGAATAAGCAGGTTTGAGAATGTAAAAATGCGAGTGTCTTTGGTTTTCTCTTTTTGCTGGATTCCCCTAACTGCACTCTGCACGGGCTTTCACTTTCAGGCACAGAACACACTGCCCCTGTGTGCCCTGGTCACACTGAAATGGGCTGGCCTGAGACCTCAAGTAAGAAGTAAAAGTATATTTGCTAGACTAGTGCCAAATTCAGAAAAGGAATTAAAGTAGAACAAAAACCCTTTAGCAATAACTTCATTTTAAGTGTAATTATAATCTCTGTTTTCCCTTTAAACAGTGCTAACCCAAGAGACAAAGGAACAATAGCGTTAGCATCCGTGACAATTTTGGTATTGCAGTGCCATTAACAGATGATGCCAGAACCATCCTGCTGTAAGTGAAAATAAAATGGCTTCCTCCCTGTGGTAGTGGAAGAAGTGGCAGTGAGCAAGGAGAGGGGCCTGCAGCAGCATTGGGGCTTTGTGTCCTTCAGCCCAGCTCAACCCATCGCCCAAACAACCAGCTGCCCGAAATGAGCTTTAGCTGCACTTCCTGTGTCTCATGGAATTCTGTCTGGTGTATATTAGGCTATGTACCCATGACACACAAAGGCCATGAGCAATGCTATTTGCTGGCTTGGTCTTCACTGCATCTAGAACCACTGGCTCATGGGCCGCACTACCCTTAATGGGCTGGGCTACACCACATCAATCAGACTAGCCTATAGGCAACCTCACGGAGGCATTTCTCTCAATCAAGAATCCTTCCCAAATGACTCTGGCTTGCGTCAAGTTGAAACAAATCTCACCAACATAATTACCCCCTCATCAACTTAACACCCAAACATATCACTAATAAACCATAAACCTGCCTTTCTTAGTTGCCCCTAAGATCCCATATTAATAGCACTATCAGAGTATTGAACATAAATAGCCTAAAAGTCTTAATCTTCAAAAATTCAAGCACTTTAAAAGTTCAGACTCTTTAAAATACACCCGAAGTTGAAAGTTCAAAGTCTCTCTAAAGTACCCACAATCTTTCTAAAATATCCAAAATTTCTCAACTTAGGGTTCCTATAAAATCAATTAAGGAGGTCTTGAATTTGAGAAAGAATTAGGGAGGCACAGGAGGAATTGGAAAGAGGGAAAAGAAGGAATCAATGGTATAAAAAGTTCTCATATATAAAATCCCCCCCAAAATAAAAATATATAAATGTGGAAGGCACTGAGCACTGAATCTAAGACCTCTACACCAACATGCACACAGGTACAAGCACACCCACAAATGTGCACACACCACCACATACACACATATACAACACTACCCATACATATTGTTTAAAGGGTATATATAAACAGTTGTAAGGCATGGAAATACAGAACAGGCCTGGACTGAGAAAAATACCAATAATCATTTCCTACAACTGTTAAATTGGGTACGGTGTACAGTGGAAGACCCAATGCACTGATCTCTGAGCTCCTGCATCCGGTTTTGCTTTGTTTCTGGTACTGCACTTTCCCCCACTGCCTCTCATGGCTGTCCTGCTGTACACCCAAGTTCCAGAAAAGTGATCTGTCTGTCAGGGCTGTAGTCAGCAAAACACCAGACAGAAAGAGAGCAGCCACCAGGGGGCGCGCAGGGGCAAAGCCCCACCTCACAGTTCGTGAACACACACCCCTGTGAGAACTCTTTCAACAAGGAGGGGCGGTGTTACTTCACAGGAAATGGCAGATACTTCCTGAAAATCCTAAATGCAAGATGATCAAAGAAATGTGGGCAGAGGAAGTAATTCTGCTCAGGAAGACTATCTTCCACAGCACCAGACGGGGAAGGCGACACCTCCTCATGGGCAGAAGGCCTCACGCCAGGCCTCATGTTTCCAAAACCAAAAGTTCATTCTTACCAGAAAAAACTAATACTGAGCAGATGTGTTACCCAACGGGGCCCAATGGACACCTGGCTCATGTGATTAGTGTGTGTCTGTGGCACATAAGAGGACATGTGATTAGTGTGTGTGCATGCCACATAAGAGGACAGCAACGATGTCACCAATACCCCAGAACAAAGAACAGACTGAAAGCTGCCCTGATTCCCAGAGAAATCTGCTGGGAGATCACAGCTTCTGGGACGCTGGAGGAAGCCGGAGGTAGTCAGTACCTGAAGAAGCAGGTCCACTCCCTTCTGAGAAAACAGGCTTCCTCAGAAACCCCGCTCTTACGTTCTTATGCTTTTTCAACGTAGCTATGTTCATCCGAACTCCAAACTCAATCAAGTATCTGTATTTGTATTTACCAAATCTGGCAACCTCAACTTCAAAGACAAACACACTGTGTGGACAACTGACTTCAGACAGGCACTGCACGCACTCAACTCCAGGCCAGAAGCACGCAGAAGCTGCTGTGACCACACACACACTGTCCCTAAAGATGAAGCATGCTTCCCTGGAGCTCCAGGAAAGAAATCTGATATTCGGAGCAGAGCATTCCTAGGCTGGTTGCACAAGGCGGCAGCCTGGAGGGCAGGGATGGAGGGAGGAAACAGAGCAACTTGAGGAAAGGGAGGTAAGTACTGACAATGGCCACCATTATGTCGAGCTTGGTTCCCACACTCATAACTGCTATGACCCTGAGAATCTGTCTAACCCTGAGCCTCAGACATGCTCAAGGTTAGCAAGCAGCATCAATGAGGTGAGGCACCTACAATGGGATGGTGACAAAGGATCACATAACAAATAGGAAAGATCAGGCGCAATGGGCATGGTGGCGCATGTCTGGAGGCAGAGGCAGGTGGATTGCTGTGAGTTTGAGGCCAGCCTGGTCTACAGAGGGAGTTCCAGGATAGCCAAGGCTACACAGAGAAACCCTGTCTCAAAAAACAAAACAAGAAAAGGTTGGGTACACTAGCTATCAACAAGGCAAAGTTTAGGAATTCCCCACAGAATGTGTACAGGGTTTCATGTGAGTTAACGCTGTGTGAATGAAGAAAATGTAATGATCCAAGTCGGACTTACTCAATGAAAATATTTTCACAGCTGGACAAAGATGTCTCTCTAAGCTATATGAAAAACCTCAAAGACAATAAAAAGAAACTGGACAGCTCTGACCACAGAACTCTTACAGTAAAAGACTTCATTAAAAAAAAAAAAAAAGACTTCATAAATAACATTTAAACAAAGAGAAACTAGAAGGAAGTGCCTGAAACACACGAGATAAATGTCAGACCTCCAATACTTAAGGCAAAAGACCAGGGTGAGGACACAGCTCAGTGGTAGAGCACTTTGCCTACCATGCAGGAGACTCTAAGTTCAGGTCCTAGCAGAGCACACACAGAAAAGGGTGCGGTCTCCAAGTTCACGAACAAGGAACAAAGGCCAGGAAACATTAAAGCATATTCACAAAAAGTCGGAAAATGAAAATCAAAAACAATTTAATATACCACTTCTCTCTTTGCAGACAGGCAACTTGAAAATATTAACCAACTCTGAATTCTTGGGAGTATGAGAAAATATACACATCCATGGTGATGTATATGGTGATGGATACAGTGATGTACAAGGTGATGTATATGGTGGCATATATGGTGATGTATGTAGTGATGTATATGGTGGTGTATATGATGGTATATAATGTGATATGTATGGTCAGGTATATGGGGATGTATGTGGTAATATATGAGGTGATGTATGTAGTGATGTATATGGTGGTATATATACGGTGTTGTATATGGTGGTGTATACATGTGGTGTTGTATATGGTGAGATATTACGTATATATGGCGATGTATACAGTGATGTACAAGGTGATGTATGTGGTGGTGTATATGGTGATGTATATGGTGGAGGTGATGGTTAGTGTTGACATCAGCTTGAGATTGTCCACAATCACCTAGCAAACAAGCTTCTACGCATACCTGGGCGGGGTTATGTAGGGCTGGATAAAGTCTGGGCATGTGTAGGAGGGATGATCCTAATTAGCTTACCTGAGAATGAGAAGACCTACCCAGAAAGCGGGCAGAACCATTCCCTGGGCTGAGCTCCGTTTGAAAACCTTGGCTTGGGCCCCGACTGCGCAGGAAGGAGCTGTCAAGCAGGCTGAGTACCACGCTCACTACTCTCTTCCCCAGCTGTGGACATTTAGCTGCTTTAAGCTCCGGGCCTTGACTGGCCAGCCGTAACAGGCTCTGTCTCAAACTATGAACCAAAATAAACGCTTCCTTCCTCCAATTGCTTTGTTTGGGGTGTTGTGGACACGACACAAGAAGCCAGGATGGTGAACATAAGAAGTGTTAAGTTCAAGTGGCGCAAACCCCACGACCCAGAAACTTTACTAAAAAACTTCAACCAATGGAAGACACCTGAGTGTTCTCATGAGCTGCATTTGCAGCACACTGACCACAGAGCAGCACCTAGGCAAGTACATAAAGCAGTGTTGTGTAGTACTCGCGTGCGCGCGTCTGTGTGTGTGTGTGTGTGTGTGTGTGTGTGTGTGTGTGTTGTAGTAGTAGTTGCTATGTGCATCTGAGTGTTGGTATGATGCAGAAGTCCTAAGCTGAAGCCTGGTGTGTGTGTGTGTGTGTGTGTGTGTATGTGTGTGTGTGTGTGTGTGTGTGTGTGTTGTGGTAGTTGCTATGTGCATCTGAGTGTTTGTATGATGCAGAAGTCCTAAGCTGATGCCTGGTGTGTGTGTGTGTGTGTGTGTGTGTGTGTGTGTGTGTGTGTGTGTGTGTGTGTGTGTGTGTGTGTGTGT
>OU015744.1:6100653-6120424 GCA_907169655.1 Acomys percivali
TGTGTGTGTGTGTGTGTGTGTGTGTGTGTGTGTGTGTGTGTGTGTGTTGTGGTAGTTGCTATGTGCATCTGAGTGTTTGTGTGATGCTGACGTCCTTAGCTGATGCCTGGTGTCCTCCCGTAACCTCTCGCACTTGGTTTTCTGCGGCAGACTCCCTTGTTGAGCCCAGAGCTCCAGGATTTGGCTACTCTAGCTATCCAGCTTGCCCCAAGGATCCTGGCTCTGCTTCGTTTTTGTTGTTGTTCGTTTGAAACAAACTCAGTTACATGGGCCTGGCTTCAAACGCACAAAGATATGCCAGCCTCTGCATCCCCAGTGCTGGGATAAAGGTGTGCACTGCCAAGCTCGGCACATCTTTGCCTCTTGAAGGCTGGGGCAACAGGTGGCTTTTACCGGAACTCTTAGACCTACCCAGTGCAATAAGCACTTCCTCCCCGCACTATCACCTCCCGGCCCTCTCGTTACACCTTGCGGCAGTTTGGAAGTGTGGAAGGGATCGAGCTGCCCACACAAAACAGGCTCAGAGGCAAGACAAACAGACCAGTCTCCTGGAGTATCAAAGCCTACACACAGAGCGTATGTGAGCACATCCTTACATGAACGCATTTGAAGACGTGAGGAGCCTCAACAAAGCCAGCAGAGAGAGACCGCCTCCTGCCCGGGAACGTGAACACAATGTGGACTGTTCAGGAATGGTGCACATTCATGAACAACTTGTTAAACTAGAGTGACTGAGTAGAATTCTAAAAGCAGCTGTAGTGCCAGAAGTGGGTCCAGGCCAGAGTATCTTCCCATCTTTCCCAACACATCCAAAGCCACCTGGACAAGAGGCAGCGTCACAGGTGAGCAAGGGCTAGGCTCTCGCTTGTCCTCCATTTTCATCGCTGGGACGCTCAGGGACATGTGTGCCTGGTGAGGAGTGCAGAGTCCTTACTCAGAAACATGGACTTGCAGACCCTAATCTCGTCAGAAGACCCTCTCCCACCACAGAGCAACAAAACATCAAGCTGGGAAGCCAGTCAGGACAGAACCCAGGCAGAGGACCTCAAAGGGTCCGGGAACAGGTGCGGATGAGTGCACAGTGACAGCAGATGCACAGGGATAGCAGAAAATGATACGGGATGAAGATGCTGCTGCTAGACCATGGCTTTGGCCACTGTGCGAGTGCAGGCCGTGGGTACCACAAAGGACCAAGCTCTGGCATGTCTAGGGGCTCCTGGCTCAAACCTCCCTAAACACCAGCAGCACCATCCAATATTATTTGACCTTCACCTTCAAATAAAACAATTTACACAAACCAGGACATCGGCCAGGACAACAGGGTGCCAAGAGGAAGGTATCCAGGGTCAGCCAGAGCTGCTCAGACCCAGGCATCACCCATCCCTGCACTCCTGGTGCACAGAACTTCACACGGACAGAGGGAGCCGGTATCAGCAGCATACTGACTGTTGTTGCCACAGAAACCACCGCTGCTACCTTCAGCTTCCCTCTCAGTCCAGCCAGAACATCCAAACTACTTCCCCCATGCCTGAAACGTGAGACTCCCTGCCCTGTTCATTGGTCAACTTTCTGATTCTCCTCGGCAGCACAGGCCCGTGATGCTAGCGCTCAATGTGACATGGGAACAGACCCCTGCACTTGTACGTCGACATTTTGGAGAAGGGGATGGCCCCTGATGTTTCTTCACATGAGAAGGTCTCACCATGTTCCTACCATTTCCCAGTTCAATGCCATGGTAATCCATGTCGCCGGCTCTCAAAAGCTAAGAGCACCTAGATTCCTCTCTCTTTAACCCTCGTCTATTCAATGTGTGTGGGCGCATACATGCTGCCACAGCACGGGTGTGAAAGTCAGAGGGACAGCTTGTAGGCATTGGTTCTGGCCTTCCACCGTGTGGGTTACAAGGACTCCCACTCAGGCTTGGTGTCACGGGCCTTTACGCACTAAGCCATCCCACTGGTCCTAACCCCTTTGTAATTGAGAGGAAGTAAAAACCTGGCCGTGGCATCAACGGTAAAGATACTCTCCAACTGTCAGTCCTTTTGTGAACTGTTGCTATGGATTTACACTGGACTCAACCACGGAAAACTAGATTGTATTATGAGGCAAGGTGTCTGCCATTCTCATCTGGTCTCTGGTGTCAGATTCCTGCATATATGCAATTTTCTATAGGAGACATGCTCGCAGACCACAGCCCTGAGTTGCCAATTCACACACCACATTTCAATAACCAATTAGGTTATTAAGAGAAACCAGTATTCACGTTAAGCTTGGAACCCAGCTTATTCATGACTGCTGAAAGTAATTATTCTAGAGTTAAAGCAAGCACATGAGTAACACCCAGACTTGGCACGTCTTTACAGGAACATATTTGGCAGCTAACAGCCAGCCCAAATGTCTTACTAATCTGTGAAAATAGTTCTTTCAAGTCAATGGCTTCCCTCTGTAAATAACGCAGGATCCTGGGCCGCCTCTCACACTGTATTACTACATTAGCCACGCACACAGGACCAAGTAGAGTCCAGAAAGAAGGACTACTTCTGGTCATATTATTAGTTCCCTTTCAATCTCTCTGGGTTTCTTGTTAGTATTTTGTTTTGTTTTGTTTTGTTTTGTTGGAAACAGGGTCTCCCTAGGTAGTCCTGGCTGGCCTAGAGCTCACTCTGTAGATCAGGCTGTCCTCAAACTCACAGAGATCCGCCTGTGTCTGTCTCTCAAATGCTGGGACTAGAGACCTGTGCCACCACTAGCCTGTTAATCTTTTTAATGTGCAGAAATGTATGCAGATTGTATAAGCAAAGCTTATACACTTTGCTTATACCACAAGCTCTCATGGAAAACCAGCCTCAAATCAAATCCAGCACATCCTAAGAAATTATTTTAGAAACACTCCCACCCCAAAACCCTAAACTTGCAAATAAAAAGTTAAGAACTTGGAGCAGAGATGAGCACATAACAAAACCCTGACCAGCATTCAGAATCCAACCCTAATAAATAATTCAAGTTCCCACATGAACACACACTACCAATTCCTGCAAAAGCTGAGGGACACGGCCTGAGCCATGGCCGTGAGGAGGAAGTGAGGCCAGTCAGGGAGGGAAAGCCTTGCCCTGTCCTAAGCGCTGTGGGGTTTGGCAGGGCTCACTCAGGGTTCTGATGCAGACATAGGGGCTTCTCTGAACACATGGCACCAAGGGACAAAGTGTACATCCAAGCTTTACAGATGTCCCTGCAGCCAAGAGGTGAAGCTGCCTGATGGGAACAGGCGTTAGGCTCCGCCCAAAGGCTCTAAGCCAATCACAGTGAGCTCCCACCATTAGGCATTCTCCTGCCACTACCCCACCCCTACCCCCCACCGAGTGCAGCAGGCTTTTCTTAAAGAGCAGGGCTACACACTGGGAGACAGTTGAGTGGCTGGAGCATCTGTAAGCCCATGTCTAAACTGGTAGAGGGAGACAGGATATGGGTTGGAGAGAACATGGCTGCATTTCAGTATCAAACAAGAACTTGGCAGGACAGGTTCCCACTGGCTATTTGTAACTACCTAAACACAATCACTCGCATCCAACTGGTGACAATCCGATGAGTACACACAGGCAGGCACTGCAGCAGCAGGCCGGTGCCATAAGACACGGGTCCACCGTAAGGAGACATGAACCGGGGTACGCACATTGGTGAGTGTGGTGATGTCAGCAGTAGAGCAGGCTCCTAGCTGCTTCAAAGGACATGCGTGCCAAATGCCTGTGAGAGCCGCACTGGGCCGCCCGTCCAGGCCCAGCCTCTCACTCAGCTCAGCCACTGCAGGTCAGGGTGGCCAGACTCCGAATGCACCCGAGGAGAAGCGGGCCCCTGTAACTAACTCTCTTGTAACTCCTTCAGCGGCTATCAGTCACTTGTCATTTACCGTGCTCTGAACCGGAAGTCCTTCTAACCCACTGACTTGAGGTCTATAATCCAAAGTGATGGTTTTCTGAGCTCCTGGCTGTGCTTATATGTGTGTGTGTATGTGTGTGTGTGTGTGTGTGTGTGTGTGTGTGTGTGTGTGTGTGTTAAATTTCCACAGTCATCAAATATACAGTTTCTACCTGCGCCAAGTCACTTTCCAATGGCTGCAGCTCAGTAGCTCTTAGCCAGTGTCACACTGACATGTGTGTTGGGCATGATGGCTGCCTGGTACAGCTCATGTTCAGAAGAAACCACTATGGCCAGACAGCCTCCTACAGGCAAAGCCAGAAAACAGCATCAACTCCTGGATGCCCCAACTGCTCGTCAAGTAAAGTACAGCACAGGTGGGTTTAGTAGAATTAACAGAGATCTGAAGGCAATTTCAGCTGCAGCTACGTCAGGCTGGCTCTCTCTGACTCTGAGGGAGTCGCCTTCTCTGGCCCCCTAGTCTCTGCAAACGTGCTCCAGCAGTCAGACCCAGGCATTCCATCAGTGACTATGGGAATATAAAACGCCTTGCTAAAGACCTGCTACCTTAACAGCAAGATGCATGAGCACTTCCCAACGCTCTGTGCAGAGTCTAAGGAGAGAGCAGAAAGGGGCGCTATGCAGACCATGGCTTCCAATGGCTTCTTTTCCAAATCTGCTGGTCCAAAAGCCTCAGCAGATCCTTTCAGAGTGAGAGTACTCACATGATGTGGTCACGTGACATGTCTGCCTCCTTCAGCAATAGCCAAGACCCCATGACTCGAGGCTAATACACTGACTGGGCACTCGTGTGGGAAGACACTGTCCTTGGGGTGACAGTGTCTTCAGAAGACCCACAGGGCTCCTCAGCACTGTCACACCTCCAAGCACCATCAATTGCTCTCCTTTCCTACAAAGCTGTAAGTTCCTCTCTCTTTTCCTGCATTAAATTCAAATATGACATGCTATTATAGGAGAATAATGTAAATAAGTGTGTGTGTATGTGTGTGTGTAAGAAATTTAGCTCAGTGATCAAGTTGTTTGTCTGGCATGCGCAAATCCTTGAGGTCTGATACCCAGTGGGGCATACACCTGCTGCGGTGGCACAAGCCTATAACCCCAGCACTGAGGAGATGAGGCCTGAGAACTAGGTGCTTTACCCACACTTCATGCTAAGTTCAGGCCAGGGTGACGCTGTCTGAAAACAAGACCAAAAGATACTTCTTGTTTTGTTATGTTGTTGCTGTTGTTATTGTTTCTGGGTTTTTTGTTTGTTTGTTTGTTTGTTGTTTGTTCAAGACAGGGTTTCTCTCTGTAGCCCTGGCTGTCCTGGACTCACTTTGTAGACCAGGCTGGCCTCGAACTCACAGCGATCTGCCTGCCTCTGCCTCCCGAGTGCTGGGATTACAGGCATGTGCTACCATGCCAGGATCAAAAAGAATGCCTTCAGAAAGAAAATTCACACAGTTTTGTATAAAGGAAACAGTGTCTCTGGTACTTAAGAAACCCAAAGAACGTTTTTCAGTTGAGCTGCAGAGACAGCTCAGTGTCTAAGAGCGCATGCTGTTCTTACACAGGGCGGGAGCTCACAGCCACTCAGCCTCAGTGTCGGGGGATGCCACAGCCACCAGGGGATGGACTCTATGCACATCTATGGACAAGCAGGCACACACACTCATAATTCTTTTAAAGTGTTTTTTTTTTAAACCTCTTTAAAGAAAAATTCACCTTGGCTCAGCAGCTGCCTGCCTTTGAAGGGCCTCTGGATTAGCTCACTAGGAATCACCTGACTTCCTCACAATGGATGGGGGCAAAATTTAGCTGCTTTGTGTCCTGCTGGCCTGGAGGTGAAGCCAGTCAATCTCAGCTACTCAGGAGGCTGAGGCAGGAGGATTAAAAGTCTAAGGCCAGCTTGAGCTACAGAGTGAGTCCAAGTGGCACTGAGGCTCACTGGGAGAGTGTTGATGTTACAACTGCAAAGGCCACAGGATAGGCCTCCAACACTACAAAAGCAAAGCATTCTTCTTCAGTGGAAAAAAAAGATACAAGGCTTCCCTAAGATTTGACCAAACATCCACATTACAAAATAGTCACTATTATTAGAACACTGTCAGTAAAATACATAGGTGTACAAACAAAAAAGGGGCTTAAAAGTTTTGAAAGGTCAGTGAGGGCAGCCACTGGCTCACCAGGCTTTGCACCGTAAGCTGCCAGAAGAATGCAGAAGCACTTTGGCAAAGAGCCTCCCCTCGCCACGCACCTGTTGCCCACCCTGACAGAGGTGAGTGACAGGAGCAAAGACATTGGCTGGCAGCACAAGGTCCTGGTACTCCAGTCCCTGCAGGGGCTAAGACTCCACATAGAATTGCAAGGGGCTCAAGAAACCTCTTCTGTGTCCAGTTTTGGCGCCTCTGTGGGCCTAAGCACAGCAGCGAGCCAGGCAGCACACTACGTAAGCCTAATAATTAGACTCAGTCGGGCCCCTAGGAAGGAAGGTGACAGCTGATTCTGCCTGGCCTCTTCCTCACTGCAGACACAGCACTGGGCTCCTCTGCCCACGAGCACCCAACCTCAAGTGAGAGAACGGTCACCAACGGCTGCAAGAGCAGAGAGCCCCATGGTGGTGTGCAGTCACAGTTCACACCTCAAGCTCTGCCTTCTCCTCAGGGCCAAATGCCCACGGCAGCACAACCAAGGCAACACCAAATGCTTAACATTTATTTTATTTATTCAATGTATATAAGTGTTCTGTTTTCATGCACACCAGAAGAGGGCATCAGGTTCCATTACAGATGGTTGTGAACCACCGTGTGGGTGCTGGGAACTGAACTCAGGACCTCTGGAAGAGCAGGCAGTGCTCTTAACCACTGAGCCATCTCTCCAGCCCCTTAACGTTTCTTTTAAAACTGGGAAAATTGTGAAAGGTCAAGCCAGGGATCCAGAAATGTTTTTGTGGCTGCCATTTGGAAAGAAACTTGTTCCAATTAACAGTCTCTAAACTTGCAGGATTACCTGAATCCAAAGAGATTAATTATAACTACACAGACATTCTAAGCTAGTCTTCTACCCAGACGTCTGGCAGTAAGAGTGAAGGAAGAAAGTGTGTGCATATTAGCGTGTATTGTGCGTGTGTGTGAGAGAGAAAGTGTGTGTGTGCTCACACATGTGCATGTGTATGTGTGAAAGTGTGTGTGTGTGAAAGTGTATGTGTGCTCATGCATGTGCATGTGTGTGTGTGCAAGAACAAGCACATGGCATGTGTTTGGAGCAATAAATATGTGAGTGTGTATGACTGTACAACTATGACTATACTCTATGTTTATGACCTTTACATGTGTGTATTCATGCATGCATTACAATGCATGCATGTTTATGTATTCATATGCATGTGTGCTTGTCTGTACATTAGCAAGTATACATGAGTATTTTGGTGTCTATTTGTGCTCTCTTGCATGTGTGTGCACATGCATATTTTTGTATATGCATGTGTTTTCCATCTGTCTGGGGTCTCCATGTATAGTGTTCCCATGTCTGTATGACATATGCATGTTCACGTTTGTGTATATGTACATGTGCTTGTTTGTACAGAATAAGTGTGTATTTGTAGATATAGGGTATGCCTGAATATGTGATGTGTACTTATGTGCATGCTCATGTTTTTTATATGCATGTGTGCCTCTGTATGTGTGTTTTCAGTGTCTGTCTTAGTCACTGTCCTATTGCTGTGAACAGATGCCATGACTACAGCAACACTTGTAAAAGAAAGCATTCAACTGGGCGCTTTCTTACAAGTCTCAGAGCTTTAGTCCAGTACCACAAGGAGAAGCACGTGACATGCAAGCACTGCAGCTGAGAGCTACACACCCTGAGCACAAGCAGGAGGGGGGAGGGGGAGAGAGAGAGAGAGAGAAAAGGAGGAGGAGGAGGAGGAGGAGGAGGAGGAGGAGGAGGAGAAGAAGAAGAAGAAGAAGAAGAAGAAGAAGAAGAAGAAGAAGAAGAAGAAGAAGAAGCAGCAGCAGCAGCAGCAGCAGCAGCAGCAGCAGCAGCAGCAGCCTGGAACCCCAATGACAAAGCCACATGCACTCCATGACCACACCTTCTAATCCTTCTAATCCTTTTAAAAAGTGCCACACTCACTGATGACGAAGCATTCAAATATATGAGCCTATGGGGCATTCTTTCAAACCACCACACTATGTATGGCATGGCTCCATGAATGTGTGCCGCATGTATATATCTGATACACACATGTGTAC
This sequence comes from Acomys percivali, assembly GCA_907169655.1. Taxonomy (NCBI): domain Eukaryota; kingdom Metazoa; phylum Chordata; class Mammalia; order Rodentia; family Muridae; genus Acomys; species Acomys percivali. The sequence continues at coordinate 6,108,822 of OU015744.1, forward strand.
ATGTGTGTTTGTGTATCTGCATGTGTATTTGCTTGTACATGAACAAGTATGTATATGTCTCTAGTATTTACATGTAGTGTCTTCTGTGTGCAACAAAAAGGAGAGACAAGAAGAACCGAGCGCCACCTCCAGGACCCACTAGGTGCAGGATGCCCAGCGCAGGCCACTTGGATACTGTACTCAGCCAGAGCCAGAACCAGGCACAAGGGCACAGGAACACCTGAGGATGCATCCTCCAGCAGCACTGCCTGGGTCCATGGCCAGCTGGGCAAAGGGCTACATGGGCTACTTGACCCTGATCCCCCCGGCACACCGACTCACCTGAAGCGGGCTCAGGCACAGCCTCTTCACCGCTCTCATCCACCACCTCTTCGGCCAGGCCGGAGCCTGGCGAGTCAGCGATGGCGCAGGCTGAGCCAGGGCTGCTTGGCTGGGAAGCCGAATCGCCCTCGCTGAGTGAACCGCAGCGGACACGCACTGCCCTGTCCCCTTCAGGATCCCTGTCACGGCGCGCACGGCGGTGCACTCGGGAGTGGAGCACCATCTGGTGATAGGTGCGGAAGATCTTGCCGCACTCGAAGCACTCAGAGGACTTTCCCTGGCCAGTGGTGGCCGTGGCCCTGCGGTTGGGGCGTGAGGCTGGCCGGGGGTCTAGGTGGCCAGGAAGCATGGCGTCCCCAGGTACACTGGCCCTCTTCCTGGGGGGGGCCTGGGCAGAAGGGGCATCCTGGTCACGCTTGCGTTTCTCCTGGCTCACCAGTATATATTCACGCTTGTCCTTGTCAAAGGCCACATCCCCCGCCAGCGCTTCATCCCAGGTCCCGTATTTGAGGTACTCGGCCGGCTCAGCCACCTTGCCCCTGGTGGCCAGCTGCCAGGCCTGATAGCTGTTGACGGGGTCCAACTCGGCCACCCGCCGTCCAGCCTGCCCACTGGGGGAAACATGACCAGCCACGTACGGTGTCAGGTTCAGGCACTGTAAGAAGAACTGCTTGGTGTCCAGGGGGCCCTCTGTGTCCCCCTCCTCAGCCGGGGCTCGTGTCCGGCTGGCTTCAACCTCGCGGTGTATGGCGTTATGGGCGTTCAAGCTGTCCAGGTTTGTAAACAGGTTCCCGCACTTTGTGCAGACCTCATAGAGCGACAGGCCAGCGACGATGACCTCCTCCTGCACCACATTGTTGATGGTGGCGATGGGGTCCAGCTCACTCTTGGGCCTGTTCTTGCTTCCTGACCTGGGTCCATGTGCCTTCATGTGGTTCTTGAGGAACCAAGGCTCTTTGAACCTCCGGCCGCAGATGTGGCAGCCATGGTCAAAGGAACCCCGGTGCTTCTTCATGTGAGCCTTCAGGAACCAGGTCTGGCTGAAGGCCTGGCCACACACCTCGCACGGGAACTCCCCAGGGTTTATATCTGGTTTGCCGTTCTCCACACAGGCCTCACTGCCATTGGGCACCTGTGCAGTGATGTGGTCCCTCTCGATGTGGCTTAGCAGAGACTCCTCCCGCAAGGTGACATAGCTGCACAGCCTGCACTTAAACGGCTTGTGGGCCTGGTGCACGTGCAGCTCCAGGTCCTTCTTGCGTGGAAAACGGTTATTGCAGAAGGAGCACTGCACGGCAGCCTCGGCATCGTCCTGGGCCCCAGCCACTCCCTCCACCTCCTTGCGGCTGCTCCTCAGCAGGATCTTGCTGCCGTCCATCGGCACAGCCCCATTCAGCATGCGGTTGCAGGCCGAGGTGCTCTTGGTAGGGCTGGCACACCCATCCAGGCCCTCAGAGACGCGCATCTCTCCCAGCTGAGCCTCACCCGCCTCTGGCTCGTGACCCTGAATCAAAGTCCCCGTGCGGTGGCTGCGGATGTGAATCTTGAGGTTGCCCTTCTGGGAAGCCCTGTGATCACAGTAGGGGCACTTGTAGGGCTTCTCCCCCGTGTGCTTGCGCATGTGCTGTGACAGGGAGCTCTGGAAGGGAAAGCTCTTGCCGCAGATGCAGCAGCTGTGGCACGCAGCCTTGTCCCCGTCTGCCTCGTGGCTCCTGCCCGCCCTCGGTGGGCTGGGTCCTCTCCTCAGCTCCATCTCGGCCTCTCTGCTGCGGTCCATTAGGACGGCGCGGTGTCACGGCACAGCCTTGTGTCGTGAGGGTCTGAAGCTGAGTCTTATCTCTCCATTTTCAGAGGGGCTCCTGCTGCCCAGAGGGGAGAAGGGTACCAGTGATGAACAGGTGCATATTCTGTGACGTAGCAGATGGCAGCAAACACCTGTAACAGAGATGGAAACGCTGTAAATACAGCATCCTGTGTATTTGCGTGCACGGTATTGCCTGTGGTCAGTTTCTGCATAGTCCACCATGCAAACCAACCAGCCTGAACTAAAGGGAAAGGTGCTCATGGCAATGCAGACAGCAGAGTGCAGAGGCATCTGCCCCTTTAAAGGCCTGTAATTAGCAATTTGTGCTAAGATAAGTAACTTCTACCACACCTCCACCAAAAGAGTAAATCTTTAAGAAAACCTACAGAACCATGTTTCCTCATAGGAGTGTGGAGAGGAGTGGGCTTCCACACAGGAGCATGTCAGGCAGAAAGTGGCCGAGAAGAGTGGAAGAAGATGAGAGGCTGAGTCTGGCTGAATCCAAACCCACATCCCTGAGTCTCGGATGCTAACAGCTGACAGGAGCTAAAGCAAGCTGCTGGTTTCAACGCTGGGGAGGCAAACATACAAAGACATAGAGCAGAAACACCCATGCCCCTGAGGGCATGGAGCCAGAGCCCCTGTGGCAGCTACCCCCCATCTAGGCTACGCGTACAGCGCTGTCACAGTGCAAGCACAAACCATGCTACCGCGTGAAGCTGGCCCGGCCTACAGTTTCCTTCCCACAAGGACTCCTCACTCACATGTATTCAGAAGGATCCCAAGCTCCAGCCACAAGCCTGACTCCAGGAAGGATGCCTTCAACCGAAAGCTTGTGTGGTTTCCTTCCTGATCCACTGCGTCCCCGTGGGTCAGATTCAAAGCCCAGCCCTAACAAGGACCAAAAGATGGCGCCCAAGCCCCGTTTGGTCCACACATCATCACACAATGTGCTCACTCCACTCCGCACCTATCCGTCCACCAGAGAATGAGAGGGCCCTACCTACTACATGACAGCCACCCAACCCTGATAGCCTATATGCTTATGTCCAGTGCAGAGCAGGGTATGACATTCAGACAGACAGACACAGAGAGAGAGAGAGAGACAGAGACAGAGACAGAGGGAGGGGGAGACAGACAGACAGAGACAGACAGAGAGAGACACACACATAAACACACACAGAGAGAGAAAGGGGGAGGGGGCGACTCACATGTGCAGAATTTTACAAAACACAAAAAGCCACATACACGCCTGGTGTTTGTTTTATCCAGCAGTGTGCTCACACCTATCTTAATCAAGAACATCGGGGTCTCTTCCCAAACAACCTTAGGTACCAGTTCCTTGCGAGCTCTGAGTATCCCCTGAACCTAGCTGCTGAGCTAAGCCTTAGAGGACCAACCGGCAGAGGAAGCACATGCTGCGAACCACTGGATGCGGCAGGCATTGTCCCAGCATCCTCTCAGGGACTGTGTGCTCTGACAGCAGCAGGACCACAAACACTCCACAAGGTAGAACTCTGAGACTGACCCGGATGGAGCTGAGGAGAGAACTCAGACCACCCAAGGCTGGCAGGAGCCATGAGGTGGACTGGAACAAGGCTGCTTGCCACAGCACAGCTGCTGCTTCTGTTGGAAGGGCTTTTCCCTCCAGAGCCTGCTGTTGCAGCACATGTGCAAGCATGCAGGGAGAGCGCCCCCTACAGGTCTCCAAGGAACCTAAATGAACACAGGCTGGCTAGGCTGGACAGCGCCCCCTACAGGTCTCCATGGAACCTAAGTGGACATTGGCTGGCCAGGCTAGGCAGTGCCCCTACAGGTCCCTAGGACAACGAAATGATCATACGGAGACCAAGATGGGCAGCCTGCCTTCCAGGCTCCTACAAAGACTGCCCAGCAGAGCCAAACAGCAGATACAGAGCCCAAAGCTCACTGGCTCCAAAAGTAAAGCAAAAATTATAAGCTTCTTGAGGTGGATAAAGGGTGAGATGTTGACCACGTCTCAAGGACAAGCCAGTTTAAATAACTTTATCAAAGAATCTTATATGGCTGTATAGTTATTTACAATGATGTAATATAAAAGGCAAATGATTCCTAGGACATTGCTTTTCTCAGACATTACTTTGCTACCCCTGAAAATGCTGAATAAGAAACATATAAAAATATGAATGAAAATTATGTACACTAAACTTAAAGACAAAATAGGGTATGAAAGTCTTGCACATTTAAAGAATTATATAGCGATAAATTATGGAGAAGAAAAACATAGTCTTGGAGGTGAATGGACCTGAAGTGACGTCAGACCCCAGTGTACTAATGCATGTCCATCCGTGGCATCCAGTACCACTCGGCTACCCAAGAGAAGCAAGCAGTCACATGCCAGAACCTTAGACAAGACTCAGAAACACAGCTACAGGCAAGCAGGGACTACAGCGGCAGCCAACAGGGCACCCAGAGTAAAAGTGAACATCTGCAGTATATAGCCCAACACCTGGCCTGTGGACGCCTGCTCAGCCTTAGCTATGGGTGAGGTGTGGAATCCTACCTCTGTGACCGCACCACCCAGCTAGCCTTGTCCTTTGCCCCCTCACGTTCCCCCGTACTTCACACCCTTGGTACATCTCCTACCTGTGGGAGAGTACAGAAAAGACAGGACAGAACCAGGTGGGGCTCTGTGGGGCTCTGCTCACCCAGTGACACATGCCTGTCCCTCCTTTCCCTATGGCCTCAATGCTTAGTCTGATTCCAACCATCTCAGGCACAGATGGACACCCGCCCTCACCAACCCAGAGATGGTGTGTACGCGTGTGTGTATGTGTGTGCGCGTGCACATGCATGTATGCGCAAGTGTGTGTGCGAGTGTGTGTGTGTGTGTGTGTGTGACAGCTTCAGCTTCCATTTTCTATCCAGCCACCCCCCAAACCAGCTTACAGCCCCCTGCGCCCAGGCTCTCAGCTCCTGTACTGAACAGGAAGGCACTCACTCAGAGCCACAGGCCGCACAGCCTTCCTCCTCAGTAAGAAGCCCTGAAATAAAGCTCCAGAGAACCACTGAGGCTAAAGTTCAGAGCTCTAATGGCACTGAGGAAAAAACAGCAGCCTTGCAAAAGAGCCCACAGTCAAGCCCGGTCTCCACTGGCTAGGGAACCCTGCATGGGGACCAAGGCTGGTCCATTGCTCCTTCTAATGCAGGCTGGGACCAAGGCCTTGTTCCACCTCAGATTGTCATGGGGTCACTCAGGGGCCACAAACCAACTATTAGTCAATGGTGTCACTTGCAAAGCTGACCACAAATACTGATCACAGAAAGCTGATGGCTGAAGCAATCACTGTGGTGTCCAACCACTCATACAAACCTACTGTCCTTATGTCCTTAAAGGCCAAAGCCACAGCGGCTAAGACAGTCTCCAATGATTCACCTACCACATTCACACCTGGTGGGCAACAACTCACACGCATGTGCTATGCCGTGACGAAGCAGGATGTAACCAAACAGTCAACAGCAACTGGCTGACCATAGCTTCCATAAAGCCCCTCAGCCTGAAAGGAGTCAGCCTCGTACAGCCAACACACGCTAGCCTGCTACCTGAGGAGCCTGGACAGCCAGCAGGCCAGAGCCACACAGAGATGCGGAGCTGGCCCGAGAGTGGCATGTTCTGCTGCTGGAAGGACAGCAGGGCTTATGTGGGACACTCTGTGGGTTTTGTATACTGTGTATACTGTGTACCAATTGGTTTCCAAGGCTGAAACTCAGAATTACACAGGAGAGGCTCCCACACCCCTCTCTCCCCTCTCTCCGTTTCTCCATCCTCAAAATGCAGTGACAGTAATGCTATGAGCCCCATAATGTTTCCATGGGTCGGATTTAAAGGCACATGAGCTGCAGTGTTCAGTACAGAGGCTCGGCATCTCAGAGACTTTTAGTAACTGGCTCCCAAATGAATGAACAAAATGTCAGTGAAGTAGCCGGAGACACCCTGTCACTGACATGGTGTATTTGACTCGGTAAATTCAAAGGGACAAAATAAATGGCAGCTTTGGACAGTCCTGAGGTGCCCTAGTGGCTGGCGCACTTCCAGGGCCCTTGATCCGACTCTTCACCAGGTTAGTCCACACAGTTAAAAGCGCTCACCCAGGGCCATGAACACCACGGTACTCAGCCGACACATTCAACAGCAGGACACTTTACGGAACCCATCTTTAATACAGGCTCCATTCAAATGCACTCGAGGAACAATGCTGGGTCGGTCACACTTCTACGTCAAATGTGGTGACCGAGGCGCCCAGGCCCCAGACCTCGTGGTAGCTGTGTGCCCTCATTCCCCATCTGTATGGAACTGGGAATTTACCCACAAAGACATTATGCAGGTCTCAAATACCACTCCAGTAAGAAGCACAAAGGAAAGCAGAGATGCTCTGGAGCCTGCCTCACTCTCACCTCTTTTCTGGGCCCTTCTTCACCTCACCTTGCCGGCCATCACCCCCTCCACACGAGCTCCAAGAAGCTGGGTGCTCAGGAATACAGTACGGGAAACTACCTTTCCCTAACTCCAATTTGAGAAATGCCTCAATACTTAGGAGGGATGTTGTAAGATGGATGAAGACCTTCCTCCTCCACCCACAGGCACAAAGCCCTCCCCCACGGAAGGAGCAACAGCCAACCCGCAGGCAGTACAAGGAAGCAAGTGGGGTTTACCCAGGAAGGCCCTGAGGCTTTCCCCGACATCTTACACAAACCTTTTCTGAGAGCTGAGCAGGACACATTACAAATCCCAGCCAGTCTTGTCATGGTTGTAGGGACATTTTTATGTAAAGCCATGTCAGCCCAACTGAGCTCTCCGCCTGTGACTGGAATCAGCACACAACAAAGGCTACACAGTTTCCCTATCCCCCACTCACACCCCAAAACTAGCAAAGTTGACGCTACTTATCAGAATGTCACCCTGAGAAAGTGAATTTTCAAATATGTTCCGATATCCACTAATTTCCAGAGCGAGATGTACAGTACCAACCTGAAACCAAAGCTGTATTAGAGAGAGGACCGAGGCCTGGAGGGGGAAACCCAAGCCAGGAATCTCAACATATCTGCTGGCTAGAAAGACTGGGGCTCCTGCTGACATGCTGGGGGAGGGCACCTGCTGGGGGTGGGGGACTAGGGCTCCCTCTGACCTGCTGGGGGGGGACCTAGGGCTCCCTCTGTCCTGCTGGGGGTGGGAGACTAGGGCTCCCTCTGACCTGCTGGGGGTGGAGGGACTAGGGCTCCCTCTGTCATGCTGGGGGAAGTAAGTGTGGGACTCTGTTGGATGTGCTGACTTGGAGATAAGTCCAGAGTCGGCTGCCTTCAAAGCTCTGTCTAGCCTAAGACTTGCTCAGTTCTGACTCACTCATTAACTCTGTTGCACTCCACACTGCTCTGGCTTCCCCAAGGCCAGGTGACTTCTCTGTGTCTGCGTTCTTTAGAAGCCTATTCCAGTGAGAAACTGGGTTTGAAGGGAGCCTGGTGCCTGCCAGGATTAGAGGCCTGCAGTGGGGACACAGCTATGTGCTCCCTGCTCTGGGACCAGAGGGAAAGGTCTAGGACCATGGGCCCCGGGGGTCAGATGGCCCAGAGGCCAGGGTAATGCCCCCACCGACAACGTATCAGTTTGTAGAATTAGCCTGTCTGCAGAGGCAGAAGCGCAGAGGCCCTGGGAGGCCAGTCACAAAAGATGCGGGGAGCTCCACTGGCCATGTCTTTGGGCAGCTCCAGGAACTCCAGGACCCAGCACACCCCACACGCCATGTGGGAGCTGCCGGTCTGTCCTGCAGTACACTGTGAGCCTGTTCTTCTGCAGACAATGAAAGGGCCTCGCAAGTCACACTGCAGAATTATGAGCCATGAATTAAAATACATCATTAACATCTTGGGCAAGCTTATCTGACTTCTGTAGACAAAACACGTATTATCTGAACAAACGGGGAATGCCCTAACCACAATGCAGAGGCCCTCTCCTCACAAGCCATTTGGCTCAGGATGAACAATTGTGGTTCAGTGTCCCCAGACTAGGGTCCCTCGGAGGTCCATGAAGGGACGCATTCACTGCTGTGGAGTGTGCAGGCCACAGGGCTGGGCCTGCGGGCTTCTGCGGCCTTAGACCATCAAGAATCCATTATGAACAGGAGTCCTCTGCACTCTAACAGTAAGACCTGAATGCACACACTGCTTCCCTGGGGGCCCTCCCCCCACCTCCTCCACGCAGGACAAACAGCAGAGAGGGTAGCAGTGCCCTGGGCAAGCCTGTCTGAGAGGCCCCAGAGAACAAGGAGCCAGGGTGTCTCTGCTAAAAACAGTCTGCAAGCCTGCAAGCGGGCCGTAGCTACGCTTCACTCGGAAAGGGAGGTGAGGGAGTGCAGATGGCAGAATTCACTGTCTTAGATAAAAATCTTCCTTTAAATTTTAGCAAACTCCAAATAAGTTAAAGCAAGTGCCATCGCACCAGTCCCCAGACACAGAAAAGCATCCACATGACTTTCTATGAATCTGCGGTCTTTCCACTAAGACCTTTAGTTCTGCACCTCAGACTGGGGCAGTGGACACCATGTGCAATCACAGAAAACAAAACAAAACAAAACAAAATGGGGCTCCTCTGCAAGGAAGTTACCTTTTAACAAACAAAAAGCCAAATAGAAGAAACACTCCATCTTCCAAAGTAATTACAATCTTTAAAAAGGGGGGGGGGGGGGGATGGGGGGTAAGAAACCTCTGTGAGGGACCAAAGGTCACGCTCAGAGTGAATAAGGACAGTGCTCTCCTAGTTAGTAGCACTATCTACAGGGCAGTAAGCAGAGACTTTAATCGAATACAAGGCTGGAGTTTTAAATCAAAGTGCAAGAGCATCCAGTATGTATACCTACCTGTCAGGCCCTACTCTCAAATTAACACATTCTGTGACTTGTTGTTCATGATTTGCTATTTTCTGAGTCTTGTATCAGTGACTTGTCACTAGGAAAGTAAACATCACAAAGCTAACACGGGGCCAGGACGGCAGGCGCCAGGCTGCTCCGAGAGGCTCTCCTGATAAGTGCATGTGCATCTGTCCCCTCCCAGGCCACACAGAGCAGCACTAGGGTCTCACAGTCGACCTATATTCCTAAAGCAGCTCCCCAGCAACGTGATCCTCTGGATGTTTCCATGAAGACCCTCTCTTCCAGGCTCTGAGAAACCCCCGAATCTGGGCAGCCTGGATGGAGTATGCTGTTACAAAGGGCTGCTCCACAGGGCCCTGCAGGCGCTTGGGCTCCCCTGCTACTGTGGCACCAGCCAGCAGCTCAGACTTTAGTATCACCATTAAGACCATGGCTGCAAATTACTCAGGAATGCTGAAAACTGAAGGGGCAGGAAGGGGGAAAAAAATGGAAACACATAAATCTCTTATTTTCAAAACCAATGGCAAAAGTCAGGGAGCCTTCAGAACTTCTAAACAGTCCAGGTTAAAAGTGGCCAGGAGACTTCTCACAGAGCATACCTCAGAAGACAGCCCTCACCACCCTGGTGTCTAACACAAACCTTTTTTCAAATCGTTTTAGAAATGAACAGTAGCAAAAACAAACAACTCCACAGAAAGGCACCTTTCCTCTCAGCTGAGTGTTAAACACACGTTAGCTACAACCTGTTTCCACAAAGAACTCTGTCACTTATGCCCAAGCAATAGAAACCTGCTCCTCTCCAAATGCTGCCCTGCTTCCAGCCTCTCACCCAACACCCACTCTGTCCCATGGAAAAGCACAGAGGAGCTGCTGTTGCTGCTGCTGCTGCTGCTGCTGCTGCTGCTGCTGACATTATCTCGGTCCTCTGCTTTTTTGTGAAATAGCACCCAAGTCCCCAGCACATTAACGAAAGGGCTAGTGGGAGCAAAGCAGATGACTGCCCACAGCAAGCGGCTGGACTTCCCGCTAACTATTACCTAAGAGGCAGGCCAGTGAGTAAAGACACCCCTCAAAAATCATTCTGTTACCTCACGGCAGAAATAAACACTCCAGTCACCAATGTTACTGAAATCTAAGTAAGACCTGAGACACCTGGTGCAAACAATGCTCTGAATTGAGTACGTTTTGGTAGAAGAGCTATAAAGGACATTTTGCCTTAAGACTCTATTTGCCATTCTGCAAACATCAACCAATATACACTGAAATGACAAAAGGCCTGATTGCCAAAAATGCTGTGTATATGTATATATGTGTGTGTATACACAAACAAACATACATACACACACATGTATACATCCATTTAAATTTTCCAGATTGGTGGCTGCCAGGAGTGGCAGTAACGTGACCCAATTTATCGCTAACACACACAGCCCTTCTGCTAGGCAGCTGGAGCCCCAACAGGAGGGTGGTCCGTCAGAGAATGTTTACAAAGACTGACTCCTAGGGAGAACATGAAGTCACACTTCATGGGATTTACTCTGCTTTCCCATCAGGCAGGTTCACTGACACGCTGCAGTAGGTTCTAGCTTTGAGGGTGCCGGGCCCCCTAGACTTCCCTTGCTACAACCAAAAGGCTCAGCAAGCTAAAAGCTCCCTTAACTCTCCGCATGGGTTTGTCATGTTCTCCAGCCACAAAAATGCATGTGAGGCTGTACACATAGTGGCCATGACTGGGCTGTACATATAGTGGCCATGACTGATCCTGCAGACATAAGACAGTGCTCCTGGAAGGCATACCCAGTGGCAGTTTCTTGGTAAAGGCAAACATAAAACGAAGAAATGTTTTTTAGTCTCCAGGTGCTGAGCTCCGCCCTGTGAGCCCCTAGGGAAGTGCTTTCTTTAGACTCCGAAGGCCCTGACATATGGAAGGTTAGACCTTATGGCTCAGAAAAACACTGGCTCATGTCAATCACACGAGTTGCTTATGAACATTTTTCCAAGAACCCAAAGACCATGTTGCGCTAAGCGTGTGGCTGTATAAGGTCAGCTCCTTTGCTGTGACAAGGTCAGGACTGCTGTGAGTGTATGTCATTTAATCATGCACACATTGACTGACCCCACCATTCCTCCCACTCCTGTCCTTTTACCTGCCCCACTCCACCCCACCCCTGTAACCAAGAGCACATACGGCCCTGGATACCTCCTCTCTAATTTGTCCAATGCAAATGAGCAGATGTGCAAGGTGCTGCTAGGAGACAGGCAGAGATTAAACAGATGCATCCTGCATCCTGCATCCTGTATCCTGCATCCAGCAAGGTGGGACCTGGAGGGTGGGGCTACTGGGCCTCTGTCACTCAGCAAGCAGCTAATAGGGAAAGGGCAATGGGACCTGAGAGCCCAGGAGGCCATGCCTATCCATAGACATGGTGCTGTGTGGCTCATGGAGCCCGGGAGGCCATGCCTATCCATAGACATAATGCTGTGTGGACCTGGTTATTACTTACACATGAGTGTTTTATGAAAACACAAACACACACACACACACACACACACACACACACACACACACACACACA
>OU015744.1:6120434-6151852 GCA_907169655.1 Acomys percivali
ACACACACACACACACACACACACACACACACACACACACACACACACCTGGCTGGTAACAGAGGAAGGGATTCAGGCTCACCACTAATACGGCCACTTGTCCATTACAGAGATGGTGTGTGGCTGCAAACATTAGAGGCTCATCTTTGCGGACAACAGGCAGTTCACGTGACGAACCTGGCACTGGTAACTAAAAGGACCCAGCCGCCAGTGTCTGCCAAAGCGACTGTGTGAGATCCCACACAATTCTCTAATATACATGGAGCAACCAGAGGAGAAGGCGCCTCTGCCTGAACACTTTCAACCTGTCTGGGCTCCCGGAGGAACGCACAGGGGCTATCTCAAGGAGGATGAGCCAGTCCCTTCTGTAATATGATGTCGTACACACAAAGCATATTTTGGGGGCTCTACAGCAAGGCTTCCCACCCAGAGTACCCCAACACTGCATTGTCAGTACTCTCAGCACCAAGGATGGAGCTTAAACTGCACCACCACACACTCGTACATGATTGCAGCCAAAAGACACGCGATTCACTATGTCAATCTGGGAACTATGACTTCAGTGCCTGACATGGGTGCTGTAGGCTTTACAGCTCTGCAACCAAAACTCCAATGTCTCAAGGCACTGGTTTCTGTTCCCTCTCTTATTTCCTGGTGTGTTTATTTTGTTTTGCAAAATTCACTTTGCTGCACTGAATCTGTGTCCATTAGAGAGTGCTGTGAGGCTCGGTCCTGCTCGCTCCCAGGGAAAGCCACAGAGCAGGTCTCAGGCTTTTCACTGATGAATTACGCTGCAGAGCACCAGTGGAGTGTGCAGCCTGTCAGTGTAACTACACACAGCAGACAAAAAGATCTTCAAGTATTTACAGGTGAGCCAGTATGACACTGTGTATATGCATAACCTGCTGACCACAGAACCTGGGCAAATTGGTCTGCTCCTGCGCGTGTGCGGGGGGGGGGGGGGGACGACACCAGATTCACTGCAACCTGCCCCTTACTGGGTCTTATACTTGGAAAAGTGCTGAACACCCAACTTCTTTCACCCTAAGGATATACTTTCCAAAACACATTAACCCAGACTTGAAATATAGAGAAAAGTTGTCTCTACCCTTCAAGTTGGCTTCCCAGGGACACAGTGAGACGCCACCGGTCCCCTCCCCGCCTTGCCTGTCCTCACAGCATCCCAGCAAAAGTGCCACAGACACGCTCTCAAGCAGCAGTGCATAGGCTAAACCAGTAAAGATCAGTTCCCTCACAACACAGGCGCCACACGCAGCTGCTCTTCCTGAAGTACCAAGTCCTCAGAGAAAAGCCACCCAAAAGGAAACCTTTCTAAAAGCAGGCACAATGGGCCACAGACGCTCACGCTGTCTTTTTCTGGTAGTGCTAATGCACGAGACGCTGCTGGTGTGTGGTCCTTACCAAGAGGGGCCTATGGGGAATCTGCATCGCTTGGAAGAGCCAGGAAGGAAGCAAGGAATAGCGTCACAGAGAATGGAGACTTGGGGACCCACCAACAGTGCATCAGAGAAGCAACTATACATTTGTGAAGAATGGCTGTGAACATATGAGTATATGTGGTCCTGACAGTGGGCACCTGCAGTGTACGCCTGCATTTTGAGTGTGTGCACGTGTCACGTGTTGGTGTAAGTGTGAGCACATTGCAAGCATGTCACATAGAGGTGAACGGACTTTCACTTCTGCTAGTGAGTCTGCTCAGCAGCTACTGTGGGCTCTGGGACGATGCTGATGCATCCCAACACCTCGCAGCTGCTGCCTCTGCCCCCTTCTGTGTCTGAGACAGACACTCAGTAAACAAATGTGCTCTGGCCTCACCACTGTGACAGTGCATATGTTGTCATCTCGAGCATCCCTGTGCCCTTCCCCATGGTCCACATGTCCGCGAGAGCAGTGCTTCCCTTCCCAGCAACAGAGTCAGGCCTCCACCACAACCAGGGCAGTCCTGTGTGTGGATTCTCGGCACACATGGCCAATGCATACACACTTGAGACTCTAAGGGTAAAACTTTCGCACGATCTGGCAAAAACCTGTTCAGAACAGGAAACATTCCTGTCCTGGGGGGTGCCTTCTGATGGAAATGTACCAGCAGCCAGGTTTTTCAGCACCCCCTGCAAAGGCTGCAGCCCCCTCTATGGCATTTGCACGTGAGCGATAGAGCCAGGGGATCAGGGTGGCATGCATAGCAGTGACTCCCATGACTACTTTCAGTTCCGTGAGACAGACATGGGGAGAGCAGTCAACCTCCCACAACACACGCCAGCAACAGGTGACATGCTCAGCCACGGGAAGGAGGAATGAGCTGTTGGCATCCATAGGTGGGGCCTCTTCTGCAGAGGACCTTACTGAAATCCTGCAGGTGGCTCTCATGTCCACACTCCATACCTGTGTCCAAATCACCAACTTCAGCGTCCCACCACAGTTGACCTAACAGTGTAAACCAAGGAATACACTCACTCATAAATGAGCACCATGCCTAGAAAACCCTGTGCTGAGCTTTCAGCTTGAGTCGCACCAACCACTCATGTGCCTATCAGAACCCAGCAAGAGGCTAAACTCCCCCATGTTGGCAGAAGTAAAACTCCACAGCACTGCTGCCACCAACCGTGCCCAGCACTCAACGTGCAATGCAAGGCTCATGTCTGATGGGATTTGAGTCTAGTTTAGACAACAATGCTCAGAGTGGACAGTCTGGAAGTGTCCCTCAGGGCTGTGTCCCTTCCACCCCAATACTCCATGTCACCCTTCCAGAATCTCCAAAATTCCATGCCTACATGGAGCTCACTCAGGTGCCCCAAGAGCATGCCTGGGCCCCACAAATGGATGTGATCTGAAGATACAACATGACCAGCACTCTATTACGCCTCTGGTCATCAACCACGCACACCACAGTCATGCAGCTTGCAGACGTCACCCTCACACAGCACAAGCAGGAGCCATCACTGAAAGGGGCTCCTGTTTCACAGGACGGGACCCATGCTGTATTGCTGCCAAATCTTTCCTGAGCGACAGTGATTATGCCTCTACTTTAAAAGAAGTAATGGGCTGTTCCCAGGCACATTAAATAAGGCTCTTCAACCATTCACTGGTAACTGCTCCTCCAGTGGCCATTCGACCAAGGCAGCCAGCAGGTCATCACCATTAATGACAGGGACCATCTTTTCATACAACAGGGGATCATGACAGTTTCCCCTGGCCAAATAGGGCCAAAGAGACCACCGGAGCCAGAATCTCATGTATCTGGGACCCAGGTGGTCTGCACAGAACCACTCAGATGCCCAGCTTAACAAGGCCTTTGTCGGGAAGGAGAGGGTTGTATGAAGTCATGGTCACCCACAGTTTCTTGTCATGAACTTATTTGTAGGCCAATGAACTTTTGCATGAGCAAAAACACAATAGCAACATGAGGCAGTCACCTCAGAGCTTACAGCCCTGGTACATGCAGGCTCGCAGCCAATGCCAGCACTCCCTTCCCACCCCGCATGCAGCAGTGGCATGAGTAGCAAGTCCACTGCAGAGGACAGATGCCAGCCACTCACCTGCAGGCCACAGTGAGCCTCACGTGGAGCTCCTCTCTCAGGGCCACTGCTCTTGTGCACCCCACCTCTACCTCAACACCCTCACTTGCTCCTCCTATCATTATAGATAGGCTCTTTTACCCAAATCCTTCTGTCTCATCCCACCCAAATGTCATTTGGATTAATATTAATTCAACATCTCTCTTACAGTATCAGTAAGTATTTCTAAGTATTTCCCTCACCAAAGTATCCTGGATAATGTGATATCCTTTGGGTCACACCTACAGAACTGGGACAAAACACTGAACCCCCTCTGATTGGTCTAGAGCACACCACAGCCACTCAGGGCAGACATGTCCTCCTCTTCCTGAGGCTGCACAGCCCCATGGAGCAGCATCCACTTTTACAAAGAAACCACTGGGTACAGGGCCAATCTGTGGCCAACACACAGACCTGTCCATCAGGTAAACAGAGCACTATCAGCTGGATGTCTCCAGCACCACCTGTACAGGTGTACCACTGTTCCCACCCAACACGGACTCACTAACACACATGCACCTGGTGGTGAGCCTGGACAGTGACACTTGAGTGTAATCTTCCCCAGGTACATAATAAAATATTTCTAATTTCTTGGTGCTAAAATGATACACTGTTGCCTGCCTATGGGACCATGCAGACACCCTTCCTTTGAAGGACCATGAGATGCTTGTCAGTGGGCTCAAGAGTGGAAACCCCTGCACTGAGTGGAAGGACACACTGCTGAGTCGAGGCAGCAGTGCTAGGAGGCCCCAGTCTCAGAGAAGGAAGCACACCACCCACCCTGCCTCCCCCGGAGGCCACAGGACATGGCAGGGTAGCCCTGCAGAAAGGTATGAGGAGCTTGAAAGACCTCTGTAGAGTCCTACACCTGGTCATTTCATATATACGCTTAAAAATACTTTTTTTTCCCCTGCGTTTTCTTAGGTGATGCCTGCCTTGCCAGGCCACAGGGGAAGAGGACAAACTCAGTCCTGATGTTGACTTGATGAACTGGGGTGAGTGGATTTGGGGGGGTGCTCCCCTTTTCTGAGGAATAGGGGAGGGGACAACGGGAGGGGAAGGTGAGACTGGGAGGAGAGGATGGGGGGCTATGACTGAAATATAAAGTGAATTAATTAATTAACGAATTAAATTTTAAAAGATCTTTCTTGAAGTCTATGATTTTGTGAGATTATTCAACATTGGGGAGGTGGGCAGGGCCAAGTGGAACAAGATAATCAAGTGACACACAACCTGTGCTACAGGCAACACACAATTATGAGTGTGTGTCATGTCACAGATGACAACCACGGCCTCCTCACATCAGATCACCTCCAAGGAGTCACCAGCCACAAGGACCAGACACTGGGCCATAGTCAGCTCCCCTCATCTTCAGTGTCTGGTCTTTAAAGAATCTGTCTCCTGCACACTAACAGGCCCTAGCACCTAAACCTAACAGTTGTATGTCAAGAGCTGACTTCCAGCCCGGTTTCACGGCCACAGCTGAAGAAGGAACACACAGGGTTTTACTCTCTGCCATCGAGCAGTGAGCCTTTCGTCCAGGGAACTCAGGGGAAAGGCCTTTCTAAAACTGCTTCCTGGGGCCATGGGCCTGACGCCCATCAGACATGGAGGAATCCGGGAAGTCCCATATGAGCACCCTTGCAGAGCGAGGGGACCAGCACCTCTGCCAAGTGCCCTTCTAAACCACTCCATGATGACGACCTAGGGGACTAAGCTAAAGTCCACTGGAGTGAGTGGAGCATGTCCCCTTCCATCTTCCCTTCCAATAGCCAAGGGGCGCTGAGAAGCCCAAGACAGAGCAGGTTCTCCTTGTACTGGAGACAGAGTGAAGACCGGTCACAAGCCGGAGGCGACAGAGAAATGAGCTGCTGCAGCGTGGGAGCGGGGTGGGGGAAGGGGTGTGGGGGGTGCTATCCGACAGAGGGAGCCCCGAGAGTCACCTGCATTCTGTAGCCATGGTGCTGGCATGGACCTTTCACATCTTGACAAATGCTCCGTGTAAGGTCAGAGGTCCTCGTGCGGAGGCTGGGTAAGTGAGGAAAGAAAAGTGCAGGCTCAGCAGAGATCTATCCCTCCAATATCTGAAGATCCAGTGAAAACAAAACTGAAGCATGTTCTATAAGGTACAGAAAACCACAAAAGTGGCCTCAGTCAGAAGACATTTTGGGGGAATGTATGCTTTCCTACAACTGTCCCCTTAACTTAAATTGCATGTCAGTGGGGGGCAGGGAGGCACTAAAATAAAAATACAAAGATGAGGAAAGACGAGGCTAGACTGTCTGACGAGGGCTTCCAAAAGACGCAAGGCACAAACCTGGAGTGAGACCCAGGCTAGGAGCCTCCTGTCCTCCCTCAGGACCCTCCATGCACCACCTGAACCCTCTCCCCAGAAGCTGAATGTAAATTACGCAAGAGCCAACAGCCAGCACCATGTGTCTCGAGCTGTTTTAAATACACAGCTGAGATGGGCTTTGGTAGCAGAATGCTTGGTGACACCCTGGTTCCCAACAAAGACCGGTCAAAATAAACACACTACGGGACAGACGGACGGACGGATGGATGGACGGATGTAGCCCTGTCAGCCCACGCATCACACTTAAAGTAATCACTACCATTCTGCCACTGTGTGACAACAGGAACTGGGCCCAGAGAGGGTGCGCATACTGCTCTGTGTCACCTAGCTCTAAGTGGCTGAGGGACGGACTTTGACAGATTTGGGGAGCTGAGAGTGGAGCTCCACCTCCACATGTGTGAGCCTCCCCATGAAAAAGAGGCTGTGGAAAAAAGGGGATGAGGTGCAAAGAGGAGGAGACTCCAGAATTTGGCGGGGATACAAGGCCATAAGAGGCTAGGGCACACTCATATGCAAACCCATCTCTGTGCTATGCGCCCCCCCAACCAAAACATAGGAAACACAGTCTTCAGACCTCAGGGAAGCCCTCTCCTGCTTCTAACACACCCAAGTCCAGCCTCAGTGGAACTGTTAATCCAAGCTCTATGAGATGCTCTTCTTAAGCCACCAATGGCATCTCCTCCTCCAGGGGACACTCAAAAGGGAGACCAGCTGGCAGGCATGGCTCCACTCCTGCCCTCCGGATCCTGGCCCATTTAGGAGAGTATGAAGCAGGGGGAAAATGCATCGTCCAGAGTAGTGAAGGCGGCATTCCCTCTGGAGTCCTGGAGTCCCAGGATCGCTGCCCCTCCACACACAGCTCTCCCCACAGGCCTCCCTTATCACTCCCTAGCACAGGATCAACACGTGCTCAGCTATCTACCTGTGGTCAGGGGCACCGGCCAGCGGGGGGCACAGGTAGGCCCAGCTCCTAACAGATTCAGTCAGCAAGCACCGTGCTATGCCCAAAACAATCAGCCCAGAAGGTGGCAGGACCCAAAAGCGACACAGCTTTCTAACCTGCCAGGCTAGAGGGAGGGTGTGGTGAAGGAGACCCACGGACAGGGCGAGGGGCCTGGCAGAGCCAGGACTCCACACCTGGAGCAGCAGTATGAGATGTCGTCCCAGTATGAGGCAGCAGAGTACTAACACAGGAACAAGGTCAAGCAGGGAGGAGCCAAGGCCACTGGTGTGAGACGGCTGAACTCGGAACTAGAAGGCAGATGGGAAACTAGAAATGCACCTGAACAGGTAAGCATGACAGACCAGGCTGTGCGCAAACACTGGACAGGACGTAATGGGGAGATGGGGATCCCAAAGCTCAGACCTTTGAGATACAAAACAAGGTGGCAGTGACCCTAAGCAGAGGGACAGCATAGATGGAGACAGGACAGATAAAGCTCTCAAAGCTGCAGCCTGGTAGTACTGACGCATCGCCTGGGCGGCCTCATTTTCTCAGCATTAGCATAGCCATTTCTTACAGACTTAAGCACACTGGTTTCCTGTTTCCTTGTACATTCATTTCCAGGTGCAAAGCAAGAGCAGGCATCTGACCCTGTAGGCAGCCAGTACATTGCATGGAGGGAAGAAGGGCGCACAGCAGCGTGGTCATATGGGCAGCCTCACAAAGTGGTACTATCCACCCAAGTAGAGGCTCCTTGTGAGACTACGCCAGAGCTACATGCCAGTCAAAGCAGCCTGGCTGCACACCCCACTTCTCTGCAGAGGTACCCCAGGAGATCATCCAACGGACCATAGAGGTCAAGAAACTGGCAATGTCTACTTTCTGTGCAACAAAAGTGTGTGTTGTATTTGTCTAAAATCGCAGCTATCGAGATGGGCGACACTCATCATCCTCTGTGGCCTGGACACGTCTATGATCACTAAGTGAGGTAAACCACTCAACTCAGGTGGAGAAAAGAACTCAGACTGTGAAGCGCTTACCACATAAGCTGAGACCCCAGTCTCATCCCAAGAGCCCACATGGTGGTGCCTTGCCAGGAAGGCGGAAATAAGGATCCTTGAGGCCGGACAGCCCCACCTAATCAGTAAGCCCCGCCCAGTGCAAGACCCTACCTAAAAAGCAATGTCTGCATGTATGTATAGACACACACACACACTATAACTCCAGGGGCACAGATAAAGGCACATACATCCATGTAACCATTCACTCCCCCAGCCTGGGCCCCAAGGAGCATTTCTGTCAGGACTGCACCCATCATCTTCACTCCTGCATATCCGTACCCTAGAGAGGAGAGATGCTGAGCCTCCCAGTGGCAATAGTGCATGCATACCAGGAAGGGCTGAGGGGCCATAACTCTGGAGAGACCTAGCACCCACTCCTCATGAGCTTCAAGCTCACTCCTGAGTGTCTTCGTTTGTCCTAAGGAAGCCACAGGTCTGCCTCCCAGATTTAAGTCTGGACGCCCGAACACAAACACCCAGTGACGTGGAAGCAGGGCATGCTAACCTCGGCTGCCTGGCACAAACTTTCCTCCTGCTCCCAGCAAAATGTAAAATTAGTAAACTGACAGCAGGGTGAGCTCACCAGACAAAATTACACCCAAACTACTACTTCTTAAGACCCTGCCGTGCCGCTCCTCGCAGGGCTGGAGACCCCACGGCTGTACCTATGTACTTACAGGGCTCCTTAACACAGGGTTTGGTGGAGACGTCTGGGTGTGCAGGCTGTACAACACAGTGCCCACACTGGGAACGCTCAACTACAATCGTGTCCTTCTACTCTGAAATAACTGGAAATCTGGTAACAGTTTCCACTACGCCTGGGGGGGAATGCGCTCTCTCAATGGAAGAAAAAAAAAATGGGAAAACTACTGGGCGGGTCTGAGGGAAGGAACTCACTTTCAGAGGAGCCGGGCTAAGTTTGGTCTGCTTACTAAAATCCTCAACACTTCTGAAAATACGACATGTTGGGATTAAACCGAAACTTCATTTTCTAATTTGGTCTTCACCCCTTAGAAACCTTAGAACCTAAAAGTTAAGCCACTGTCCTAGAAATCAGGCACAGCCACCTCACCTAGGTGCTTTCCCACAATATTCATAAGTGTCCTAAAGGTAGGCACTGAGTTGTACATTTATCACAGTAAAAATACAAAACAAAGATTCTAAATGCTTTATCTCATGTAAAATCCTAAGGTATGTACTTCCCCAGGAATCTACACCACGAAACAAGACCAAGTAAACAGCGTGTTTTCAGGTGTGGGTGCAGTTTACTAGTTCCCTGCTTCTTCACTTTATTTTTTTAATTATGGTGGGGGGTGCGCATGAGTACAGGCACACACAGAGGCCTTGAGCTGTCAGACTCCTCGAAGCTGGAGCTACAAACAGTTGTGAGCCACCCGGTATGGATTCTGGGATCCAAACCCAGGTCCTCTAGAAGAGCCAGAAGTGCTGCTAACCAGTGAGCCATCTCTCCAGCCTTAATCCATTGGATTTTTGTTAACATTCAACAACCACCTTTGGCTGAAAGCACTCAGGTTCTTACTAACTGGGAGTCCTAACACAGGACCTGAGATTCTGTGTCTGTATCTGGTTGATTTCATAAGGTAAATAAAACTGATCAATGTACTCCGTGTCCTTTCCCCTTCACACACCTTCCCCGAGGGTTTCTCTGGTAGCAAACTGATCAGAAAGTACCTTCCAGACTTACTTCACAAGAAATAAGGATACGTAAAAATGCTCTGAAAGCACAGCAGTGCAGCTGCGGTACTGTACACAGACACTGCAGGACAGCTACAGTAGTGTACAGAGACACTGCAGGGGAGCAGCGGTAGTGTACACAGTGCAGACACTGCAGGGCTGCTGCAGTAGTGTACACAGACACTGCAGGGTAGCTGCCGTAGTGTACACAGTACAGACACTGCAGGGCAGCTGCGGTAGTGTATACAGACACACTGCAGGGCAGCTGCGATAGTGTACACAGTACAGACACTGCAGGGCAGCTGCGGTAGTGTACACAACACAGACACTGCGGGGCAGCTGTGGTAGTGTACACAGACACTGCGGGGCAGCTGTGGTAGTGTACACAGACACTGCAGGGTAGCTGTGGTAGTGTACACAACGCAGAAAACTGCAAACTGGTCTCCATGCATCCAACAAGGAAGCATGGTCACCCAGCTGAAGACAATGCCCACATAACCTTCCAGGAAATGAGCACTCACTCTTAGAGGAGGCCTCATAGGCCTGCCCCGCCTCCCTAACCAGATGTGCAGTTCAATCTCTCATTGAACTTAACTGGCCCTTAACTTTCCCATTTGTGATGCGAGCAATTTACTATGGGGGGGAAAAACAATTTCCAATTCAACCGTCTAGATTCTGGAATGTGAGGTGGGTGTAAAGGGCACAATTAGTGCCTCTGCACCTTCTATCTATAGGCCAGCCCTAGTGGTGTTTGCTTTAGTTTGGTTGCTTTGCTTTCGACAATCTGACACAAGGTAGAGTTCTCTGGGAAGAGGAACCTCTACCACCAAATGCCTCCATCATGGTATCTGTAGGCAAGACTGCAGTGAATTAATGATCAGTGTGGTAGGCCCAGCCCATTGTGGGGGGCAGACGGGGTGAGGGGGAAATCCACCCCCGGGCAGGTGAACATGAGCTGTAAATGAAAACAGCCTGAGGAAGCTACGAGAAGCAAGATCCCTCTGAGATCTCTGCTCCAATTCCTGCCCCCAGGTTCCTGTCTCAAGTTTCTGCCTTGGCTTCCTTCATGGGACTGTGACACAGACCGTGGGAGCCGAATACACCCTCGCCGCTCCAAGCTGCTTTGGGTAGTACTGTTTCATCACAGCAATAGAAACCCCAACTAAGACAAGGCCACGGAGGTTGAAACGCTGTGACCTGAGCTAGCCCACCCCAACAAGATGAGATTCTGCAATAAAAGCCGATGAGAGATCCCTGGGGTTCCCACCCAAGCCCTAGTGATCAGACACCAAGTCTCTACCTTAGACTTGCACTTCCCTGACCAAAGCCAGGCGACAGGCTTATTCGGAATCTTCCAGCCTCCTACAGACATGCCTCTCCCCCCACCTCAGCCCCCACCCCCTGGCACCCTCACCCCCGCTTCACTCCCCTCTAGCACTCTGTGTCCTGAGCATCACTGTCCCTGCAGTTCCCACCCTGTCTTATGGGCACTACCCTTCTATCTGCTCACACACCGGCCCAAGTGCCACCCTCTTTCCTGGGCTGTCTTCTCTGTCTGGTCCTCTGATTCTACATCTGCAGCCTTGATGTTCCCTGTCACTGCTGACTGACTACCCCAGGGGTGCATTGCATCGCATCGCATCACTAGAGAACCAGCTTCCCAATCCCCAACAGTCTTCAAGACTGGTGCGTGATTGGTCCTTGTGACTTCTCCAGTATCCGCTCTTGGTAAAGGACAGCTCACTGTGCAAGCCTGAAAACCTGAGTTTAATCCCTGACCACTGCCAAGTTATTCTCTGATCTCCACGCATAATGAGGTCAATACCTGCAGTGTACATACACATAAATATGATTTTAAAAATTAAAACTATACTAAGGGAAATGTTAAGTTTTTTAATTAGAACACACGCTAGCTCTGAACCACTGACCAAGCACTCAACAGCCCTTAGTATTCATGCATGCTTACATACATGTACACATGTGTACCATGGCAGGTGTGTATTTCAAGGCAAGACTGTGTTCACATATACATGTGTGCATGCTTACGCTGAATTAAACACATCCATACTTGTGAGTAGATGCACAGCACACCTGCATGTGTGTGCATACTGTGTCCGTACAGCATGAAAGTACATGTGTGTACACTTATACACACTGTTCACTGCTACACAGTTGTGTGCTTTTGTACCTTTGGGCTTATATACATTCTTACACACACAACAGTGTAAACATTCATGTGCACACCCATGGCCGTGTGCATCTGCGGACACACATGAACATGCACAGGTGTTTGTTTCACACAACCTCTAAGCTCCAGCGGACTCACACTTCCTTTCCTCTCCAGGGCTCTGGCCAATTTCCTGTCACTTGGAACCCCACCTAGAACTATTACCTACTCTCCACAGAAGCTGCAAGCCTCCTGGCAAAGTAACCTGGCCAAACAAAAGGATGAGTCATAAAAAGCTCAAGCTGAAGAAGAAAAGAAGGGGGGAAAAGCCTGCCCCCCCCTTGCAATCACTTACTCCTATAAACAAAGAAGGAAGCAAAACCCAGTCCAAACATCTGTAATCCATCCAGGAAACAGACATTCAATCACCACCCTCCTCACATAAAACCTACACAATGCACAGAAAAAACAAGCCCACAGGATGACAATGGAACAACTACCCCCAGGAGGTGACCTACCATGGCCTGGTGAGCAGAGGACACCTGACAGCAGCAGGACTCACTGACTGGGGACTGAGCGGGCAGCACAGGCAACAGTTAAGTTACAAGTGTAAGGTGGCGGGTGGCAGGGACGAGAGGACCCAAGGAGCTTTCTAAAGGACTCTGACCAAGAATTAAATGGAATTAATTGATACGTCGATAAAAATTAAAGGGACACTCATTCAAAGAAGCGCGGTTAAGAAGACCACAGCCTGGACTACAGAGTGAAGCCATAGCAACAGGAAAGAAAACGAAAGAGGAAGAGAGAAAAGAAGAAAGAGTCAAGTAAGTCTGTTTCCGAAACAAATGGAATGCACTCCAAAGAACAATCCACAATAGGATTAAAAGCTAAATCCAACTATTTGTTCCCTACAAGGCCTTCCTAAAATTAAAGACCTCTGAACAGTTGAACAAAAATAGTAGATAAAAATATACCCAAGAAAGAAAAACAAAACCAACAGTGAAAATTAAAATGTCATTTGAAGTTTAATCCAGAGCCGCAGAGCAGCCCTGAGGCAGAGCCCTTGCCTAGCAGGCCCTGGCTTCACCCCCAGCACTGAAGGGGGGCGGAGGGTGAAGGCAGTGCCTAGTTTCCAAAACAGCACTAGAACTAAGTTATACAATTATAAAGCGTGAAGATGTCATTGTTCTAAACTTTTAAGACAATAACAGAGTAAACGGCATAGCAGAAGTCAATGAACGCACAGAAACATTGAGAAGAAACTTGGATGACTAAGACAGCAGAAATAAATACAAGATGTGGAAGGACATTCATGTTCCTTCAAACTGATATAGAGCAATAAACTCTGGTCTGTACACGGGTGCCCCACGCAGAGGCCCGCACGGGCTCCACACACCGGGACAAAAAGTCAACCACTTCTCCCAAAACAGTCTTACCAAAGCATTAGCCACGTGAGAGGTTCTCAACTCTCCACAGTAACAGAGAAGGGCCAAAACTAGGCTGTCCCACGATTCATAGGTCAAATTCAGACAGAAGCAATATAAATACCCAAGGCTAGCCCACAAAGAAACAGTAACAATGGAGGAGACCGCAAAATGGACAGATAAAAATTAGCTACTGACCCCTAAATGACCCCAGTGGAACATACAGGCACAAAGAGGGAGTGGAGTCTAATGGCCTCCCAGGAGTTACACAGTGGGCAATGGTTACAGACGCATGTGCACTTGGGAGGCTGAGGCAGGAGGATGGTGAACTGGCGAGCTCAACACATAATGAGTTCCTGTCTCAAAAGATAAAACAAAGCTGGACAGATGGTTCAGCAGTTAAGACCACATCCTGCTTTTGGAAAGAATCCAAGTTTGGTTTCCAGGACCCATGCTGGTAGATTCACATCGCCTGTAAACTCCAGCTGCAAAGGGTTTGACTTCCTTCTTCTGACCTCTGCAGGCAGACGTGTGTATGCACGCATGCACACACCCGTACACGCACACACATACACACACAATGTGTGTATATATATATATATATATATATACATATATTATACATACTCACACACATATACACATACAAAAATAAATTGAAATATGTTCAATATATTCGGGACACATAGGAAAATGTTTACTATCTGAGTGTTCAGGAGATTTACAAGAGAAACAAAACAATCTGCAAATGTTAAAAAAAAAATTGCTTTCCATCTTAAAATGCAACAGTATTTCAGGCTGACCGAGATTTAAAAGACTGATAACATCAGATACAGACTTAGTACACAAATCTCTCTTACAGGAAGTGAACCATGCCATAGGGTAAACTTGATTTGAAGTCCAATGATACTAATGCATTAAAATGGCCCTCTGTTCCTAACACCACACCTTGGCAAACTTACCCTAAAGAAGTATTCCCACAAGCATACACAACTGTACATCCAGAAAGTCCCCCTGTACACTCGCTGGAGGCAACCCAAATGTCCACTTCCCAGGCATGATAAACTCGCGGGCACGGAGCTGGTGGGCACAGCACTCCCCAGTGGGATGTCTGTGTTCAAAGCCACCCAAATAGTCCGTGTTCTTCACACACTGGGCATGGAGTGTATTCAAGTAGATGTACACACACGGGACTGTGACCTATGCATGCCTTTAAACTTTTATATTAAAAAATACAAAGAGAGAATGAAGAGACCTCAGTGGCTAACAGTGCTTGCTATGAAATGGAGAAGACCTGAGTTCAAATCCCCAGCACCCACACAAAAGCTACGCATGACTAATGACCTTAGTATGTAGAGAGCAGAGACAGGCAGATCTCCCAAAGCCAGCCAGCCAGCCAGCCTAACTGACCGTGTCAGTGAGACTGTGTCTCAGGAAGTAAGATGGAAAGCTGTGTAGAAGAAGAGGCGCCTAATGTTCTCTAATGGCTGTGTACGCATGTGTACATGCACACACATGTGTACATGCACACACATGTGTGTGTGCGTGCACACACACACCACAATATGTGTGCATGTGTATACTAATGTGTATGTGTGTATTTTTTATTTTAAAATTTTAATTGTAGAAAAACTCTTAACATATCTACCATTTTAATTTGTGATATTGAAAGCATGTACATGAAAAATCTTCACACACAGCTAAGCTAATGTAGTGAAATGTCCATCAGAATAGCATAAAGAAGCCAATACATAGCACTGCACACAGCACAACTACAGCCATGCTGTACGTCTAAAGTTTCCACTTTATAAACATCCAACATTAAAAACAATAACACTTTTTTGTCACCGATAGCACACATTTTATATAAGCCTTGAAAATAAATCACGTACTTTGGACGTGGAGCATACCACCCCAAACATCTGACTGTAATTAAACTACTAAAATAGATGCTGGAGGGTAGAGAGATGGCTTGGCGGTTAAGAACACTGACTGTTCTTGGAGAAGACCTAAGCACCCACTCGGTGGCTCACAACTTCCCGTAGTTCCAGTTCCAGGGGATCCAACGCCCTCTTCTGGTCTTCCAGGGTCCTGCACACACACGGTGCACAGACACACATGGAGTCAAAACATCCATACAAACACATGAAATGATCACAACCTTAAATTTAAAAGTGATAAAGTCGGGGCTGACGTCTCGCCAGTTGAAAGCATGTGCTGTTTTTGGAGGATTCGGGTTCAGCTCCCCGCACCCACACGGGGGCTCACAACCGTCTGTAACTCCAGGTTGTAGGGACCCATGCCCTCTGAAGGCAGCAGCCATGCACAGGTACACATAGATACATGCAGGCAAACACTCATACATATACATTTTTAATTACAGAAATAAGCCTGTGCCTGGAAGCCAAGGCTGCAGTGACTGGTATAACCAGTGCTGCTTATATACGAGGGGAAACGGGATCTCCTTGCCAACTTGCAAACTTCGTAAACCTTAACTTTTGAAAATGTCTATGTCTTCAAAGCAAAGTCTATCTTTGCCCTCCCCCGGTCCTGGGTATTGCTGCCAATCAGTCACGATGGTTCAATAACTCAAACACATATGCAGTTTCAAGGAAAGTACTCCCCCTCGGCAACAGCATTCCAATCACCTCGCTGCCAGGCAAGGAAATTACATGGAAGAGACAAAGCCCACAGCACAGCCTATGAGGACATGGCCCCTCTCCCTCTCAGATGCCACAATTCCTTTCACTCAAAAATAGGACACAGCCCATTTTCTAAGCTCCAATGCAGACATCTTAAGTGCATTAAACAGAGTGCCTTTCAGATGAGTATAAGCGAATTCGGCTCTGAGTGATTAACTGCAAGCCTACTTCCCACCAACCCCCCAAAACCAGGCCGGGTTTGCCTAAGGAAGGGACGCCCTCATCAGAACACTTTAATTTATTATGATGTCGACATCCCGCCTGACCAGCACATCCTAAGGCAATTGAATAACTGTAAATTTCACATGACTGGTTAGAAACAGCCTGAGCTCTTGAGCCCCCAGATGTGCAGCCAACAGGGGGTAACTAGCTCTGGAGACTTAAATCGTTCTCAAGACTAGTACCCAGCGATGAAGCCAGCCTAAAGCCACAGAGACCCAGGGAGGGAATAACCCAACAAGGCCCCCTCACTCTCCAGAGAGGACCCTCTGGAGACACTTTGCATTTAAACAGAAATTCACCCCACCAGCGTATGTGCTGACAGGAGCGTTCTGTCCTTGGTGAGCACTGCACACTTGGCCTTGGTGACCCCACCTGAGCACAAGCCCATCTCATGTTTAAGAGCCTAGGGAGTTTTCTCAACACTGGCACTGTGCTTCCAGGAGATAATAAACAGAGTTCCGGGCCGTTTCCACGGGCATTTCACTTATCAAAACAGCCCTACAGTGATTGATACAGCCAGGAACGCAACTTGACCCTCAGTCCAAATACTGAACCTGCTGACCAGAACATCTGCATTTACAAGCGTGAAGGCTGGGAACTGAAGGAGTCCCATCCAAGGACAGGGCAGAGCCCCAGAATCAGGAAGTAATTCACACTCTCCCTGGGAAGCAGGATAAAACTGGAGAGCCTAAAAACCACCCCAGGAGCCTAGTAGGAGTGTGCACCCGCCCAGTCAGCTCATTTTCCTAAGTCCCTTGCCTTGGCCTGGTGTGTCTCTCACAACATGACCGGTTGTGAAGTGTCCCTCTATTTCATTCTTGTTCCCAGTGGCTGAGGAGTACTGACAGAATACTCAGAAGCTACATGGGAAGGAGGAGGGCCCTGCACAGCTGGTCCTCCCCTCAGGCATCCAGACAACCTCAGTTCATTCAGATGCTCTTGCCTCAACCCTCTCCAGAGCAGCAACTCTCCTAACACCACCGTCACCTGTAAATGTGATGGTGCTGTGCACAAGACTGATAAAATGCTGCCCCTCATCCTGAGGTGGTCGGCATGCCTCCCACGGTGCCTGGCCTAAGCTAAGCCCCAAATGTAACCATTTTCATAGCCTCTACCCCAGAGCTGAAAGGGCAGGACGTGGGTGGGGGAAGCCTGCTGCGCTCTTCTGACCCTGGCTGGGGAGAGAGTCTGCTCATCTTCGACCAGGACTGTGCTTCCTAGAAAAGTAGAGTAACCCTCCCTGGGCTTTCTGGTCTACCTCCAGCCCACACAGTGTTTATGTTCTGAGAGTCTCAAGATCACACCAAACTATGAAGAAAAAAAAAAGTTTAACGTATAAATAACATCTACTTTAATGAGTGAGGTCACATTTTTCTGCTTTTTAAACAAGCACCATTGTTATCAGCACCACACTCTACTCAACTGAGCTAACTACCCAGCTAAGCACCATTTTAAACCTATGAGCATAATAACTGAGTCACCATACACATCTCTGATCCACACCTTCTTCAGCAAAAACTAAATCATGTTAAACTGCAAAGTCACCCTTAGCACTCCTCAATCTAGCAGCTAAGTATACAGTGACCATTTGAAGATCCAGGGCGCTTTGGGGAGGAAGGTGTCTCTGAACACAGAAGACAAGACTTCAGTCATGCAAGATAGGTGCCCCTGGGCAGCACAAAGGCACCCTGTTGAACATGCAACACCTCTCAGCAAACAGGGGCACCCTGTGTACACACTATTCCTTCCGCTTTGAGAGCAACCAATGGAAACTGCTGACTCTCTCCTTCCACTAAACGGCTCCAACCCAGGCTTACTGAAGCCTTTTTACCCACTGAGCCTTCGCCCAGGCCCTCATTTTGACATTTAAGAAACATTTTGAATGTATTAAATTTTTTAAAACATTGTTAATTTTACCCAATTCTCTTTGGATGTTATTATTAGTCATCTATCTTAATACATGGCAAGCAGTCCACAGACAGCAACGAAGCTGACCAAAGTCTTATCTGAGACCTATTTCTAAATAGCCTCTAGGCTAAGAACAGCTTTGACATGTGTGGTGGTTAGGGGCACATCAAATTACATGAAATCCAACTTTCAAGTGTCCATAGCAAAGGGCTTGTCTATGGTGACACATGGTCTCTAAGGCTTTGGTGCCTCAAGGCCAAGACAACAGAGACATCTTCACCTGGCCCAAAAGGCCTTCTCTTTGGAAATGTGTGCTGGGCGGGGGAGATGGCTCAGTGGCTAAGTAAGCATGCTTACTCTGCAAGCATAAAGATCTAAGAAAAGAAGAAAAGAAAAGAAGGAAAGAAAATCAAGCATCCTTGCAGCTCCAGTGCCCTGTGTGTGGGAGCCAAGACAAGCCTAACTCCAGTGAAAGACACACACACACAACACATACACAACCACACCACATACACACACACAGCACACACACACACACAACACACACATACAAAAGATGAACAGGATGGAGCAGAGGATAAGCTCTCCTTCCCCAAAAACGTTGCACCTACAGACTGGGGGGTGGGGGGGCACGAGGGGAATGGTATCCCAGCAGGGAAGCTGAGTTTCAAAGCTTCCTATCAGCCCCTGGGGCATGAGGCCACTAGGACAGAAGGACACAGGTGTTCCCAAAGGCCCCAGATGGCTACAACCCCAAGCTCCCCTGCACTGTGTTTCCCTTAGACCATTCCTGGGAGCTACTCAAGGCTCACACCTATTTTTAGACCAGGCTGTATAAGGACCCAGACAAGGCAGCGGCTGGCCAGACTCAGGTGACCTGATGGAAGCATCCTCCAGACTCCCGTGCAGAATTCACCTGTGGGGCTGAAGACATGGCTCAGAGGTTATGAACGTGCCTTTTATAGCAGAGAACCCAACAACCAGAGTTCAGTTCCCAGTGTTCCCTATGGCTAATAACAAGGATCTCAAAGTCCAGAGTCAGTGCATGCAATCTCTCAAAAATCCAGGGGTTGGGGGAAAAAAAACCAACGGACAGAAATAGAATTCACCTGTGGGGGTGGGTCATGACTCCCAAAATGTTCCTCTTTTAAATGGCTCAGACCAAGATGGAATCAATTCTATAATAATTTCAATGGGGGGAGGGGGACACAGTCACAAACCAAGGGCAGCTGCCAAGGGGGTCACCTGGCTAGAAAAGCCAACTGCAAGCTGCATCAGGGTTCTAGCTTGCACATCCCCGCGGGCAAAGAGGCAGAAACCACTGCCCACTTCCTAGGGCTGTTCTAAATATTAAATGATACGTAAGGCTCTCACAACAGCGCCTTGTCCAGAGCAAGCACCTGGCGAAAGGTCACAGACTCATCTGGGAGACAGGCTAGCCAGGCTTGCACCAACGGAAGTCCCTAATAAATAATTAGTAAGAGGGCCGGCAGGGTAACTCAGCCAGCAAAGATGCTTGCCACCAAGCCCAGCCACCCGAGTTCAATGCAGGACCCACCATTTGATCTCTGACCTCCACACATGTGCTGTGGCCCTTTCTGGCCTCGGCACATACACAGTATGTAAGTGACCAGCAGCTGTAAGGCACTGCATTCTGTTCTTATGACCTCGGCTTGTGCGTATCTAAGGAGCCAGCAGGCACCACCTTTGAAAACCTCTACTGCATCTGCCTTGATACAGCCACTGAGAGGCACAGTCTGTGAAAATAAACAGGAGAGCACCCTGTGCCCCGCACTGGAAGAGAACACTCTCTCCAGGAAGAACCCGTGCGCTCTTCCAAAACAGTGAATTCAACATATAAATGGTCATGTTGTGCTTTCTATTTTGGCTGCCAGAAAGCTCTGATCCTAGATTCAGGGTTATGTGTCCCCCTGGAGGGAGTCTTGAGGTCTGCATGTGTGATCCCAGTTTCCCACCATAGTGACCCATTAATTATTCTATGCCCTGCATCTTATTTGCATTTTATGACATTGAATGTACAACCTTAAGCACGCTCAGCTTTTAATGGCAACAGACATAAACACAAGCTGTTAACACCAATGTAAAAATAATGTGATTTCAATCACCAGCAGCCCTCTCACTCGGCCCCTATGAGAAGCAGCACGCTCTTGTGCCACTAATGCAGTAGACCTGTGCAGCTCTCTGTTTACACTGGCCATAACATACTTAGAGAAGTTTTTAGGAAGTTAGCGAAATTATCCAGCATAAGTACCCCAATATAAGGCCGGCAAAGCGGCTCAGAAGGTAAAGGCATTTGCCGAAGTTGGTCCCCAGAACCCATGGACGAATTCCAGCAGCTTGTCCTCTGACCTCCACACATGCCTCATAGTAAGCACATGCACCTTACACATAAAAAGTAACCAACCAAACAAACAAATGGGACTGGAAAGGCGGCTCAGTGCTTAAGACCTGAGTTCAGTGCCCAGGTTTTTTGTTGGTGGTGGGTTAGTGTGTGTGTGTGTGTGTGTGTGTGTGTGTGAAGTGGCTCACAACTGCCACTTGACACCGGGAGGCAGAAGCAGGTAGATCAATGTAAGTTCGAGACCAGTCTGGTCTACAAAGTGAGTCCAGGACAGCCAAGGCTACACAGAGAATCCCTGTCTCGAAAAACCACAAAAAAGAAAAAAAAAGAAAAAAAAAGAAAAAAGAAAGAAGAAAGAAAGAAAGAAAAGAAAAGAAAAGAAAAATCTACACCTCTGTCCACAGGGCCTGCCTGAAAACTATGCTGACAGCTGGCTGGCTGGGAGGCGGAGCTTTCTGCTTCCCCCTGAACTGCACTCTGCAATGGCCTCAGATAGTGACAACTGGCCCAGATCTTACACAAACACTTCTTAATGGAGATGCAAACACTGAGTCAACACTTTTTCTAAGGTCTGCAGCAAGCTCTAAGCACCACAGGTGAGCTGAGGGGCGCTCTTTCAGCCTTGCTTAGTAACTGACTGATCATTTGCCAGCTTGGTGCTGACTCAGCATACCGCTTAGCTGCTGGTCCTCAAGACCTCTAGGCGGACTTTGAGCTCTCCTAGCTTAGTGTGTTTAGTGCCAATATCCTGGAAAGAAAACCAACCTGGTGCTAGGAAACCAAGCCAAGCCCCACCCCATGTGTGGCCTTGGCCGAGTGACCACATTTTCCTGCATTTCAGTACCCGAAGAAC
The DNA here is from genome assembly GCA_907169655.1 of Acomys percivali. NCBI lineage: Eukaryota > Metazoa > Chordata > Mammalia > Rodentia > Muridae > Acomys > Acomys percivali. Next base: position 6,141,703 of record OU015744.1, read on the forward strand.
CCCACGTTCACCCAAAAAAAAACACCTCTAAGCCACCTACAATAAAGTCCAAATAGAAATATACAAAGAAATGCAAATGATCATAAAAGCACTATCCTGATATATAGTGAGGTCTGGTCTCAAAAGAAAACAGAAATGAGGAGGAGAGAGTAAGGGAGGGAGAGAGGGAGGGAGAAGGGGGAGAGAGGGAGGGAGAGAAAGAGAAAAAGAGAAAAGCAAGGCCACACTGAAGTCACATTACCCTGCTCAGACCAAGAAGGCATAGCTGATAACTTACCCCCTGAGGTTGTAGCACACAACTCAGTGGCAAGACACTTACCTTCCATCCTCAGAGCTTCAGAAACACTAATTACAGCCCACCCCCAAGTAAGCACCTAAGGAAGCCTCTCTGAGCCAAAAGACCTAACGCACTCTCTAAAATGGGTGACTGTTCTCACAGATAGCAGGACTGAATGCCTACACCACTGGTGCAGCTGCCCCAGCACTTTTGCAACGCAACAGAAACACACACACTGCACGATGAGATCCCAAATTCCACCTGCAACAGAGACTCTAGAAACACTTGCTAAAGTTAACATTCAGAGCAGCCTATAATCTCCCACCAACCTAGAAAACAAGTGATAAGCCCGTCTACCAGTAAGCCATTAACATACTCCGCTTTTCTGTCACCAGGGTAGTTTACAAGGCTAATTTTAATCCTACCACTAATCCCATGATTCTGCGAAACCGTCCCCAAGTCTGTGTTGCTATAGCGAGTGCTCGCACACACTGGGAAACCACTCACTCACCGTCAGTTTCAGGAACAAGATCATCTTTCTCACCTCTTAATTTTTTTTTTTTTAAGTAAAAAGTTATTTCTAGGAAAAGGAGGATAATCGGGATAATCGGGTGCCTGAGTTATGTGCTGTTCTCATCACAATGACCACTGCGGCCTCACGCCAGGTACTTCTCCAGGAAAGAACACAGGCATCATGCTAATGAGTCATGCTAAAGACATGGTAAGTACTAGCATGATTGGAAAGACCCATCTGGATATAATTACCAATGGATGGCGGCTTTCCCATACTGGCACCAAGATTCTATGTCACTGACACAGTCGGGCGCAAGGCAAGGTACAATTCCACTGTTCAAACTCTGGGCAGTGCACATCACATGGCTGGTGGACGCACGTGCGCACATCACCAAGCCTGTTTGTCTACTCTTTTCCTCAGATGAAGGCTGATGAAGCCTCCATGTGAGAAGGCGGAGGCACTGGGGCCTTGCTCCTGTCAGGGACAGAGGTGGGGCGTGGTGATGTGGTGAGTTGATCCCTCCTGAACCTTAGCGCTAGAGTGTGCAAACCAAACTGTCACAGGCAAAAACTTCCAACAGCACATGCAGATAATTCCACAACAGCTCAGAACTTTAACAAAACTAGGAAACTCTGTATCTATGAAATCATCCTAAAACCAGGAAGCCATGGATATAACAGACTAACTCATCCTCCAGGGCCTTAAGATTTGGTGGGGGGGAAGGATGGGGGGGATGGGTCCACAGGAATAATAAAGAACTAAAGTGTAAACATTCTCTTTCATTTGTTTGGTTTTTTGTTGTTTTATTTTGGTTTTTGTCTTTTTTTTTTTTTTTGAGACTGGGTTTCTTTCTCCTGTCCTGGACTAGATTTGTAAGCCAAGCTGGCCTCGAACTCACAGAAATCCGCCTGCCTTTGCCTCCTAAGTGCTGGGATTAAAGGCCTATGCCACCATTCTATTTCTGACCAGCAGGACCTTTAGCCTTACTCCCAAGGAAAAGTCTTTACCATTCCCTATCTAACTCTGGGTTTTCCTGGATGTGTATAACGGCGCAACACGTAAATAGCAAACTGTTTCCCTTAAGCACAAGCTTGCTCGCCACTCACAAATACCAGCTGGAGAAGCTGCTAAGGCCCAGTCACCTCCAGGCACAACTTCCAATGCATCAATGACTGGTACTCAATTTCAAAGAACATTCTCGGATGCCAAAATAAATCAACGTCCAGTGCAGCTCTAGTCAGCTCATGCAATATAGGTTAAATAGAACCATATGGTGAAGACAGACACATGTTGCCCTCTGCTGAAACAAAGGACAAAAATTCCTAAACAAATTGTCCCTAACCCTTTCACATGGGAGGAAGTGGGGACCATAGATGGACTTCTGAAGTGTGGAGAATTCTAGGGGGGGAGGGGACCTTACTGCCTTGCCATTAACAACAACAACAACAACAACAACAACAAACAACAACAACAAAATGTAGGCTCAACAGAGCGCCTCCATTTTTGACTCTCCCTCTGGTCTCAGACGCTAACACCATATTGTAATCTCTAAGCGCCATCGAACTGAGGTGGAGGAGGGCAGGCCAGCTGTGTGCAGGAGGCAGTGGCATCAGCTGGTCCCCAGGGTATGAGAGGCAGCAGGAATAAAACACCTGCTCAACTAAACTCAGAAATAAAACAGTAAGACACGCACCTACCTCCTCCCATGGCCACGGAAGACAATCGGAATGCCGCCATTATAGACTGCGTATGGAAAGAGAGTTCACATGGCAGCAATGCCACTAAGTTCCTGACACAAAACGCTCAGAGAAAAACAATCTCCCAGAACGAACACATCTTGGAAGACAGAGAGACACGTCTGATGAAACTGCCTTTCAGATTAGTTTCTTCCCTGCTCCTCCGTCTTGTGTCTTACTCATTACCTACCACATATTTACATGTTTGCTTTCTAAAAATAGCTTCAGTTCTAATACTCTGCTTAGTAATTTCCAGGACCATTCGGGCTGAAGATTAAACGCCAGATCTTCCTTGAAAAACTACTTTTAAGGCATGCTGAGAGGCACAAAATTATCCTTCTTGACAACTGCGATGTGTGCATGGGAAAGCCGTTCCTTCCACACAAACACCACAACTCTCAGTCTGGCAGGGAAGACCACAGCTGCCAGCGTCATGTGCAGGCAGATGCAGGGGATAAAAAAGGCACAGGCCACAGTTGCAACTGCCAATTTTCACCAATCCTTCGGAAATATACCTCATTTACCTTGGGAGACAGGTCAGGACATTTACAGCCCCAGGAATGTAGTCATATGCCCAAGGTATGCCTCCTTGGGCTAAAACTAACTTTAAAGTAGAGTTTTGTTTTGTTTTGTTTTTAAAGATCCTGATAAACATTGCAAATTCACAGTCAACGCCCTCCCTTCACTCTTCTTTCCGTAAGGTTAATTTTATTAATAAATTCACCATAAACAGAAACACTAGATAGGATTCCTTTCTTAAGATGTGTTTCTGGTGATTTTCATAAATTCTTGAAAATGCTGAAATAATTATAGCTGGCTTCCAGTGACAAGAGGACTCCTGCTCACCCTCCTAGGGAGGAAACGAGGAGAAGGGTGCCCCCACCCCAAGAGAGAAGAAAAAGGCCCTGCCTCCCCCAGCTGCAAAACTCCCTGCTGGTGGAAGAAGAGAGGGTGGGGGCCAGGGCCTGAGCGCGCAGAGTGCTGCCCCTCAGCCGCCCCCTGACACTCTAAACCCTGAACAGCTGGCTGCCACTACACTCCAGGCAGTCTGGTGCAGAGGCTGGGATCAGGCCCCACAGTCAAGGCTGCAGCACCAGTCAGGTCAAAAGAAGACGGGAGTAAAACCCTGCCCACTGCTCCTGAGCATCTCCAGGGTCCACATTCACACCTGCTTCCCCGCATCTCCAAGTTCCTCTCAGCCAGGAACACAGCTTCAGTTTCCAAAAGCCCCTTCTTCCTTCCTTCCTCGGGCTGCACAACAGCCCTACATCCTGAAGCTGGGCTTGCTGGGAAAACGCAGCTCCCGAGGAGATGCAGTTCCCAGCAGCACCAGAGGGGTCGCTCGCCTGCCCTCCCAGCTACGGAGTAATGAAATTAGCCCCTCAGGCTTCCACGTGAATAATTCTGGAAGATAAGGTCAAAGGTGCCGAATTTTAAGCAGACCGGAGAAGCCTAGCGAAGCACCAAGTAAAACTCAGGGGGTGGACTCACAACACAGCTCTGGGGGTGCGTGCCCAGGAAGACAGGAGTCAGGGGATTTCCCTGCTTTTTCCAGAACTTTACGGGGCGGTTGGTTGGGGGGGGGGGTGTCTAACAAAGAGATGCATTTTTAAAAAGGACTGCGTCAGAACAGCTTTCTCCAAGCACTGAAACATAACAACACGTACTTGGTAAGCTGCTTTTGAGGAAGAAATGATATCCCCAAGTTCAAAAGTGTATAAAGCAAATATCTAACTACATTTAAGTTTCTCCTTTCTTCCATTAATTATGATCAAAAGAGAAAGAAAAAACTGGGCTATTCGGGATAAATATGGCCAGTCAAAAGACCAAACTGAAAACCGATATGCCCCCTGCACAGTAACAGCCATGTTTGCTTTGGTTGTGAGCCTGGACATAGTATAAGCGAACTATTTCTTGTAGTGCCATAATTAACACCTGTCCCTTTCCCCTAAATTGAAAGTCGAGTAAGAAACAAAACAGTGAGCTGACCAGGCGACCCTCTAAAGGAGCAACATTATAATAGGAAAGCACTCAGGCTGAGGCACGGTCCCTCCCCTACTGCCCAGCTATAATCAGCTTACATTTCGGCTCCTATTTCCGTGGCCTTAAGGTATAATGCCGCTGAAATTCTACACACAGCCTCCAGTCCCACTCAAGGCCACTCCCACAAAAATTCTTTTTCAAAGATTCCTTCTGGTAAATTGTGAATAAGGCCACTACATATCCTGGAATATGAACACACAAAACTCCACAGCAGCCCCTTAACCCCAGGAGGAGCACTGACTAAACAGTCAAAGTTCCCAAGGTACAGTACGGTGGAGGAGTGGGGGCCATCTGCTAGTGCATGCCCCACTTCAAAGTATTCATAAAGAATCTTTTTCTCTTTCACATAATTGTGGCTAAACTTAATCACCTCAAATGCTCCACTTACAAAACTCAAATATCTCTTGGAAGGAACCAGTAAGGCGAACAGAGTTAAAAGTTTCATTTATGAAAGTGGAGACACAGTGTGACCCCGGCTAGGGGGAGCTTCTCTCAATCCACTATAATAGTTGTCTCTGGGACATCCTGGGGAGTTAAGAAATAAGGTTTTAACATCCCAGGGGAAATGTTTTTAAAGATATCTTAGTTGCCCCTATAAGGTGTTTACAAATAACAGTGCTGGAAAACTGCCTTGGTAAGCTACCATGAGGACACATCAGCAGTTAGTATCAGCGACACATACCAAAGTTAAAGTTTGAGGCCCCAAGATGATTTCATACATTACATTTTTAAAAGTTCAGAACCACAGATGATCAAAATTCTCTTCTCTCTGTTCACTGTTGGGAGCAGTTGAGTGGCCAGAGCAAGCTTCGGCGGTGTTTTATTTCCTTTTGGAAAGGCTTGCCCACTGGCTTGCTCCCTTTCTTACAGACTGACTGGGCTGGCTTCTTTTTTGGAATGCTAATATACTCTGAAGGCTTCAGTATTAGCAAGTGTAAGAAAACAAAGTTCTCCTAACTGAACTAAGAAAATATCAGACATGTATTTATCTTAACACATCAGGATTATCAATTCGATTATCAAAACAGTTGGGAGCCTTTCCCTGAGCTCAGTTTATCCCAGAGCCCACTTGAGATGGCTCCGGGGTCACTCTCCTGGAACTAAAGCTGTCCCCTCCAGTGACCCAACTCGCACCCCTGACAGCGGGGCAGCTCAACTCCATCTCCAAGTGGGGGGGGGGGGGGGGGGAGGCAGGGGAGGGGACCCTTAGAGTCGTGCACAACAACACTGTGGTATATTTAATTCTCGCTGGTCTATGTAAATAAAAATAACACAGCTATTTTGACTCAACAATTGAAGAATGCAAGAGAAAAATCAAGGAGTGATAAAAATGGGCTCTTGTGTAAAGGGCAGTAGCGAATATCATATCAAATAGCAGGCATGCCGAGTTCCTTAAAGTAACACATTCCTAAACCGAAATACTCCAATCATATTAATAGGGAGGTTTAATCTGGAAAGATCCTGTTGGGGAGCTATCCTCTGCTTCTACGCCGGTCAACGCACGTCAATTTTTAAATTATATTTAATCAACATTCAAGACTTAATGGTAGGTTCTCTGGGACGTGACTTTCTGCTGTACCTTTAATTAAGACGCCGTCTAAAGTTCCTTCCGAGACTTGCTGGTTAAGTGGGCACCGAGAGTGGACCAGAGGTCCAACCAAGCCCTCGGTCCTTTGTTACTCAATGGACACCCTGGAAGGCCCGCCCCAGCCCAAGGGCACATCTGGGATTCTAGAAACAACCCAACGTCCTCTCCGGCCTCCTCACCACCCCAGACATCGATTAGGTCTCACGCGTAGACCACAGGAGCCCCCACCACCACCCCCTACGAAGCAGCCGCCAGCACTACTTACCCGCCGGCCACTCCCGCCCCAAATCCGCCCCTGGGAGAAGCGGGGCCCAACTCAGGTGTGGAGACTTACATAACCGCCCCCCGGGGGGGGGGAAGCCTCCCCTCCCAACCCATCTCCAACAGAACAAAGTGAAGTTTAAAATAGAAACCAATTACCTGGCCTGCCCGCGGTGCTGGGCCGCGAAGCCCCGCCGCGCCTCCGTAAAGCCCCCGCCCGGCTGGGCCACCCCCTCCCGCCCACGCACGCCCACGCCTCTGTCCCACGAGTTCGCCGCCCCTCCCCACTTTCCCCGTGCCCACGCCCCTCCCCCACGGCCCGCGCCCCACGGCCCACACGGACCCTAGCCTTTGTTACGGTGCGAAGTTGGGCTGCGGGTCCCCGTCTCTTTCACTTCTTGGGTTACAGTGCTGGCGTGTGACGTCCGCTCCACATGACGGGGGCGGGGGGCGGGCGCCCGAGAAGAGGGGGCGGCAGACCCGGGCCTCCCCTCCAGAGCCCCGCCCACGGCCCGCCCCCCGCAGCCCGCAGCCCAGCAACAAGCGGCCGCCGCCCCCGCCCCCGGGACAGGCAGGTGGGTGTCCCGCCCCCAGCCGCACGCCACGCCTCTAGGGCGGGCAGGTGGTGCCCCGCCCCCGAGCACCATCTCCATCCCTCCCCTTCCCCCCCCCTCCTTCTACCCTCACTAGCCACCCAGGCCCACAGCCCCCCAGCGGCGCCGGGCGGCCGGGATACACAGAAATAGGAATGATTTAATGCAACGACATACCCATTCCTCAAGCCGCCGTCTCGCTGAGATTGGAGAGAGGGCCGAAAGGGGTGGCAATCTGGTTGGGTGGAAACGGCCCGCGTAGGAGAGGATACCCCGGGCTGACAACACCTAGTAACCAAGTTGGAAATCTCGGGGCGAGGCCACCCTCGAGGTGACCTCGGTGCATCCATATACTGCACACGGGGTGTGGACACTGTGCTTTCCAAGGTTTGTGGCCCCACGGGGGTCTCTACAAAGGGGAGGCGCACGCGTGTGTTTAACCCAACATTGCATCATCACCACTACTCCCTAGTGAATCGCGAGGCAGACCACCGAGCTCCCCAAAGGCCCAGCATTTAAACAGACACTAGGCGGTCCAGGCCCAGGGCGTTCAGGTCCCGAAGTGAGTGCTGCACTCGACACCCATCACTGCGGGCGTTCCTAAGAAGAGCGGGGCAGATTCAGACAGTTAGGCAGCATGGCGTGGCCCGTGACACTCTGCCAGTGAATGTACCCATTGTGGGAAGCAGACGCGGCCAGGGCACAGCACTAGTAAGACCGATGAACACCAGAACTTTCATTAGCCGTGAGCAGTTCGCATTCAAGAATTTACCATGGACTAAGTATCACTCCCAGTGAGAGAATGAAATTGGAAGTTGGAAGACGAACGGTGCCCTTTACTTTTATATGGAGTTAACATCCTTTTCAACAACCCACGACCTCTCTGTATGTTTGCTATCGGCAAGTAGCCGCAACACCACCCCATCGGCGCCAGGATCAGGCGGTTGGAGCTGCTCGGGAATCCCCAATGGCTCAGAAATGTTATCAATCGTTCCTCTTTCCTTCCTAAGTGGCAGATTTCGTCTTGAACCCTAAAGTGTCTCTACTGCCCAGTCTTCGCAGGAAGACGTTGGGAGGGGGCAGGGTCTCCACTTGGACTGCTGCGTGCGCATCTAGCTGGACAGACTTGGATAAAAGCGTGTCCACGTCTACAGCACACATCTGTGCGAATGCGGGAGCCTGCGGATGCGCGCGGCTGGCCGAACTGTGCCGATACACGGGCGCGTGCTCGAGCGGGCGGGAGCGCGCTCACACACACCCCAAATTACCTCCGGGATAGAGAAAGCTGCCGCGGATTGGCCGACCGAGCTGTCACTCACACCCAGGAGGCAGGGAGACTTTGAGAGGCAGTTTCTTTTTTCTCTCTCTCTCTCTCCCCTCCCGGTCGTTCCATTTAATGGTAAAACAACAGCAGAGCTCTGAAAGTTAGCCATCTATGCAGAGTTCATCTCCCTAACGAGGCAGAGTCAGAGGATACCATTTAAATATATCCCGTACTTCTACAATGGACGAAAAGGAAAATAATACGCAGCCGGAGCAGGGAGCCCGGAGTAAGGAGGGGGAGTCATGGGGCGGGTAGAGTTGTTCTAAGCACCCTAAAAAGGACTTTGACCATTGAGTGATCTAATAATTAAAAATGTTTTCAGGAGTCAGATTATAACAAGTGTTCGTCCCTAATTTTTAGAGTCGTTATTTTATTATTTAAGCTTGCTGAAGCAAGCATGTTTCCTTAAGAAAGAACTGACCTATTTTTGGCTGGAGATAAACGATCATGTTAACAGATGTTAATCTTGTAATCTGTTTTTCCTGTAAAGCACTTCACATACCCGGGCTTCAAGACCTTAAAAATAACATCTTTTCCAAAAAGATCTGACGTCACAACCCACTGGGGGGGGGGGAAATCACACTTCCATCCAGTTTTTTTTCCCTCCTGCAATGATTTCAAAGACATTAAATCTTTTTTCATTTATAAGTGCCAATTTGTTCTGCCTCAACTCCCACAGGCTTTTATTTGCATTTCAAATTCCACAGGTTACACCAGTCGCCTTTTCAAAAAAAAAAAAAAATGTAAACCAACAATGAAGCAGTAAATGGCTTTTTGTGCATCTGGATTAAATAAGACACCGAATGAATATATTTAAAAAGAGGGGCCAAGCAAGTTGATCTGTGCTCACCCGGAGACCAAGTGACTCTTCATCAACAAGCCAAGCAATGAGTTAGCTACACACACAGCCTGGAGCGGGGGTTGGGGGAACTGGGCTGGTCGGCAGCGGAGAGCTTGTTAACGCTGGTGATGGATGCGGCTGACTTACAGACCCACATTTTTCGGGTAAAAGGCTGGTTCTCTGGAGTCCTAATTGTAGGGATCCACTGGTTTCCCGATTCACAAAGCCCGGGTAGTCACTGCACACCAGCCTTCCTCCATGAACCGCTTGGCTTAAAGACTCCACTGGCCTGGCTTTTTGACAAACTTATTCAGACAAAGTTTCTTTAAAACTTGACGAGGCAGCTTAATCTAAATACTGATCTTAACTATTCGGTACGTTCTCCCTGGAAATGGCAGAGGAGGCGCCGTTTGAATCCCTACGCCACCCCCGCAGCATACACCCCACTGCGCTCTCTTTCACACACCCTGGTGTAATGTGTGTGTGTGTGTGTGTGTGTGTGTGTGTACATATATCTGGCTATCAATAAGACCCCACCCCCACTCTGCTATAGCCCAGCAAGACAAATCGCAATTCCGTGCAGCCCCCGCCGCACTGATCTCCTTCCCACCCCACTCCGAGTCACTTCCAGAACCTCGCCCCCGCCCCCACCCCTACGAGAACTTCCCTTTCTAGAGATTTCACTTCTTTAGTGTTCGGGTCACTCAAATCTCCCTGCTGACGGGCAGGAGTCCGGGGAGGGGACGGTGAGAACACCCTCCACCAAACACAAATACGCAAACACGTCCCCTAGGCAGCGGCGCTCTGTGCCCACAGGCATCGATCCCCTCCGCCAAACCCTTAATAATTGAAACGGCTCCTCCGGCCCCGCCGCCCATCACCCACCTTCATTAGCCAGAGCGTTTTACTTTAAAGTAAGGCAATTTGCTCTTTGTCTCCTAATGGATGAGAGCGCATCCGAGCTCCCCTCCTC
>OU015744.1:6152252-6181396 GCA_907169655.1 Acomys percivali
CGCGCGCGCGCGCGCCCGGGACGCACCGGCCCCGCTGGGGCCCAGGCGCCGGCAGAGCTCAGAGGGACTGCACGGCGCAGAGAAGGGGACCCAGCTTCCACGGCTGGACCAGGCCCTAGGCTTCCCCCAACCTGGGAATGGTCTGCCCTGTAGGAAACAGCACACGCTTCACTATTGTCTCATCAGCACAAAGTTCTGCCACACTGCGGAGAAAGTCTGGAGGCTCGCGATGACTCAGACCCAGATAATTCCTCCCCTAATAGCACTGAATCACGACATTGGCGGCTAGTGGTCGCCCCTCAGCTTCAGGTCTCAGGTTGCCACAGCTCCAGTTCCTGGAGGCTGTTTACTCTCGCACATACATCGCTAACGCGCGCGCGCGCGCGTACACACACACACACACACACACACACACACACACACACACACACACATCCATACGAGCAAACGGGCCTGGGATGCATGTCCAGCTGGCTCAAGCACCTGAACGCTGAGCCTCGAGCCCAGACTACATGGTATCCACCCTGCCCGCGGTCTCAGAAACGCGCGTGTCCCCTGAACTTCACGGGAGCGAGTCTGGGAGTCCGCATGCCGCGGGAAGAACAGGGCAGCTCTAGGGCAGAGTGGAGCTTAGACTCGTTTGTCACCGTGGCTGTTTACTTGTATCTTCAAAGTTTAACTCATTTTACTTTGGTTCTCAAAACTTCATTTGCTCCACCACCACCCCTCCCCTTAACTACTCTACGAGAGTCGCAGTTAGTGACAATACATTGAGTCTGTGAATCCAAACCTTGATTTGACTCCTCAAAGCTTTCTTGGTACTTGGCAGGGAGGGGCTGTAGGAGGGGGGAGGGGAGCTGGAGCAGAAGGAGGAGAGAGGAGGAGGGGCCGGGGAACGCGCCCCGCGATCCGCGGTGACGTAGGCCAGGGGAGCTGTGGCCTGCGGAGGGGCACTATCTTCTCCCACCAGACTCTTGGCCATATTGTTCGGCTGCTGCGCGTGGTAACTCCGCAGTGGAGATGCATTCCGGCCAGACACCCGGAGTTGACTGTGCTTAACAATCAGCGCTAAGATACGGGCGGTTACCTTCAGCAGTGGCTTTTCCCGGTGCCTAACCCTTGCTGCTAGTGCAGCTCGGGGCCCTCCCTGGCCACTGGTTTTGCAATAGAAACTCCTGTGCGGACGAGCTGCAAAGGGCGGCGCTTGTACCTTGGCAGAGCTGGCAATCGGGCGGGAGCCCGTCTGAGAGTGAGATGTTTCCGTGTGCATGTGTGTGTTTCTGCGGAGGAGGGGGCGCGCAGAAGGAGGAGGCCCGAGAGGAACGGCCCGCGAATCATAAAATGTAAGCTCCGTGTGATTAATGGTAGGCACTAATTTGGAAAGCAGGCATGTTAAAGGTCACGGCCAATTGTTGCTAGTTTCAGCCTGAATGCTTAAGTGGGATGTATTCCTGAACAATCACATTTAGGTCTGATTCACAGAAAACTATTGAAGCGCCCACAATTCATTACAATACCCAGTGAAAATTCACAAGAGAATGGTCACCCAACTCAGCCAATGGCATAGGTATAAATAGCATGTGTAGATGTTACATGTGTGTACACAGTCTTCAACACAGATTCAGATATGCGTAGCACAAATTTTAACTGGGTTTTTTTTGGGGGGAGGAACAGTAATTTTAAGGCGGTATTAATCCACAGTAAAGTCCAGGACATGCAGGAGACATCTATCTGCTCTTATTGCCGACTACAGGTTGCATTAATAATTTCCATGGGTTGAAAAAATATTGGCAAGTTGGATCAGAAAACAACAAGAATGAAAGAAAAACAAAAACAAACAAACAAAAACACCCCCTCTACATAGAATGCAATAGTTTTCGCGGCTTGCTTCCTTTCTCCAGCCAGCCTAGGGCTCTTCCATCAGCTGCTCAGTTGTGACTTCACTCACTCAGTGCTTCCTCTGTCTGCTATGATACTGTGCTTTCAGATGGTTTTCTTGCACATTTCTGGACAATACATTCGAAATCTGAGAGTGAAAGCTGATAGATGGGCAAGAGTCAGATTCGGGTGCCCATGTGACAAACCTGGAAAAGGCAGCCTGAAGGCCAGCCAGCTTGTTACTAAGTTGAAATCCATTTTACAGCGCTTGCTCCAAAGCCACTGCTCTTGTTTATTGTCAGCATACCAGTACTAGATTGCTCTACACACAAAGAGCAATGATATAAAAATAAATCCGAGAGAGTTCTCGTGCTACTGGTACAATCATACTGCAGCAGTTCTATATATATTCAAATATATACATTGTGTGTGTGTGTGTGTGTGTGTGTGTGTGTGTGTGTGTATCCATTCAAGATTCAAGACACCTATACAACAAAGCACAAACCTCTAGGAGCCCTTGAAGGTGCAGGAGTCCTGTTCTGAAAGGGTTAAATAAATTAGAATATGTATTTAAAACAGCAGCAGTGTTGATGGTTATCACTGGATATTTACAGTGTTAAACCTGACGAAACAGGAGAGGAAAGGAGCAGGAACCACCCTCTACTGCTGCCTGATGAGTGATCGCTTCAGCATTTGAAACTCGGCTCCTTCCAGGCCACTGGATGGGGCAGCTGTGTTCCCTGACTGAGGATGTTTAGATAAGAAACGCTCTTGAGGGGTTCCAGTAAAGAGGGGCTAAGAGTAAGGAGGCACCTTTCCACTCCCCGAGAAAAGGCCTCTCCTGTCTGAAAGCCTGAAGAGAAACTCTCTGTATTAGAGCATGGGATCCAAGGCAAACTACCAGGGTGTACTGGGTATGCAGGCTCAGAAGATGAGCCCTGGGAGGGGAGGGACCACCAGCGGAAACATCAATCCCATCTCTTCCCATTTATGAAGACTGTGTGGATTATATAGCTCAGGAAGGAGAGTGGCAGGGGCAACCCTTCGCTCTGTGTGAAGTGTACAGAGGGAACAAATATGTAAAGGTAGGAACCCAGAGAGAACGAGGCCTAAGTCTGATTTACATTGCCAGTGGGTAGTCCTAGGTGTTCCCTGTGTTAAATTGTTGGGAAGGAGAAACATTTTATGTAACAAATAGACATTGGGTGTTTGCTGCTATTTCAAAAGCAGTGTCCCCAATCCTAACGTTAGTGAGCTTTCGGAGGACTGGCTTCCCTTCCCTTGGAGTTGAAAGAACTCAGAATTCTCTGTACTGAGAACCCAGAGGGGCTGGGCATGATGTGTCAATAGAAAGGCAGCACGCGGTGACCCCCTGGGAGGGCTGGGCCTCTGTTCTGAAGGCAAGCCATCTGCAATGCTTTAGGATAGATAGCTTGGGATGCTTTTCATTTTGGTTTAGACTGTCTCGGTTCTCTTAAATTTTCGTTCTATTTAAGGTATGACTGATAGAAAAGAAGCCATGCACTTCTTGCACACACACACACAACCACCTCTGATGGGAATTGTGCAGGGGTTGCCCTGTGTTTACATTAAGAGGCTCCTTACTTAGGCCAGTTCCTCTCTTATGAAGTAATTTATATTGCAGGTAATTCAGGGTCAATGATGTAGTCAAAATTTTAGTTCTTCGTGATCCTTCAACCGCTTGTGAAAGTGTGTCCATCCTTCTACTGACCTGAAGCCTGGGGATCCTGCACAAACTGTACCCGTGTGTCCCATGACAAGAATGCTTTACTCATTCTTCCCCCCAATGCAGAAATCTTAAGAATTTTCTCACAGTCACCATTTCAAGAATCTTCCATTGATTTTCACACCACCCACACACACACACGAGACTAGAAAAACACACTAAAAATCTGCACATTGGCCCGTACACTCTTCCTACTGCCACACAGAATTTCTTTTACTCATTTTTGCTGCACTTACTGCCTTTTGGGTTAGGCCAACAGGTCGAATTAACAAAGTAACACTGTTGAATCTCCGAGCCAGCCTCACTCCCTGACTGTTTAAGCCAGGCAGCTTTATATTTTCCCACTATTTGCAGTTTTTGGTGGCTTCACAGCAGGTAGACGACCCTCTAGTCTGTTCCTAATTTCATCCTAACGAAAAGGCCCAGCAACAGCTGGCTCCAGAAAAGCCTCTGCAGAGCTGCACAGATGTGGGTCATAACAGTCTGAAGAATAAAAGGCATGGGGCCACAAAGTAGGATGCATTTAAGGAGAGACAGATTCAATAAAGCGTTCCCTTCTCAAAGAGCCCCCGTGTATGAGAAAGAGAGGCTGTTTTCCTTACTAAATTCTCTCATAATCCCACAGCATGTTAATTCCTCAGCAGGCAGGTTGTGGCCTATTAACACCAAACATCCTTACAGCAGCAAAACCCTCGACTGTCCTCAGCCCCAAATCTCATTAGATGTCGCCATGCATAACTGATTACATGTGCGCCTTGAAGGGAACTTTCCCAACAGAACTGAAAAGAGGAGAGGGGAAGCGGCCATGCCTCCTTCACTGTGGCCGGCAAAGCACAGAGTTACACTAAAAGGGGAAGGAACCCTAAAGGGCCTTCCCCCCCTCCCCCCGAATGTGACACCAGTTAGCTTAGAGGAGGGGTCAGTAGGAGGAAAGTCGGTTGTCACCAGGCATAGGAAACCTGCCCAAATTAGGAGCTCAGGGCACTGTGGTTGATAGACTGGGTACAGTGACCGGGACTAACAGAACAGAGTGGACAGTTTGGACCATTTTCAAAGCACAACTGGTACATTTTGCCAAGCTGTGTAAGTATCTCCACAGTGCATGTCTGGAACCTTTTCATCATTCCAACAGAAACCGCCAGGCACTGGACACTTTTGTTCTCCCTTCCCCCACCCCTCCCCTGGCCCCTGGCATTCATCATCCTCTCCCTGTCTCTGCACTGACTGCTCTGGGGACCCGGAACCTCCAGTGCTTGTCCAGTTCAACAAGTGTAATTTCACTCCCGCCGTGTCCTCGGGGCGTATCCGTGTTACAGAGTATAGCTGGGTGTAATTTTGCTTCCTTCGAGAAAGACAAAAGTGGGCTAGCGA
The DNA here is from genome assembly GCA_907169655.1 of Acomys percivali. Lineage (NCBI taxonomy): Eukaryota > Metazoa > Chordata > Mammalia > Rodentia > Muridae > Acomys > Acomys percivali. The sequence continues at coordinate 6,157,249 of OU015744.1, forward strand.
TGAAGGCTTCTGGTAGGTGCTTGGCTACCCAGCTGGCTGGCACAAATACTACACACACACACACACACACATACTCACACACACACACACACACACACACACACACACACACTCACACACAGCCTTGAATTCAATTATCAACACTGGGAAAAATAATTATAAATGGAAGCAAGTAATTTGAAAAGGCAATATTAACTTGTTAATGAAATGACTAGACCTTCACTAAAGGCAAACCTCAGGAATTTTCCTGTGACCCACAGTGATTGATTCCCTTCTGGCTGTCTCAGTCTTTGCAGGCCTCATAAGCATCAGCAGCAATCCAATGGCTCTCGTTACTACCCAGTAGTACCAGCAGGCCTGTGCGGCTACAAGGAGCCAAGGAGAGGCCTACTCTGAGTCAAATTTCTCTCTGGTTACAGTTCGTAGAGTTTATTTATGACTTATGAGCAACTTCTTTTAATATAAAATGTCATATAACTCTGCCATAAAAAGGTAGAAAATTTGAGGAACGCCAGGCATGGTAGTGCATGCCTTTAATCCCAGCACTTGGGAGGTAGAGGCAGGTGGATCCCTGCGAGTTCAAGGACAGCCAAGGCTATAAAGAGAAACCCTGTCTCAAAAAACAAACAAACAAAAAGAAAGAAACAAACAAACAAAGAAGGAAATTTTGAGAAAATATGTTGAGGCATATATATATATACATATATATACATATATATATGTATATATATAACATGAAGGAACTGAGAAATTAATACGCCAGATATTGGAGATGTGTTAACAAACACAGCTGAGGGGTAAGTAACTTCAAGCCTCCTAGGCCCAAAGGAAAACTTTAGTTAGAGTTTCTCTGGTGCCTAAGCCCAGCATAGTCTCTAGTCAGTGTAGATATGGTCCACTTTAAAACGTGGATGATAGTGCTCCAGGGGTACCCAAGAGGCATGAAGAAAACTGTGGGAGTATGCATGGAATCTTCAGAGGTACACGGTTTGATTTCTCCTGACTGGAAAGTGCACGTGCTTTCACTTATGCGCTTGTGGTCCTTGTAACAGCTCTGTAGGACCAACGGGAACATGGGAAAATAGAATTAGGATGTGAAAGACCTTGTCCATCAGACACTTCCACAGTACTTCGTACTGGTAGTAATCATTTAAACAAGATCATAAGACCAAGCAAAATGGATCTTCACCAACCCTACATCTGACAAAGACCTAATATCCAAAAATATATAAAGAACTCAAGAAATTAAACACCACCAAACCAAACAACCCAATTAAGAAATGGGGCTTAGAACTAAACAGAGAATTCTCAACAGAGGAATATCTAATGTCTAAGAAACACTTAAAGAAATGTCCTTAGTCATCAGAGAAATGCAAATCAAAATGGCTCTGAGATTCCATCCTACACCCATCAGAATGACTAAGATCAAAAATTCAAGTGACACCACATGCTGGCGAGGATGTGGAGAAAGGGGAACACTCCTTCATTGCTGGTGGGAATGCAAACTTGTACAACCACTTTGGAAATCTATCTGGTGCTTTCTCATAAAACTGGGAATAAGGCTTCCTCAAGACCCAGCTATCCCAGTCCTTGGAATATACCCAGAAGATGCTCCAGCACACAACAAGGACATATGCTCAACCATGTTCACAGCAGCCTTATTCATAATAGCCAGAACCTGGAAACAACCTAAATGTCCCTCAGTCAAAGAGTGGATAAAGAAACTGTGGTACATTTACACTATGGAATACTACTCAGCTATTAAAAACAAGGAAATCCCAAAATTTGTGGACAAATAGATGGAACTAGAAATGATCATAATGAGTGAGTTAATTCAGAAGCAGAAAGACTCACATGGTATCACTTATAATTGGACACTAGCCCAAAAGGGATGTCCCATGAAAGTCTTCACTTACCAGGAGATTGGGATAGATGTGAGGACATCTTATTGGGACCCTAGGTGAGAGAAATATAGGAGAATGGGAAAATAGAAGGATCCAGAGGGTCCTAGAAACCTACAAGAAGAACAGTATGACAGGCAGATCTGGGCCCAGGGGTCCTGCTCAAACTACTGCACCAACCAAGGACAATACATGCAGTACACATTGAACCTCTACTCAGATCTAGCCAATGGACAGGACATTCTCCACAGTTGCATGGAGAGCGGGGACTGACTCTGTCATGAACTCTGGTACCCCATATTTGACCACTTCCCCATGGTGGGGAGGCCTGGTGGCACTCAGAGAAAGGATAAGCAGGCTACCAAGAAGAGACTTCAGAGATACCCTGTGACCATATAGTGGAGGAGGTGGCCCCCCTCTGTCATAGACCTAGGGAAGGGGAATAGGGTGAAAGCGGGAGGGAGGAACAGATGGATACAAGTGAAGGGAAAACAATTTAGATGTAATCTGAATAAATTAATTAAATAATTTAAAAAATTTTTAAAGACCAAGCAAAATGGCAGTGCTGAGGAGGCCAACACAGGAACGTCCAAGTTCAAAGCCATCCTGGGCTACCTAAAGAGATCCTGTTTAGGTGGTGCACACCTGTAATCTCAGAACTCTGAAAGCAAAGGCAGGCGGATTTCTGTGAGTTCAAGGCCAGCCTGGTGTATAAAGTGAGTCCAGGACAGCCAGGACTATTACATAGAGAATCCTCCCCCCACCCAAAAAAAGAGAGAGATGCTGTTTTTAAATTTTTAATAATAATATCACACCAAAAGAGTGACTAAGTGCTGGATGCTTATTCACAACTGTACATTTGTTCATTGAGTCCACATTTACTACTTGAAGAAAGGCATTAAATCAAGTGCTAATTTTAAAAACAGAATTGATTGTACGCTTATTGTTGCATAACCTGCACCTGTGGACCATATGTGCCAAGAGAAGCTGTGACTCCAGCCCGACACAAAACTGTCAACTTCAAACATCATGAGATGTGTGGTGTGTGTATGTGTGTGCATGTGTGTGTACACGTGTGTGTACGCGTGTGTGTGCATGTTTTCTTCCAGGCCAATTGTGTGGTTCTTAGCTGATGTCAAAAGGTTGGTTACACCTAATGAGAATCCCATAAGCAATTTTATTTTGTGCCATTCTGCTAGCCCATTTGTCAGATGCCAACAGAGAGGCTCCAAGTTCACCCAGGAGGCCAGTGGGGAGAGCTGGCCAGCGGCAGGCCTGAGGTGGAGTGCAGCAGCCCTGGCCACAGTGTCAGTATCTCACACAGCAGAAACCTCAGTCTTTGCTAGGAAAACAGCAATTTGTAAAGGGTAGTGCCAGAAGTAGATTTTCTCATGATGATGGTCACAAACTCCATCTCTAGTTATCTATTTATCGGCCCTCTGCACATACATGAACTCTGTGACGTCTCTTCTCCCAAGTGTGTCACCCACGTCAGCATCCATCTCTTACCACTTTATCATTTTCCTTCTGAACCCCTTGACACTGGTGGGCAAAGTGCTTCTCTGCAAATCTTGTTAATTTACTTTCTTGGAGTTGAACCAGCTTAAAAAACAACCAACCAAACAAACAAACAAAAATCTTAAATACATGTAGCATGCCAGCACACAACAGTAAACCAGGTACTCACAATGCTGAGGCAGGAGGATGGGGAGCTTATGGCAGCTTGGGCTACATAGTGAGAACCTGCCTCAAATTTTATTTTATTTTTGGTTTTTTGAGACAGGGTTTCTCTGTGTGACCTTGACTCTCCTGGACTCACTTTGTAGAGCAGGCTGGCCTCGAACTCACAAGCGATCCGCCTGCCTCTGCTTCCTGAGTGCTGGGATTAAAGGCGTGCACCACCACCCAGCTCTGCCTCAAATTTTAAACAAACAAAACATATATATGTAAAACTTAGAAAGAAATCAGGCCAAGACAAATTAGAGAGAGTGAATGGAGCAGGGTGCGTGGACTCAGCAGGAGTTGGCAAAAGACAGCTGGCTGGTAATTTGGGGATCATGGAGATCCTCCTTTCAGCCTCTAGCCACGATGGAAGCGCGTCCTTTACAAGATGTGAGCTGCCTGAGAATCCCCAGTGCTCTTACCAAAAGGGCAGAGTACTACTTTTTTTATGGAGGCAAAATAATCAACTTATAACTTAGCAAAACCGTACACTGACTATGTGAAAAGTGGGAGCCACTGCGAACAAGAACTGCTAGCAGAACAAAGGGAACTGACAGGAGGGGGGAGGGGCGGCAAGGGGAGGGGGTGGGGCCTGTGCTCCAAGTACTTTATTCGCCTGTATCCAAGTGTCCTTATGAAACCCAGGGCCATGTGCAACTAATATTTGCCAATTAAAAAAATTTTATTGCATTTACTTGTTCATATCTGGGGAGGGGGCAGTGTGAGGCTCAGAAGACAACTAGGAGTTAGTTCTCTCAGACTCAGGACATCAGGCTTTGGGGCAACCACCTTTACTTGCTGAGTCACGCAGTCATCCAGTCACCCTGCGCATCCATACTTTAATATATATATACATATATATATGTCATATGTATATATATATGACATAAAAGAAAAAGCAAATGTGAAAATCGTTTAAGGTTGTTCTCAGGGTATGTCAGCATGGAGACAGGTTCTTAATAGTACGGATCCCGCCCCCAAGTAGTTACTGATGCCGTCAATATTCTCAAACTATAGTATAACCTAAGACGTCTGAAATACCTGGAAGCCTAAGCATGCTGTCTCTTGCATTGCAAAAATGCTCGGCAAATGTGAATCACTTTTGAAATCTCTTTCTGTTCCCTGGTGACGTTTTTATTTTGCCTATCTTTATAGAACACTGTTGGTACAGACCTAGGCTAGGATTGTGTCTCTAAGCACAGGCGAGTAAGGGAGCGCGCGCGCGCACACACACACACACACACACACACACACACACACACACACACACTGCATCCATGTTGCCTGTGTGAGACCCTGCCCCTTTCTCTAAGGACCCGCCCAGAGAGAGCGCGCCTGGGCTGAGCTTCTGTCCCTGGGGCCAACTCCAGCAGGGAAGCTTCCTCCGGGTATGTCAGCACTTTTGACTTCACGCAGTTGAATTCCAGGGCTGACCAGCTTGGCCTCTTGCCTCCCGAGCCGCTCCTGGGTGTGCAGAGCACGAGGCCTTCGAGTAACTGCTGCCCGGGCAGGCTCCGGACAAACACTTTTCCCTTCTTTATTTCCTGCGGCTTAAACCCTTCGGCTTCTAGAAAGCCTTTATTTAAAATAAATACAGAAGAGATGTGCTTCGCTGTGAGCTATAATACAAAACAATCCTCCACTGAGTGCCGAACTCTGTTCAAACAAAGTTCACGGATGGGCTGACAAATTTACAAAAGCCAGGGACCCCAGAGAGGAGGGGCTGCCCCTCACCCGGGTCTCCCCGCAGCGCTGGGCAGGCCTGTCACCAGGCGCCAAGGGGGAGGGGCTGCGCAGTTGTCTCTTGGAGAGGGAGGCGGCTGCGGGGGCGGAGGGGGGCTTGCTCTGAGTTGCCAAACTGGCCCTAAGTAGAGGAACTAGTGAGGTGAAAGGAAGCCTTAAACCGAAGTGGTGGTCTCTGTGCCCCTTGTTCCCAGAGAGTAAATTACCCGCTCCAGCAGGGTGAAAAGGAGACCCTTCTACGTCCCAACCCCTCCCCCGCAACCTTTTTTTTTTTTTTTTTTTTAAGCTGCAATGGAGCTGCTCCAGTTGTTAGCTCAGGGGCTTCTGAGTGGGGCAGAGAAACTGTTAGGCACACTGATGCTAAGCATCGGTTCTAGGTCTTGTGTTCTTTAGGAAACCTTCGAATACGGTATTGCCGATATTTCCGGCTTTAGAAAACAGTTCTTTAGAACAACTACAAAAGCGGGTTGTTTTTTTTTCTTCAGAGTTATGAAGCATCACATAGCTAAACTCCTTACCTTTCTCAGTGCCGGGAAAGTTCAGTGTCCTTAAATCCAAAGGCATACTCGCACACATCCTGTATTACACTTTCTATCTGGCACACGAAAACACAAGAAGAATTTCAAAAACTAAACCACAGAACTGTAGACTCACACAAGGACTGGAAAATCCTACAACCATAATGTGCTGTCTTACTGATGTCAGATGCCTGCTGATATCGAACTGACTCAACTGTGAGCTAAAATAAGCCTTTCTTCTATTGAAATTTATTATCTCAAGTGTTTGTTTTAGTAACAGAAAACCAACATGTAGACACTAAACAGTTTTGTTATTGAACTGTGAGGGGAGGAAATGAAATTCAAAGATTAGCTAAAAAGCTTGAAGTGTCTCAGTAAAGTTACTTCAGAGAGTATATCTGCATGGCAAATAGTTCACCTACTAAATTTTTTTTTTTTTTTGAGACAGGGTTTCTCTGTGTAGCCTTGGCTGTTGTGGACTCACTTTGTAGACCAGGCTGGCCTCGAACTCACAGAGATCATCTGACTGCCTCTGCCTCCTCAAGTGCTGGGATTACAGGCATGTGCCACCACACCTGGCTACCATTTGTTTTTTTTTTTTTTAATTATAAGTGAAGACAGAACTTGGGAGGCAGAGGTAGACAGATCTCTGTGAGTTCAAGGCCAGTCTATAAAGCGAGTTCAAGAACAGATAAACCCTGTCTCAAAAACAAAAACAAAAACAAAAATTATAAATCAAATTAAAAATTGAAACAACAAAACCAAATGTTTAGTCATTACCAAAAATGAAAAAAAAATTACTTTGGAGAGTGTACACTCAGTGGCAGAACTACCATACGTGAGACCTTGAGTGTACCTCCCAGCACTGTCAGGGAAACTTCTTTTCCTTTTGTGGTTATCCAGACGTGAAGGATGCCTGCACTGCAATGGAGTTTAAAGGCCAAGATCTACTTCTATTATACATAAAGATATTCATTTGCTACTCAAGCATAGTATGTAAAGGACACCATTGATATGAAGGAAGTGACAATACATTATAGGTGACAAGTTACAGGATGGTAAAAACAAGGCCTTGGCACGGCAGTGGTTGGCACATGCCTTTAATCCCAACACTCGGGAGGCAGAGACAGGTGGATCTCTGTGAGTTCGAGGCCAGCCTGGTCTACAAAGTGGGTCCAGGACAGCCAAGGCTACACAGAGAAACCCTGTCTCAAAAAACAAAACAAAACAAAACAAAACAAAACAAAAAACACAAGGCCTTGAATTTGGAGATGTCTCCTAGTGGAAGACACTGCTGTTTGCGTGGACAGCCATATGTCCCCACAACAGCATAGCCCATATAAAAGCTAAAACTCCAGGCCATGGGTTAGTTTCTCAGCGACACTATCAATTAAAAGCAGGCTTGTCTTGAACTCATATGTATTTCTAAGATTTATGGATCTCTGTGATTCTTAAAAGCTACGCGTCCCATCCGTAGGCTGTGGAGAGGAGTCTTTGTTCTGGCTACTCCAGGACGGTTGTCTTGTAAGACAGCACGGCACCTTGAGCAATTGGTCTACACTTCATAGGTCTTTGTAGAAAGGGATACTGAAAAAAATTATCATAATGTTGAGTGGCAAACCAATATGTTTTCTCACACACTCAAAAAAAAAAATGTAGCTGTGACAAGCTGTAAACTTGTGACATTCTGGATAGGTTGGTCTATGAATTAATGTCACATGCATGCATGAATATAACTTCAACAGGGTTCATGAAAGGAATAATGTTAGGAGATACAGCAAAGGCTGAGGACACAGGGAACACTGTGCCTAGCATCATAAGGCAGTACAGTATACAACCTAAAATGTTAATTCACATTGAGTCATGGCACTTGGCCCTGTCACAAACATTAAACACATATGACAAACAGAGATGAAGCCGCTCATTCATTCAACTAAGACTGGTTGTTCACATGGTGTGTATTTGTTCCGTGCTGTTTTTAGTCTCCATGGACAGGGACTATGCCTTAGTGTGAATACAGCAGGGAGACCATGCCTCACACAGAGGCTTTGCCAAGCTGTCCATCTTGACTAGGTTCCTACACCCTCCATCTTATTGGCTGAAGAGTTTCTTGGGCCCACCAGCCATCACACTGGCTCCCACTTCCATCCTGTAAGCTGTAAACCTTGTATATGGCCAGTGACCATAGGACACTAGCTGGAAGCCCGGTCTTGGAAAAGAGTAAAGAGATCTTAAGGCAGTATGATGGCCCAGTCTCTGTGCTTATCTGTCTGCAAACAGTGTGGCTCTGCAAGAGGACACAAGGGGACATTTGCTAGGGATATGGGAGCTTCCGGCAAAAGGAGTCCAGACTCATGTCCTTTGACTTTTCCTGGTACACAGTCATCCAGGGTGGTAGTGGTTTGGGACACCAGAAACTGGTCTTTTTGCCTTCTGCCACATGAGGACATGAAAACTCCCTTTCTGGAACTCACATTCCTTGATCTGGGAATTCCATTCTCCAGAATCATGAAAAATAACTGTGTGTTGTTCAGAAATCCCCCCAGCTGGTAGGAATTTGTTTGAGCAGCACAGAGAGACAGAAGAAGCCCACAACCCAAAGCAGCTGCCACTGCAGGGAGTGTGTGTTAACCCTGAGCTGCCAGCTGGTCCCAGAGAGGGAGCAGGCAGTACTCAGCAATTGTTCAGCCTGTCGGGGAGGGGAGCACACTGGTCTATTGAGGGGACTCCCAGTCTTCCAGGCCTGGCTCTACCATTAGTGACACCTGAACTTAAAAACATCCATGCAAAACACAGAAGGAATGCTGTGGCTAGGGTTATTATTGCTGTGATGAAACAGCATGGGGAGGAAAGAGTTATTTGACTTCCTTATCCGGAAGTCAGGACAGGAACCTGGAGGCAGGAGCTGATGCAAATGCCATGGAGGGCACTGCTTACTGGCCTGCTCCAAGTGGCTTGCTCAGCCTGCATTTTTTTTAATTAATTTATTCATATTACATCTCGTTTGTTAGCCCTTCCCCTGTTTCCTCCCATTCCTCCCTCCCTCCCACTTCCCCCCTTCTCCCCTCCCCTATGTCTGTGATTGAGGGAGACCTCCTCCCCCATATATGCTCTTAGAATATCAAGTCTCTTCTTGGTCACTTGCTGTCCTTCCTCTGAGTGCCGCCAGGCCTCCCCATCCAGGGGACCAGAGTTCGTGTGAGAGTCAGATCTCACTCTCCACAGTGACAAATGCTCAGCCTGCATTTTTTTATAAAACCCAGAACCACCAGCCTATGGATGGCACCACCCACAATGCTCTGGGACCTCACCATCAAAATAAGAAAATGCCTTACAGCTAGATCTTCTGGAGGCATTTTCTAAATTTTTGTTGTTTTTCGAGACAGGGTTTCTCTGTGTAATAGCCTTGGCTGTCCTGGAACTCTCTTTGTAGACCAGGCTGGCCTCGAACTCACAGAGATCCGCCTGCCTCTGCCTCCCAAGTGCTGGGATTAAAGGCGTGTGCCACCACACCTGGCTCATTTTCTCAACTAAGATTCCCTCATTTCAGAAAACTCTAGTTTGTATGTCAAGTTGGCATAAGACTAGCCAGCACAAATACCTAAGACAGGTAGCCCAACTTAAAAGGGGCCTAGGAAATGCATGCAGGCCCTTAAATCCATCTTAGATGCCTTAGCGATAGGGAAGGTCAAAGTCACAATGTGGGCATATCCCAACTAGAATGACTGGTGGGACTGTGGCAAATGGTTGTGACCACAGCCGGTGTGAAGCCACTGTCTCCTACACTGCTGCCAAGGTGTGAGATGCAGACAGTGCTGGGGATCAGGCTGTTGGCGACAATGTTAGAGTTTCCATGAGACCCAGGAACTCCACTCTTGGGATTATTCCCAGCAGAAATGAAAACTTACTTGCACAAAAATTGTATACTAGGCTTTACATACAACTGTTCTAATGAGCCTGAGTGAAGACAGTCCTAACGTCCATGGTGATTGAAAAGACGTGATTCATGTGTTCAATGGTATCCCATCACTTGGGGGAAAAAAGGAGAAAGACAGAGAGAGAGAGAGAGAGAGAGAGAGAGAGAGAGAGAGGGAAGGGAGAGGGGGAGAGAGGGAGAGAGGGAGAGAGGGAGAGAGGGAGAGAGAGAGAGAGTGCTGCAGCAAAGGTGAACCTTCTATGGTAACATATAACATGCCAGAAGTCAGCACAATGTGAAGACATTCCATCAACACAGAGTCTCCAGAGCAGAGCAGCTTAGAGAACCAGGAGGAGATTTGTGGTTGCTGAGCATCTTAATTAGGTTTCTGTTGCTATGATAAACACCAAAGACAACAGCAGGGGTCGAAAACATCTTATCTGTCTTAAACTTCGATGCCACAGTCCACTACTGAGGGCAGGAACCCACACGAGAACATGGAGGCAGAAGCTGCTGTAGAGACCATGAAACTTGCTGGCTTGCTTTGCATAACACTAGTGATGCTCCACCTAGCCACAGATGTGGGCAAAGCCAGCAGGAAGTACAAGGTGCAGCACCCTGTCTATCACAGACCCCAAGAACAGACACACCTTCAGCTGCACTCAGCGAGCCCACAGGAGCACATTGGATGTGCCTCCTCCCTTCTTTCCATAGCCGTGGAAGGTGTTTACCCCGCAGGAAGCATAGCTTCTGGCCTGGATTGCTGGGCGGGTTCTTTGTTTTTGTTTTTTTGTTTTTCGAGACAGGGTTTTTCTGTGTAGCCTTGGATATCCTGGACTTTGTTTGGAGGCCAGGCTGGCCTCAAACTCACAGCGATCCACCTGCCTCTGGCTCCCGAGTGCTGGGATTAAAGGCATGCACCACTACGCCCAGCTATGCTGGGCAGGTTCTTAACCCATGTGGCTACTGCACGAGACCCCGGAAAGTGATATTGAGGAGCCATGAGGTCTTTCACCCTATTTCCCTTGATGGGTACAACTGTGTGCCCTGCTTTCCAGCATCTCGGCTGAGTTAGACCTGGCTTGGGCAGTGGGTTCAAATCCAGCCATTGAGGGAGGGTCGGCCTTCCAACTCTCCTTCACCTTGAATGACTTACCTTTGTTTCCAGTTCCACTGTTTTTTTTTTTAATATAATAAAAACACATCTGGCATCAGCCTCATTAAAAATAAATAATTAAATAAACAAATATATAAACTGAGATCCTCACAGACCCCAGAAAGATGTGCTGATGCACTGAGTGATGGGCAAATGGCTTCCATCCTGGGCGAGAGCTGCCTCCGCAGCAGGAAGGGACTAAGTCCTGGGTGCACTACCCTCCGTGAAATGTGTGTGTGTGGCAGCACTAGGGTATCTTAGCATTTGCTAATTTTTTTCTGGGGTTCGGAGCACATGGAGATGGTATTTAGGGAGGAAGAAACAATGTGTCCGAGGTTGGACAGGAGCAAGTCTTTTTGTATGGCTTCCTTGTCGTCTTTGTTTAAGCACACTGTTGTGTAAGTGTGCAGACAGGAAGCCACTTACACAGGAGCTTGCCCAACAGCAGATTGAGTTTCACGCACTCAGATGGGCTCCTGTTTGGAGATTGCTATGTGTTTCAGTTTTGGGAACTACACTCAATATTGTGTTCTCTGAGAAGAACATTCTCGGGACTTTAAAAGAAGCTGGGAGATTAGGGGAGCTGGTTTCATGGGTAGGAGGGCTTGCTGAGCAAATAAGAGAACTGGAGTCCGAATCTTCAGGACCTAAGTCAAAGCCATGTGCTCTTCTAACTCCAGTGCACGGAGGTAGAGACAGGTGCATCATGGGAGCTCTCTGGCCAGCTGCCCTAGCCAAAATGTCTTCCTCCGGTGTCTACATGTATGCACAAGCATTTACACCTGTACACACATCTCTGTATACACCCTATCACCCCACTATGCATACATACACAAGAAACAAGAAGCTGGGACCATTCTGTATAAATTTTCCTGGGTTCCTAATTGCTTGCTTGGGCCTACAACAAAATAAATTTATAACTCCTCTTGCTTTCTCTTTCTTTCAAAATCATAAAAACCTTGTGGTCAGCAGTAGGAGATAGAGTGGCTGAGCAAGCAGGAAGTACCTGTTGTAAGGTTTCTGCCGAGTTCTGCAAGGCTGTAAGCTAATAGGAATCTCTGTGCACATAGGAGAGGGTCCGCTTAAAGACCAGCCTGCTCATCTGCCCTGGCCTGTCCCAGAGAGGGATGGGAGGCCTCCCTCCATGGCTGTCCCAGAGAGGGATGGGAGGCCTCCCTCCATGGCTGTCCCAGAGAGGGATGGGAGCCCTCCCTCCATGGCTGTCCCAGAGAGGGATGGGAGGCCTCCCTCCATGGCTGTCCCAGAGAGGGATGGGAGCCCTCCCTCCATGGCTGTCCAGAGAGGGATGGGAGCCCTCCCTCCATGGCTGTCCAGAGAGGGATGGGAGGCCTCCCTCCATGGCTGTCCAGAGAGGGATGGGAGCCCTCCCTCCATGGCTGTCCCAGAGAAGGATGGGAGCCCTCCCTCCATGGCTGTCCAGAGAGGGATGGGAGCCCTCCCTCCATGGCTGTCCAGAGAGGGATGGGAGGCCTCCCTCCATGGCTGTCCAGAGAGTAGTTGAGAAAAACACCTTTCTCCCAGGGCCAGAGGCAGGATGGCTCTCTGCTGAGTCCCTTTTTGGTGTGTTTGGTTTTGTTTGCTTGTCGATTAGACACACACACACACACACACACACACACAAACACACACACACACACACACACACACACACACACACACACATTCCTGAAAAAAACACTGATGTAAAACACATTTGTGACTCAGTATGCAGCTCATGTCTTGTAATCTCAGGATTTGGGAGGCCGAGGCAGGAGGAGGATCCATGGGAATTGGAGGCTACTCTGGGCTGCAGTAGGAAACTGCCTCAAAACAAACAAAAGGAAAAACCCGTCAAAGACAAAACACATTAGTTGCTCCCAAACTCAGCCTGTCCTCCCTGTGTACCTGAGACCAACTGGCAGAGATTCAAAAGGTGATCTTGGGGGATGTTACGAATCTGTTAGGTTTCATCCACACACTGAAGTTAAGTGATGTTCCGGGCCTCTCACTCAGAGTAGCCCCTTTTGCTCATCACAGATAAAACAAGGGCCTGATGGGTGGGGAGAGATGTGAAGGAGGTCTTCAGTGCTACCACTCCACAAGCTCACTGCTCACAGGCTAAAGTTGAAGGCAGCAGCCCCTAGCAGGAAATGCTTGCTCCCTGGCTCTCTCCTCCTGCCTGCCCCCCCCTCACCACCACCCTGCCCATGTTGGACAGGGGAGATGGTCTCTGTTAGACACTAAAATGACCTCTGCAGCCAACTCCACACAATAATGGCTCACCCTCCACCCCCCACAATTTTAATTTTAATGCAGAGCATGTAGCAGCCATTTGAGCAAGTAACTAATATCTCCATTTTAAAAATCTTTCAATTGGACGGATCTCAAATTTCTGACAAAATTTAAAAGGATATAATGTCTAATGCCTGGGAGGAACCGACTACATCTTTCTATGTTGGCTTCAAATAGGCAGTTTGCATATAGCACACTAATTTGTGTCTTAGCAAATTTTATTATGGCCTACTACGATTTCAAAGCCACACAAAGACCAGGGGAAATACATCACATTATTTCCAAACAAAATCCACTGCCACTTAATTCCCTGTGACTGGCTTTGATTCGCTTTTACTCTTCAAGACAGTTCATGAGGAGTATGATTTTTGGTAGTAATAGTAAATCATTTTGAGAGGTTATTTGTACAAATAAAACTTAGCCATAATTAATTTATGGGTAGTGTGGTCTCTCACTTGGACCGTAGTCGTGTGGCCTTTGTAATGACATCCCCAAGCCTTGCTTTGAAAGCCTGATGGGCCGATACCTAAATTCAGGAGGCATTGCAGTTAGGCACTACAACTTGGCTAAAACCAGCTTCTTCGTTTGTATAATTTGCTGAGTTCTCAGAGTCTGCTGAAGGCTTGCCTGGTCTACTGACCGAGGAAAGTCACTGGAAAACCTGGCTAGGCCCATAAGGCGTGAACACCTTAGCTTGTGTTCTGTTTCTGCATTTTCTGAGAAACCAAGAAGAAAATTATGGTTCTCCAGACACCTAAGCCTGTCTTCCCCTCATTTCATTCAAGTAACCGAACACCATAGACACATGGCAGCCCTGAGACACACGTGACATAAGAATTAGTTTCCGGATTTACAACTGAACTCTGAGAACCGCCAAGAGTGCCCACTTCCAGTTAGACAGCTCACTATGTAGGCTGGCTGCCTCTGCTTCCAGATTGTGTACGCGTCAATGCATATATGCCCTCTGGTGACCTCAAAGCAGGGCAGTGAATTCGCCAGAGCCGCAGTTACAGGTGTTTGTGAACAGCTGGGTGTGAGTGAGGGGAACCGAACTCAGACCCTCTGTAAAAGCAAAAAGCGCTCTTACTGACTGAACACTTCTCTGGCCTCCAGGGTTAGATTTTAACGTGCAAGTTAATATTCCAAGTGAGTGACCAGCTTTCCTTTTGCTACCATTATTTAGCCCATATGATATGCTGGAGTGGGTGCCGCCTGAGTCTGGGCTCCAGCCACAGCTAGGTCATGGGTGTCCCCGCCACTCCCTGCCCTCCGACTTTCAGCAGAGAGCAGAGAATGCCAGAAAGAACCCGACATATTTGAATTTCCACCGAAACACCACCATCTCGCAGAAGTTAATGATTAGCGTTAATACTGCAAGGCCTGCGTCTCAGCCGAGAAGGAAAGGATGAGGTGAGCCAAGGAGTCCAAATAGCGTCCCCTCCTCAAGACTGCTGTGTGTGGTCCTCTGAAAAAAGGATAGGGACAAGCCGATCTAGGGCTTAGGTGCTCAGAAGAAACCATCTGTGAGGTCCTGGTGAACCGGGGTGGGGGTGGGGCAGGGGGGATGGGGTGGGGGGATGGAGTAGACACGACAGTTCATTCAGTTGTATGGAAACCTCTGCCCTACTGCTGCTTTGCTGCTTTCCTTAGGGTTAGCAATCGCCCCCTCAGATCTTAAAGATGACATACTGGTTTCCCCTCAAGGCTGCCTACCTAGAAGTTTCTTGTCAACTGTACTTTTTATAGCTAAATGTCTGTGTAGTTTATAACTATAACAATATTTTAAGCCGTAATATTACAAATTTGGGTGTGCCTCTGTCTCTGCTTCAACAAGCGGCATTCTTTTGCACGCGGTATCTATATTATGGCAAAATTTTTTGGCTAATATTTCTTCTTAGAAGAAGGTCTCTTTTTCTCCCCCCTTAAAAAAAATGAATTGCTGAGGTAGGCAAGATGGTTCAACAGGTATAGGCCATGCAAGCCTGACTGCCTGAGTTCAAACCCTGGAAGGAGCACATGCAAAGAGCTGGGTACAGTGGTGAGACCTGTGACTCCGGAATCCTATGGGAAGACAGGAGAGTCATCCTGGCACCCACGGGCAATGAGAATGGCAGAAATAAGAGACGGTGCTTCATAAACAAAGCAGAAGGAGGGGACCTGCTTCTGAAAGCTGTCCTCTGACCCCCACACGTATCACATGCTCTCGAATTCATACATCATACGATGCTGCTGCTGCTGCTGCTGCTGCTGCTGATGATGATGATGATAATGATGGTAAATAAAAATGAAATTGTTTACAATTTTAAAGCGACTTCCTTCTGGCTGCCTTGGTGTTTTGTTTTGTTTTGTTTTTCCTTTGGTCAGTTTATCTATTATAGTATACAGGACTGATTTGCAAGGACTAGCACAGGCAGTCAGCTAGGGAACTCTGGTAGTAAGCAGTGACTCCTAAATGAATCCCAAGAATTTCTTTCATTATCTCAGCCACAGTGACTATATGAAAGGACACCATTGATTTCCGGTCATGCCAAGGGAATACACTGTTTAAAAACCTTTGAAACTTAAGCTGCATGTAAACTAACGACTATATCCTCTTTTCAGGGCATTTCCATAGCTGACAATGGAGGCTGAGATTTCATGAAAAGGGGGTTTTAAATGAAGATGGCATTTGGGAGGAGTGACGGAGGGCCAGTGACACCAGGGCACACTCTAACCTTCAAACGCCATCCCTGCTTTCAACCAGCTCGGGGAACTGGTGAACAAGGCCTGAATTCTTCCTGATGACCGTCTGTCCAGGTTCTCTGTGTCTGTTAACAGGGAGTAGAAGTGGAGAGTAGAGAAGAGGAGGCTTGGCAGCAGCCCAGGGTTTTAAAAGCTAGCGAAGTGTGTTGCTCCTGGAGGCCGAGGCTTAGGAGCCTATGAAAGCTGAATTTTCTGAAAGACCAACTACAAGATAGACCAAAAAAAAAAAAAAAAAGCCACCAGACATCCGTGTCAGTGCGACAGAGACCATTTAAAAACTCACATGATTTCCAGTAATCCCAACAGTCATCCCACAGCAGCTGTAGTGACAAACACTGACAAAGTTGGGAGACTTCATTTCCTGATGTGCCTGTCTTCTGTAGCTCATACTCTGCTTAAGGACACTAAAGCAAGGCCTTTCCTTGTCTCCCAGGTTGCTAGGAAACAGGTGTTTCAGTTGCGTGATATTATATAGATGAGTATCTGCCAACAGCCCCTTTTGCAGCCGTCCTGTGTCTTCCCACAAGGCACTGCCATTATGACCTTTTAGTGCTTCTCGGGGAGCTCTGCCTTGGGGTGTCCTTTGTCTTCTGCTGGAACCCCCAGGTGCACCCACCCAATCCTCCCCTTGCAATGACTTAGGCGCCTTAGGTTGTGTGTGTGTGTGTGTGTGTGTGTGTGTGTGTGTGTGTGTGTGTGGTGTGTGTGTATGCATGTACACATGCATCTACAATATCTATGATGTGTATATGATACATATGTGTACATTTTGTGTATACATGGTTACCTGTGAGTTGCCCTGCAGGGCTTGTAGAAGACAGAGGACAATCTTGGGTGTGGTCTTCACTCTCCATCGTGTTCTAGGAAGACAGGGTCTTTGTTGCTTGCTTGGGGGGGGGGGGAAGAAGGGGCCTGAACGTCTGTGGATTCTTTTGTCTCACCTCCCATTATCTTCTTACCTCAGGAGCACTTTGCCCGTTGAGACATCTCTCCAGTCCAACGGGAGCCTCCTATTTTAAAAAGGCCATTTCTCCAAGTCAATAACCAAGACTGACAATAATTTGTACAATTAGCTAGCTGGGTATCTGTCTAGACAGACCTGCACAGTCCTCTACTGCAAAGGAAAGTGTCTGCTTGAGAAAGCGTACCAAGCGGATCCAGTTGAGGAGAGTGAGGCGAACGTTAGGATTTTCTTTCACCGTGATTTCTCCATCCTCTTCCCCTTCCTCTCCTCTTGTCTCTTTTTCTTTTTTCTTGAGACAAGGTGTATCCTAGACTGGCCTCACACTCTTCTTGCAGCAAAGAATGACCTTGAACTTCTAATCCTCCTATCCCTACCTCCCATGTACCACCTAATACATGCTGGGATTACAGGCATGTATTGATACCCCCAGTGTACGTGGTGCTGGGGATGGAACACCTGGGGCTCTGAGCACCAGACAAGCACTCCTCCAACTGGGCAACCTTTTCACCCGTGCTTTCTGTTGTGAAACATCCTCCAAGGGAAGCTAACGTGCTCGGTTGTTTTAAACTCCCCTGGAGAGTGGAGGTAGAGAATGACCTTCCGTGATGGAAGACATGCTGCCTGCTAAAGTCATTGCTACTCGTAATTTTGCATAAATATAACAAAATAGCAACTGTGAAAACCAACAGATTGATATTTTTTCAGAAAGCCTGATAGGAAGTGCCCAGGTTTACTACGGCTGAGGCCTATAAACAGTATAGGCTGTTCCAGATAGTTTTCAAATCCACTGGAAAGCTGACACGAACACAGCAATCCACTCATATGACAGAATTCAACTGCATTTTGTAAGAAAGCATTGATATGTCACAAGCGTTGGGCAGAAAGAATAAATATAATTTCTTAATCGAAGCCATAGTTCAAACCTCAGCCCGAGCACTGCCTTTACCACAATGACAAGATTAATTAATACTCCGTTGCCATAAAAGTTTTGCACTTAGAAAATCTTTTCAGATTCCCTATTTAAAAATCTCACTGTCATCCTTAAATGATGATCACTTATTTCTTTATCAAATACGTGTTCAATTGTTTTGTTGGTCTCCCTTGGAGACTGGTCAGGGCTCTTTAACCGAAACGGAGCACACCATTAAAAAGTACTAGAAACCGAAAACAGAAGGGAGTTCCAAAAAAACAAAGCTGAGAGGCTCAGATACTCAGACAAGCAGTTCTCTTCATAATCAAGTCCTGTGTGATAACTGATTTACTAATTCTCAGAGAAATTGACCAGGCCAGCGCATCTGACAGCCCTAGAGAAACGGCTCTTGTTACGCAGCCCACACGTGACACCTGGGGCGGCTCTGCTCACCAGGGAATGTCGTGGCTGCCTTTGCCCTCTGGTTTGGCTCTGCCGTTTCCTTTTATAACAATAAGACTATTTGTTAGAGCTCAGGACAGGGATATTTCCACAGAAGGACTCCTGAGCGTTCCATTTCCACTAAGGATACTGTACATGCCAGCTGAGTCCACACCATGCGCTGTTTTCCTGGGTGTGAAATATGTGCAGCAACTTTAAAGGACCTGCCATGCTGGCTCCTGGTCTTCTGTCTTGCTGTCTGCAGTTTTACCTGCAATCTGATTGTTGTGGGCGGGAGGAGGGGGCTGGGAGTGGCAAAGGGAAAGGGCTTGGAGTCCCTCTCTCCCCAGCACCCTGTTACCAATGGCATTTGTTTGGTTAGTAAGTCTATCTCAGTCTGGACTTTTCCCATTCTAGGCATTTGTTGCAGTGTATGCGTAGCTGCATCCCCATGGCAACTGGAAAACAGGATGCTGGAGACTCCAGAAGGGAGTATGAAACCCTACCCTCCTCCTGCCTCTCGGGAGGGGCTGGCTAATTTATATGTCAAGTTAAGAGATGTGAGGACATCAGATCAAAGGGGGTCATAGGGCGCTCTTGCAACGGGAGATATTTATTGTGTTTAATATAAACACAAATGTGCCCAAGGAAAGAGAGGGAAACCTGAAGAGGCATGTGGACTGTGGTTAGTAAACAGAAATGACACAACAGAAAACGGGCTAAAGTTAACAAGCACCTTAAAAAGCCGCCTTAGTTTAGACAGAGGGAAGAAAGGCAGCGGTCGCCTCGGCTGGAATTGAGAGCCCAGATCATGTGGAAACACGGGTGGAGATCCCGCACTGCATTTCAGAATCATTTTTGCAGCACCCCCTGCTACGGATATCGATTACCAACGCATATCGGAAACTTCTGGTTTCATTTCTTGCCTAGCCGCGTTGTTACGAAGAACGCGTTTCACGCTAAGGGCTCGCCATCTCGGAGCCCTTACACAGCGTTGACTTTGAGGGGCTCCATGCCTGAGGACTCTGTCAGAGAAACACTTGTGCTCAGTAGCCTGGGTTCTTGGTTCTGAGGCAAGGGGAAGCCCAGACTACTGAATTTCACAGATAATCCAAAAGCTCTGTTTCGCCCATATCTTCAAACTTCTTCCCCGTCTAACCCGTTACAGGAGGAGCTAACAAACGGGACAAATGGATTATGTTGAACTCCACCTCCCTGAAGAGTGCCAGCCACTATAATGTCTTTCGTTGACTGATTCAGAACAAGAGCCAAAGATCAGCTATCTCTCAGACATTACATTACAGGGACTTCTCCAACATTTAGAAAGGAGAAGATGAGCCGGGCGTGGTGGCGCACGCCTTTAATCCCAGCACTGTGGAGGCAGAGGCAGGCGATCACTGTTTGAGGCTAGCCTGGTCTACAAAGCAAGTCTAGGACAGCCAGGGAAACCTTGTCTCGAAAAACCAAAACAACGACAAAACAAACAAAAAAACAAAAACAAAAAAGGAGAGGATGATGTTTCTCAAAAGCTTGCCGTTTGAGGCACAGAATGGCTTTTCCTCACAAAACTAAGCTATTCCTTGTGTTTGGGGCCCAAGGCCATCCACAGAGTAAGCAGAGGTATCAGAACTACTTTTAGTGTTTTCAGGTCTTAACCAGCCCCTTTGGACCTAAACTCTTGTCCTCCAAGCTCTAAGTCATTCTCACCCTTCAGCCTGAGGCCTTGTTTGTTTCTTTTTTAATTGAAGTAAAATTAACATAACTCCAAATTAACCTTTTGCCCCTTGCTGATGATCAAGCAGGCTACACAAGTGCCCTACATCAGGGCTACACCTCCCAGCTTCAAATGAACCCAGTGTATGTGTGTGTGCATGAGTGTGTGTGCACGTCTGTTCAGGCACATGGAGAGGCTAGAGGTTGAAACTAAGATGTTTTGTCACTTGCTTTACCAGCTTATTTTCTAAGACAGCTAGGGTTACAGGCTCAGTGG
Source organism: Acomys percivali (assembly GCA_907169655.1). Classification (NCBI taxonomy): domain Eukaryota; kingdom Metazoa; phylum Chordata; class Mammalia; order Rodentia; family Muridae; genus Acomys; species Acomys percivali. Next base: position 6,177,544 of record OU015744.1, read on the forward strand.
CCATATCTGGCTTTTAGGTAGAGTCTAGATAACTGAACTCAGATTCTCAAGGCCCCAAATGAATCCTTTGAAAGTGTGCAGCTTGGAGCTGGAGAGAAGGCTTAGCAGTTAGGAACATGTGCTGCTCTTGCAGAAACTCCAGGTTCTGTTCCCAGCACCCATGTGAGGTTTACAGCCATCCGTAACTCAACTTTCAGGGGACCCTGTGCCCTCTTCTGACCTCCATGGATACCAGGCATCCACACAGTGTACTTTCTTCTTCTTTTTTTTTTTTTAAGAGTTATTTATTCTATTTATTGCATATGAGTGCTTTATCTGCAGAAGAGGGTATCAGATCACACTATAGATGGTTGTGAGCTACCATGTGGTTGCTGGGAATTGAACTGAGGACTGCTGGAAGAGCAGGCAGCATTCTTAACCAACCCTCACTTATGATGGCACATACCTATAGTCCCAGCAGTCAGAGGCTGAAGCAGGAGGATTTTAGGGAGTTTAAAGCTGGCCTGGACTATGTAGTAAAACCTAACTGAAAAACAAACAACAGAAAAAAAAAGATAGGGCTAGAGACCTGGCTCAGTGGTTAAGAACACTGGGTGCTTTTTCAGAGGATCCAAGTTCAATTTCCAGCACCCACATGGCAGCTCACAACTGCACTGTCTATAGCTCCAGTCCCAGGGGAACTGTTTGACCCACTCACACAGACGTACATGTAGGCAAAACACCAATGCATACAACATAAAAATAAATCACTAAAACAACTCACACAACCCCACACATACTCACACCCCCCCACCCCCACCCCCACACCCCCCCAACCCCCACCCCCCGGCTCTGAGAGAGGATTCTGTTTCATGGTCCATTGTCCTGGTTTGCTCTCTTATCACTATGACAAAAGCCTGGCCTGAAGCAGCTTTGGGAGGGAAGGGTTTGTTTATTTGGCTTGCACATCCCAGAGCACATCCATCCCTGAGGAAAGTCATGCCAGGAACTCAAGGAAAAACTTGGAGGCAGGAATCAAAGCAGAGTATGTGTAGGAGCGTTGCTTACCGGGTTGCTTTTTCTATACTCCAAGACCACCTGGGCTGGACTCTCCACATCAGTAATAAATCAAGAAAACGTCCCCCATGATCTGTTTACAGGCCTGATGGAGGCATTTTCTGAGTTGAGATTCCCTGTTCCCAAATGACTCCATGTTGTGTCGAGTTGACAGGAAACTAAGTAGCACATCATGGTAGGTGAATCATAAAACACAATCAGACAGAAACTAGGGTTTAATCTTCAGGAATCAGCCAACGGGGCTTGCTCTCTGCTCTGCCTTGGTCCTGTTGTTAGATTGTTTTCAAATCAGCAATTAAGGTAAGCAAACAAAGAGGTGCCACCCCTTTGTAAGGTCCAAACCCCCTTTTCCCAAAGCTGCTCTCCTTTCCTTTCTATACCTCCAGCTCCTGAGTACTCTAATGACTTACCACCCACGTAAGCAGTGTAGCCCTTGAGCCTCATGTCCACGGATCCGGAGAAACACACTCACGATCCTCGAGGGAGCCTACCAACGTTCTGCCAACACTCCTTGCTCAAGCCTGAGACACCGCACTCACAGGAAGAGGATGGAGACAGGATGTGGAATGGGTACCCTTCCCAGAAACAGGCCCTGCTCTGATCTCCTCAATAACCAAACATAAATAATGCCACTATCCTGACCTATAGACGGAATCACCATTTCATTAGTGCCCAAGTCAGGGAAGAAAATGGATGACACAGGAACTAAATGTAAAGATCAGACCTCATCTGGACTGCCTGCTGCCTTTTCTGCCCTGTCACTCAAGGTCCAGCACATGCTATAAACTTCCTGTCCAGAGGGAAAGTCCTGTTGCTGGCCCTGTCCATGTCTGCAATCACATTGAGAGTGCCAACGTCAGTGTTAGAACCTCAGTGGCGATGTTTTCTTTCTTTTTGTTTTTGTTTTTCGAGACAGGGTTTCTCTGTGTAATAGCCTTGGCTGTCCTGGACTCACTTTGTAGACCAGGCTGGCCTCGAACTCACAGCGATCTGCCTGCCTCTGCCTCCCGAGTGCTGGGATTAAAGGTGTGTGCCACCACGCCTGGCTCCCACAGTGATGGTTTCAATGCTCAAGACAGATCCTGCAGTTCATGCATACGAGTGCATGCTTGCAATCCCGCTTAGACAGGATGCTCCAGCCTATGTATGGATGCCTCGTACACGGGAGCCCACAGGTGGTTCTCCTTTGGCTGTCTTTGCCATGCTGGTGATGGAACGCAGAGCTCACACATGCTGGGGAAGGGCTACATGAGGATCAACCTTCCTTACCCAAGTGATGTTCAGAGTGCATCCTGCGCCCTACTCTTGAGACATCTAAGATGTACTGAGGCGACTTTCTGCCTTGCATCAGTTACACCGCATTTTAAAGTCAGGGATCCATGAACCATTCAACTTGATCCTTCCCGAGGAGCAGGCTGAATAAGCCTTCATTTAGTGTCACTGTCCCACTCCTCACCACATCCTCCAAGCCTCCGGCTCTAACACAACAAAAGCCAAGGTCTTGCATGGAGGCCATCTCTTTTACTTCTCTGAAAGCTTCAAAGCAGAGCCACAGGGCAGCCATGGGCCCTACCTGTGTCCTGCTAGCGGCTGGGCTCCTCCATGTCTCTGGCTGTCCAGCGGCACTCCAGTTTCTTTCCTGCTCATCAGGAATTCCCTTCCCCTCCAAGCTGACTCAGAGTTGGCAGATCTGAAAGTTCCACAGTGGTCCCAGACACAGGGCATTTTCTGACCTCCTTCTCCTAGGCCTTTCGCTCTGCATATTAAGAGGGAGATTATTTTGTTTCCTTTCTCCTGGCTGTTTTTCCACATTCCATCTCAAGCTTTGGCAGAAGGGACTGCCTTCTTCCACTGTGTGCCTCACGCAGGACATATGCCACATTCCCTCCTTGTCTCTCGGCTTTGTCCGTCCTCTTCTGCCCTGGCAGCCCACTGGACTGTTCTCTCCTTTGCTCCTCAGCACTTTCCAGTGGGGATGCTATTTACTCTGTCTCTCATCTTCGATCGCTAACTCTTAGAGGCAAGTATGAGACCTTTCACTCTCTGTGACTCGGTGGGCATCGGGGACAAGGCCTTCTCTAGCGTCACGGGGAGCATAGGGGATCTTCACAGCGGAGTTTTAAGCTTGGCTCATTTCATTTCAAAATAATCACCGCTTGGCTTTTTTTTTTTTCCCTCCAGACAGGGTTTCTCTGTGTAGCCTTGGCTAACCTGGACTCGCTTTGTAGACCAGGTTAGTCTCAAACTCACAGAAGTCCACCTGCCTCTGCCTCCCTGAATGCTGGGACTAAAGGTGTGCACCACCACATGCCCAGCTCACCATGCCCTGTGTTTGAGGAGGCCTGAGAGTCTGGATCCAGGATGAAGTCAGTTCTGGGACCCACCTAGTCAGCACAGTGACTCCCTCTAGGCCAGAGGTGTGTGGCTGAGTGCTGATGATGGGTGTGACCCCTTGGTTCAAGCCATATCTAACGGTCACACTGCCACCAGCATCTGACTGCACTGCACACGTCTTCTGCTCTCAACACTGGCTTCCCCTGCTTTGGGGAATATGTCCCTTCACGCTGGTGTCTGTGAAGACAGGGACTTTATTGCCTACATCACTTAGAGATTCCACCATGTAAACACTGCAGCCTCCTGCAATGTGTGGGGAGGTAGGTGGCTGATTCTCCCCCCACCAGTGTTGGCCAGTTTCTTTATCTGAGCCAGTGGGATTGGAGACTAGACTACACTGGACCTAGTCTGCGGATACTGTGTGTGTGTGTGTGTGTGTGTGTGTGTGTGTGTGTGTGTGTGT
>OU015744.1:6181406-6198497 GCA_907169655.1 Acomys percivali
TGTGTGTGTGTGTGTGTGTGTGTGTGTGTGTGTGTGTGTGTGTGTATAGGTATGCTTGTGCTTTTATACTCTTCTATGTGGAGGCCAGAGGTCAATACCTTTTTGTTGTTGGTGTTGGTGTTGGTGTTCTCCATCTATTTATTTTATTAAAATTTAGTTTGTTTGTTTTCTTTTTTGAGGCAGACTATTGATATATAGCCTTGCTGGCCTGGGTCGCTCTCTGTAGACCAGGCTGAACTCTAACTCACAGAGATCTGCCTGCCTCTGCCTTTGTATGCCGAGATTAAAGATGCACATTGCCACATCCTGTCTTCCATCTTATTTTGAGGTAGGGGCTCTCCTTGCACCTGGAGCCCTGGAAGACTGGCTGCCGAGAGGCTGGGGGCAGCGTCCGGTCTTCGCCTCCTCAGTGCTGTGTTACAGGCGCCCTCTGCCATCCTCACCTTTTCGTGTGGGTGCTGGGGATGTGAACTCAGGCCCTCATTTCCTGGATTCTAGCAAGGCCAGTGCTTTAATGCTTATCTAGAAAAGAGGGCAGCCTGGCTCACCATCTCTCACTCCGCTGATCACCACACGCACTCTCAACCCACCAGGATGCCCTTCCTGTCCCCTAGCACCCCGCCCAGGGAATACAAGGGGCTGCCTTCCCCCACTCACATCTCTACACAAGCTCTCAGGAACAAGTTTGTATAACAGCCCATATATACCTTCAACATGACTTCTGGAAGAACAGGAGTGCTGCAGCCACCCCCACCGCCCCCCCTCAGGCCACATCTCCTCAGGCCACAATGGAGCCAGCCAATAGGCCTCAGCCTGCTTACCTCTGAAACACAGCCTGGAGGCATCCAGGACTTCTCTGGTCTGAGGAGCACAGCCATCTCCTGCCCCTGGGCCTGTACGGGCAAGAGCTCAGAGTCAGCTTGTGGACCGAAGGGTCAAAGCCCTTCACTGGTCATCACTTTGCTATCGTTTGGTTTAGAGCTCATTCTGAGATGTCCTTATTGTTTATTTCTGTCTATTTTGTACTAGAAAATACATTTTGGAAACCCTCACTAGGACTTCAAAATTCATATACTACGAACCACACACTATTTTATTTTATCTTGTATTTTATTTATTTATTTATTTGGTTATTTGAGACAGGGGTTCTCTGTGTAACAAACAGCCCAGGATGTCCTGGACTTGCTTTGTAGACCAGGCTGGCCTCACTCAGAGATCCACCTGCCTCTGCCTCCCTAGTGCTGGGATTAAAGGCGTGCGCCACTACTCTCTGCTCACACTATTTTCAAATTCCAAAACACCTCATGATCTTCTATTGACTGATTCCCATCCCGCCCCTACATTTAATTTAAAATTCTTTTCTTTCTGTTGGTCTTCGGGTTGGAACCCAGGACCCCTCGTGCGTTCTGCAAGCATTCTACCCTGGAGCTCCATGCCCACACCTTCCCGTGATCTCTGAAATTCCTTCGGTGATGTGCTTACTCCCTGCTGCTCTACTCTGCTCTTCTTAATGCAGGCAGGCTAGGGGGTAGAGAGCCCCTTCCGATGACAACCCCTGCCAGCGGGTAGAGAGCCCCATGTGTTGATTGCCCCAGGAGATACCTTGGGTGTGCTGGTAGACCCTGATATACAGCTTTCAAGCTTTCTTCCTGTGTCTGATCTTAGTGTGCCATCATATCCATGAATGTGCAAGTGTACAGATGCATATTCATAAGAGTGTACGTGTTTGTGTTGTGGATTTTTGAGGCAATGTCGGACTTGGAACTTGTGGCAATCCTTGTACCCCAGTCTCCTGACATGCTGAAATTATGGATTCGAGCCGCTACACTCAGCTTTCTATTAAATATTACATATCTCTAGCTCCGTGCTGGGCCTAGGAGGAAAGAGTAAAAGATGTGTCTGTTTTTCAGATACCAGGACCTATGGATAAACAGATAGATAGATGATAGATAGATAGATAGATAGATAGATAGATAGATAGATAGATAGATGATGGATAGATAGACCAACCTCAGAGGTCAGAAAAGGGCATGTCAGATCCCTGTGGAACTGGAGTTACACACAATTGTGAGCTTTCTGTGGGTGCTAGGAACTGAGTGCAGGTCCTCGGCGAGAACAACAAGTGCTCTTAACTGCCCAGGCATCTCTGAGGCTGGTTTCTTTTGTTGTTCCTAGAAAAAAAGAGGCCTGTCATTAATGTCATCAAGAGCTTCTGACAGAATCCTTCCTCTAAGCTGTAGAGTGAATGTGAGCTTTTCTGCTGGAAAATATCTTCTTTTGGGGAGGGGCGGTGGGAGGTGGTTAACGCATTCTTGCGTTTTCTTCTGGAAGTATTGGGGATTGAGCCTTGGGCCTCCTACATACAAGGCCTGGGCTTTGCCACTGGGTGCAGCCCAGCCCTGACTGTAAGCTTATCTGTGTTCTTACTTGTGCTATAAGAACCACACATCTCAGCTCTCCCTCTCTCCCAGCCCCCAATGGCCTCTGATCTATTTACTGTCTCTGCAAATGAGTATGTTCTAGATATTTCACCTACATATAGAATGGCTAATGCTGTGTGTCAGTTTGGTTGGGCTGCAGAACCCAGCTATCAAGCCAAACTATTTCTGAATATTTTGTAAATTTTCTGTAAAAGTATATTTTTAAATGAGACTAACATTTACATCTGAAACGGGCTTGGAGTAAAGTATAGTAACCTGCATGGTGTGGGCAGCCCTCACCCCATCAGTTGGTGGCTTGAAAGAAAAAGACCAAGACTGATCTTTTTGTGGAGGTCTCAGTGTGCTTTGCCTGGCTGTACATCTGTGCACCGTGCATGTGCAGCGCCCAAGGAAGGCAGGAGAGAGCATTTTGGATCTAGGGTTACAGATACTGGTGAGCTGCCGTGTGCGTGCTGGAGACTGAACTGGACTCTTCTGGGAGAGCAGCCAGGCCAAGCCATCTCTCCAACCCTTTAAAGATGATGATCACATTTGTGCATCTGAGTGTGAACCATGTGCATGCAAGTGCCCTTGGAGACCAGAATAAGCCACCGTATATCCCTTGGAACTAGAGTTACACATGGTAGTGAACAACAATGGAGGTGCTGGGAGTCGAACCAGAATGTTCTGGAAGAGCAGGGAGCGCTCTTAACTGATGGGCCATCTCTCTAGCTCCTGGACCCTGCATTTGTAAAGTCAGTCTTGAGTCACATGATCCCTGTTATGTGGCAACAGGGGTCGGCCAGTGGCTGAAGCTTGCCTCTGTGTCGTGAACCAGTCTAATGAAGAACAGGGCTTGGGGTCGGGGCTTGGAGAATGTTACCGCCACAGGACTGTCCCAAGCCTCCAGGAGGCCACAGGGTCTAGAGTGTGCACAGGCATCAGCTCTGTTGGCTCCCAAGTCCATAAGTAAGACAATCTGTGCACTGTGTGGCTGCTGCCATCTGAATGGGCATTCATCCACTGCGGACCGGCACCCTCAGTCCCGCTTGTTTGCCTCCTGAGACTCGCATGTGACTCTTTCTTAAGTGCTGATATTCATTTGTTGCGCATCTGGCAGGATGGGGGAGCACGCACCAGCTCCAGGGCTGTCTTGGTTTAAATCTGGGACTCTGTCTCTTGTCGTCAAAAGATGACTCAATATCCCCAGATCTCTTTGTAACATTGGGATGGGTTAGTGTCCATTTTTTGTTGGGGGGGGGGTATGAAGAGCAGCAGCCCAGATGAGCCTCTTTAAATTAAGTGTAAGTTGGTGCGGGCTGGAATACAGCTAATACAATATGGAGCCTAGCATGCCCCAAGCCTCAGCGGTCACTCCTCAGCAGCACAAAAGGCCAGCATGGTGGCCTCCGTAATCCAAGCGTTCCTGAATTCAAGGTTCTCCTCAGCTACACATTGAATTAGAGGTCAGCCTGGACTGCAGTCTGTCTCAAAAAGAAGGGAAAACACAACACAAAAAAAGTTCTCAGGTACTGCTCTATGACTTTAACACTAACACTGGGGTGGGGGTGGTGGGAGTGCAGGAAGATCTCTAGTCTCGGACCAGTCCAGGGTACATAGAAAGACCCTGAAAACTCACACACACACACACACACACACACACACACACACACACACACACACACACACACACACACGGCAGGGGGAGAATGTGAGGGAAACTGCACTTGTTTTATAAGACATAAAATTGTGATATTTATGATGACTGATTAGATGATAGTAATTCTTCTTATCTCTGTCTTCACTTTAGATTTTCATATGTGTAGAAATCTTACCTTAAAGTAGATCCTTGTAAAATAAATTATGTTGAATCGGGTAACATGAAATTTTTTAGGTTTAAAATGGCCAAATGTGAGCAACTCCATGTGGCTTTGCTTAATATTCTTCTCAAGTAATGTGTTTAGTTGTATTCCAAAAAAAAAAAAAAAAAAAAATCAGATGCATGCTACGTCCATGATGAGCATTATGCCATCAGTGTAGGCTGCAATAATTATCAGCGCCTGCACTAATTTTGAATAGTCAAATTATGCTCTGTGTCTACGCATCCTGGAGCTGAACAGAGCCTAAGAGATCGTTAATCTAACGTCATTTTTAAGATATGGAAATAGCATCTCAGTGAGGTTAATCACACATTCCAGACTGGAGCTCCTATTTTTTTTTCTATATTTTTTCTTCCTTTTCTTTCTTTCTTTCTTTCTTTTTTTTTTCTTTTTTTCTTTTTTGATTTCCAATTCAGCGTTCACTGGATTTTTGTGCAGCGTCCTAAGGCAGTGTGCACACAGAACAGCTTGATTGTAGAGAGCCCTGGTGGCTGTCAGATTTGCATGAAAAAGGAAGCAAAGAAGCTGCTGCGGTCCTACTGCAGAGTAAACAGCACCTAAATGAAAACACTAGCTGCTAAAATATTAAACATTTGCTTGGTAGTTTTGCTCAATTCATCACTCCTAGGACATACGTGCTTTATGAATGACTTAGGCGGGCCGTTCTCTGAAAGGCCAGTGTGGTTTTGCTGGAATCTGCCTTCCTTGTTCCTGAGGCAGGGAAGCCACACCCGCGCATGCTACAGATGGATGCTACAGCTCTTTGCACCGGGGCCCCTTTCTACCTCCAAGACAACCCAGCAGTGGCCTTCAGCCAGGTGACAGCCAAGCTTGCCCACAAGAGACTGTTAGAAATGTGTGAGCGCTCAACATTCCTACGTAGGAATTGTTACGCTTGTGAAATTGAAATCTGAGCGTGCCCATCTTATTCCCGCGTGGGGGCGGGGGGCGGGGAGCGATCTCTAACTGTGACCACCCCCTTCATGCCCAGGCAAGCATTAAATGGCTGGGCTTTCTCTTGAACCTGTGCACATGCTGGCTTGTGAGATAGACATCCTCTGTGGCTGAGCAGAGCTAGAGCACGCTAAAGCACGCTTTAACATAATTGGTTTCTCCTCGTGGTGACTGGTTGCAGCTGGTAACCTAGCCACCTACCAGGGCTGGATAAACCCTCCACGGCAGGTCAGACAGGATGGAGAGGTACCCCTTAAAAGGTTGGCTTAAGTAATAGATTCAGGCTTAGCGCCAGTATGCACACGGAGGGAAACTATGTGTCTCATGCATCCACACTGGGTCCTGGTACCCACTGCTCCATGTTTCTGTTTGTGGGGGAATCTCTGAATAAGCCTTATCCCTTCTTTCTCACACTTAGCATCTTACTACACAGGCTGATCCTGGGATGCGGCCAGTGGATGAAGGAATGAGTGTGCTGTGACATGATGTGGACTTTGTACCTAGGCAAGGTGGACCCGTGTGATGGGAATTGAGTGCTGTCATCTGCCACCAGTTTGTGAAATAACATTATTAAACGTTGGCTTAGTTGGATGAAAGGATCCCCATAGCTGGCATGCTTTTGAAATGGAGCTCCCTGCGGGGTACAGCAAGGCCAGCCTCTGAAGTCATTACTACCCATTAGCAGCTGGGTGTGAATTGGGCCCTGAGAGCTGCTGGCAGGCCTGGGTCTGGCTAGTGGTGTGCTAAGGGGCACACCTAGCTGTAGCAAGCACTTTACCTAGAAGGGAGCCAGAGAACTTGGAGAGGCTGGCTCTGGCAAACCCCACCCCCCCACCCCGGCTTTCGTCAAGGCTCCTGTAATCATAAGCCTGTTCTTGAGACCCCCAGCCCCCAAGGCCAAGGCTGTTCATTTATCTGCACACATCTGCCTTTCCATCTACCCTGTTAAAAGGAATCGCTCAGAAACGGTGCGACAGGGGCTGGTCTGCAGAACACTCCATCAATGCAAGATGGGACAGCCAGGCTTTGCAAAGCCACCCAGCTCCCTCCACAGTCACATAGTTCCTAGATAGATGATGCCTCCAGTAGGGGCTCATGTGTGAACACTCGTATGTTTGTGTGAGCACACACATGAGTTTCTATGTCTGCATGTGTGGGTCTTTATGTGAGTGTGTTTGTGAGTATGTAAACTCAGGGACCGTTTGTTATCCAGCTATTTAAGTGTCTCGGAGAATGATGGTCTCAGGACAATGTTTTTTGCATAGTTTACCATGCTTCAAGAAATCTTAAGAAATAAAGCATTATGACAACCGCTGATTTATTTAAAGCGACCATGTCTGTGAACAAGGGGCCAATGTGATGTGCCACACCTTTCTACAAAAGAAACTTGAGAAATCTCAGGCTAGGGGAGCTATCCTGACTCGCTTGCAGATCTCCTGTGTGCCCAGGGTCAGCTGCATGTCCAGCAACTCTTGGAATCCGCCTGCCAGCTCCGGAGGCAGTCACCGCGGTATGGGAGGACGGCTCTGCCCGTCCCTGCTCGCTTTCCCTCTGCAGCCTCTCCTCCACGGTTCTTCCTAACTTGGTTATACGTAGCACAAATCACATCTTCCTCGGCCCAAGATGGAGCCAATGAGGTTAAGCTGAGCCTGCGTGGGCAGTTCTCAGGCTCAGTGAGATACACCCTTTGTGGTGTGTGCCCACCTCGCAGGAGAGTCTGAAGAAAGCCCTTAGGAAGGCCTGTGTGATCCCACGGTGGCACAGGATTTGGCTCGCAGCCCAGGGCTGCGCCAGTCCTGTTACTTGCCGGAGACTGAGGTCACACATGTAATCCTAGAGCCACAGAGACCAGCCAAGCTTTTAGTCTTGGTCAGATCACAGAGAGAGGGGAGGGTGAGGCCAGCCCTGTTACCACCGCTGAGGGGGAGAAACAGTCCCATCGGCTTTGCCTCTGAGCAGCAGATTTTAGGCAGACACAGACATGTTTTCTTTTGTCTTGAAGTGTGTCAGGAACAGGAATGTGGGGTCTGTTTCAGGGTCTCACACGTGGAAACAGAGCAACCCCATCATCCCTTGTCCATTCCTGCGCACCTCCTTTCCTGCATTTGCTCCTCTGAAGAAAATAAACATGACAGATATAGTAGGTATACGGTAAAAAAAAAAAAAAAACAAAAACAGAAGAAATGCACCTCTACACATGTTAGCCTAGCTGCTGTGATACTAGGACTCGGGGTGAGAGAGCAAAGGGAGGTTTGAGGCCGCAGTCGCCCTGTGTGGTTTGGATGAGTTGCTGTGCTTATGTTTTTTTATGCCCTTGATTGTGAAACTGATTCTTTCATATTTTTTTTTCCTTTTGAGGGGAGCTGTGTTTTATGGGGTATTCTGTTCTGCCATTATTCATTAACAAATGAGCACTAACAGTGGGCCAGGCATGGGGGAGGAAGAGCCTGTTTCCCTGGAAATGGAGTGGCTGCAGAATCAGGAGGTTGGGGGCATGGAAGTGTATTTTCCCCTGACTCCTCTTTGACTCTCAACTACACTACAGATAACTGTGCAATTAATCTTGACATGTAAAGGGCTGGCCGGAATTCTAAACCCTAGGAAAACACACCTCAGCAAAACCTTACACGACCTTAACATAAAATGCATGGAACTGGAGAAGAAATTTAAATTATTAAAAACAACTCTAGCATCTCCTGCCCCAATTTTCACACATCCTTCTCCATTATTTTATGCTGCTGGCTGGGGTAGGAGGAAGAAAGACTCCAGGAAACAGGGTCTGTGGGGCTTGGGCGGGGCTATTCCTTTATTTTCTCCATGACTCTGCTTTAAGGCTCTTCCAAGATTGTATTCCACTGTCTCCTTGGGTAATTCACTTAAAGACACTACACCCTCTATGCTGGGAGACACATCCTTGCATCTATCTGGAATTCTCTTTTCTCTGGGACAGCATTTCTCAAAAAACATCCCAGCATCCACCTGGAATCCAACAACCTCTGTACTGTGTCGTCCAAACCTTTCAGCCCCCATTAATTATACACTCGAAGTTCCAAAAGCTGGCGAGTGAAAATCCCACCCATAGGCTGCTCTCGGGCAGCGGCGGCGGCGGCGTGGGGCGGGGGTGTCCCATCAATTGTAAATTGTTGTAAAGCTGGCTGGATGAGAGACTTGATGAAAGGAGTGGTGGCTGGTGCCACCCGAGAGCCCTCGGCTCTGCCACCAATTCTCCTGGGTGAGCAGCTTAGAAACCGAGAGAACAGGTACTGGGGTACGCTGGGAGGCTGGGGTTACTAAACAGTCAACTACCTTTCCTCAAATTTCCACTTTCATGGGCAATTGAGCCTCACACGTGAGGAAACTACATGTAGGGAAAAACTGAAGCATGCTCAGAGTGTTAAAGCTGGTTAAAAAGATGGTCTGGACTCCAAACACGTCAAAAAGCCCTCAGGTGAGAACCCAGAGCCCCCGCACTTCCCTTCCCTGCTGCCAGAGCTAATTACACTTTCCCCTTCAGTCAGTGCATACGTCTTCCTCCTTCTCTGGCCTCTTCCTGGTGCAATTAACTGATTAATGAGCATGCGTCGCTCTCCTTTCTCCTCGGCATTCCCAGCCCCGCCCACCACCGGCAGGCAGTGGCCGTGCTGTGTTTAATGCCTGCCTTGTTTCTTCTGTTTACTTGACAAATGTATTATTTTGTACCGCACTGTTTTAAACGCACGTGGGTGACATATATGACATTTTGTTTTGCCCCCCGCCCCGTTTGTTTCCACTCCAGATTATGCTTTAGGGGTCCACTGGGTGTGATGATGAATAAGAATCACAGGTGGCTGCTAACTGCTCCCACATAGCCTGTAGGTCTCTCATTTGAAAAAAAGGAAGAAAGAAAACACGCTCAGACATCCGCTACACAGTGAGCATACCCCCGGTTTGCTCCCTAGTGGAAAAGAACACATATCTTTCTAAAATAAATCTGAGCACTGGGTATGCAGATGCTTTTGTGCTTCAGCCGGGACAAGTGCACACTTGTGCACATCCAACGTATATCACTCGGTGGACGCCATTTCTTTGTTCTCGTACAAACAGCAAAACAAGAGCAAAGCAAGATGAACCTGGGACTTTCTTTTTCTTAATATCTGACAGAGAAAATCTCCACAGAATTATTTATTATGTTGATTTACCATCTTGTGGTACTGTGTACTTTTGTAAATTCTTTCTTTCTTTTTTTTTTTCTTTTTGGATTTTTGAGACAGGGTTTCTCTCCGTAGCCTTGGTTGTCCTCAATGCATATTGTAGACCAGGCTGGCCTCAAACTCACAGTGATCCGCCAGCCCCTACCTCCCAAGTGCTGGGATTAAAAGCATGCGCCACCACGCCCAGCTTTTGTAAATTTCTTTTAAAAATACAACTTAAAGTTGGGCCTGGTGGCACGTGCCTTTAATCCCAGCACTCAAGGAGGCACAGGCAGGCAGGTTGCTGTGCATTCCAGGCCAAGACAGCCAAGGTTATGCAGAGAAACCCTGTCTTGAAAACCAAAAACCAAAACAACAAACAAACAAACAAAATCCAAGTTGGGAAGATAGGAACAAAATCCCACTGTTAGCTGGGGTATCGTTGGCGTTTGACAGCTGAAAAGAGAGTGTGTCAGTTCTCTTTAATAATGTGGCCTTTGGTGGCGTGACCACATACCATGGCAGGCCCACTTCCCAAAACAGCTCGGCAACACAAACTAGACTCAGTGGGGAAGAAGAAAAGAAATAAGAAATAATCTCAAAGTTGAGTAGGAAAGGACGGGAAGCAGGTGAGGGGAAGTGTGGGGGAGTTGAGGTAAACAGGTCCAAAAACAGGAAAAAGAAACTAGTCAGTTAAAAAAAAAAAATCTTAAAAATAAAATAAAACAGATACATAAAAACCTTAAAGACTACAACTTGAGTTCTGCTTGGCATGGAGCTGAATTTGTAAATTAATTTGAAGATAATGGAAAACATTTAAAATATTAAGTGATTCCACATAAGTGGGATGTGTTTAGACATTTTATCTTTTTATTCTTTGTTTTACTTTTTATTTATTTATTATTTTCGAGACAGGGTTTCTCTGTGTAGCCTTGGCCGTCCTGGACTCACTTTGTCGACCAGGCTGGCCTTGGACTCATATTGATCCACCTGCCTCTGCCTCTGGAGTGCTGAGATTAAAGGGCGTGCGCCACCACCACGCCCAGCTTGTTTTATTTTTTTAAAGTTCTTCCTTTTGCAATCATGTCCAGCCTTGTGAAAAAAGTTGCACAAACAGAACAAGAAGGCTCACAGCATTTCCTTTGCCCAGTTTCTCCACATGCAGCACACGGAAAGGGTTCTTAGCAAAGACCTACTGTGACCTACCAGCCCGCAGACTAAACGTCCCATCTGCATCTAATGTGCACACCCTAAGGCTCTCCAGCCACAGGCCCTCTCCAAGCTCAATACATGGCCTGTTCAAGTCTTTTCTCTGGCCAACTCTGGCCTCGGAATTGCACACACATTTAACTGGCATGTCCCCAAGCCTCCTGCCCTGGTATGTATTCTCATGGTTTCTCTGTCACAAACATTAACGACCAACAGAGATAGCTGAGGAGGAGTTAATAACCTGCCATTTTTAGACTGCCCGCTCCCCTTTGGGTTTTCTGATGTCTCTTCTGAGTTTAGGTTGTTTTTGTTTTTGTTTTGTTTTGTTTTTTTCAAGAATACTGTATAACCCGGCCAGAAGACACAACATCTGTATGTATGAAACATGCTTCTACTAAAAGTTTACTCATAAACTGGGCAGTGGTGGCGCACGCCTTTAATGCCAGCACTCGGGAGGCCAGAGGCAGGTGGATCGCTGTGAGTTCGAGGCCAGCCTGGTCTACAAAGTGAGTCCAGGACAGCCAAGGCTACACAGGGAAACCCTGTCTCGAGAGACACCTCCTCCCCCCGGCCCTGCAAAAACAACTTACTCATAGCTATTCTGAAATTACAATTTTATAGCATGTTCTGTATTTTTATTTGAGAACGATGGAAGGTCTATGCTTGTGCGACTTTTGTGTTCACATACAGACCGCACTGTTTAGGCATCATCACTCGAGGTTGGCTAAGAGACTGTGCACAGATTTCTGTATTGAAAGTTGTATTTTTTTCTTTCTTTTTTAATTAGTAAGTCTATTGCAGAGATCGTCCAAATCTACATGAATATCCTCTTTCCAAAGTTTAACTCCCGTGCATGAATTCTGACACAGAGCAAGTATTCGAGTAGCATTTGCAAAATGGAGACTTTATGTACTCATTATTCCCTTCAGATTTATTCATTGGCAATCTACTCTATAAAAGAGCCATGCATTCTCTTTTATTGATTTCTTTCTTTTTAGTTTTTCAAGACAGCGTTTCTCTGTGCAGCCCTGGATGTCCTGGAACTCTCTCTCTGTAGACCAGGGTGGCCTCAAATTCAGAGATCCACCCCTCTGCCTTCTGCGCCTCTAACTTGTTCTAATATATAACTTATTTTAACATATGTGATCAGATCAAACACCAGGAACAACCTTTCTTCACTTCCGTTCATTTTCAGACACTCTCCCCTCCCCTCCTCTCCTCCCCTCTCCTCTCCTCTCCCCTCCCTTTCTCTTCCCTTCCCTCCCCTCCCCTCCCCTCCTCTCCTCTCCTCTCCTCTCCTCATCAGATTGGCCAGGGTTAATATTACAAAGTAAAAACACATAGACATGAAAGTAGACATGATTTCTTCCAAACCCAAAAGGAACACATCAAAGTTTGACAGGTATTTGCTTTAGACTTTTGACATGTGATCCTTGCTACATTAATGGTTTTTTGTTTGTTTGTTTGTTTTTTTAATCTGGATTGCTGAGAGACTTAAAATAATTTAATCATTTTCACACAAACTCTGGTGCCCCATATTTGACCATGTCCCCTGGATGGGGAGGCCTGGTGGCACTCAGAGGAAGGATAGCAGGCTACCAAGAAGAGACTTGATACCCTATGAGCATATACAGGGGGAGGAGGTCCCCCTCAGGAACAGTCATAGGGGAGGGGAGTAAGGGGAAAGTGGGAGGGAGGGAGGATTGGGAGGATACACGGGATGGGATAACTATTGAGATGTAATATGAATGAATTAATAAAAAAATTAAAAAAATAATTTAGTCATAAATGAGTGTTTGCCTTTTAAAAATATTTTTCTTCTACTGTTGACTTTTTGACACACTCACATATCATATATTTTTATATTACACTATTATTTACTGCCACTATTATTCTGCAGTGATGAAGACCGAGCACAGGCCTTGCACCTAGGCAAACTACCACTGGCCTCTGCCCTCAGCTTTAACTTTTTAATTTCATCAGTTAATGGGAGAAAGATAATAACCACTTTTCTGATGTTTAATTACATTTACAGCCCTCTTTAGACACAGTTATTGTAAACTATAGCCTTGTGTGTATATTGTTTTGTTTTTCTAAGACAAGGTTTCTCTGTGTAGCCCTGGTTATCCTGGAACTGACCACCAGGCTAGAATATTGTATTTTTAATGTTTAATTAATTTAGTTATGCATGAGTGTAGGTCTGAGTTTGTATACTTCCATATGGCTGCAGGAATTTAAAAGATGGTGTGAATTCCCTGGAGCTGGAGTTACAAGTAGTAGTGAGCTGTGTGACACGGTATTGGGAACCAAACGTGTGTCCTCTGCCAGATGAAATGTGTTCCTAAACGTTGCGCCATCTCCAGCCCCCGCTGTATTGTTTGTTTGTTTGTTTTTTAAGTTTTTTAAAGACAGGAGTATTGTTCTTTCCTACTTACTTGTTTTGTTGTTTTTTGAAATGCTGAGGACTAAACCCCAGAGGGTGTGTATTGTCAGCACCCTCTTGCTGAGCTGCACTCAGTTCTTTCATTTTCTTGACTTTTACTATTTAAAGGGTATTGGAAACTGTGCTCTCTTTTTAATACAGCCTTTGTTTGATTTTGGAATCATAGATAATTTTCTCTAAAATGAAAATTAAGTGTTTGTGTGCAGTGTGCATGTGCACGTGTGTGTGTGGGGGTGTAGTGTGTGGGGGTGTGTGTGCATGACTGTACTTACATGTACAGTGGGACTGAACCCAGGGCTTTCTGTATGCTAGGCAAGCATTGTACTAAGTAAGCCACATCCCCAGCCACATGGTCACTTGAGTCTTGAAGAAAGAACGAATATAATTCAATGGGGGAAAAGTAACTTTTTCAAGAAATAGTGCTGAGGCAAATGAATATTCACATGGAAAAGAATGGAATTTGACCCTGTGCCACATTACACATAAAATTAACTCGGAGCAGGAAATGGGCCTAAAAGTAAGCACTAAAACCCATATAATTCTTCAAAGAAAAAAGAGAAATGCATCTCTGTGGCTTTGGGTTAAGCAATAGCTTCTTGGCTATGGCAGCACAGTCCTCAGTGATCAAAGACTGATAAATTGAACTTGGTCAAAATTGAAAACTTCTGCTGGGCATGGCAGCACTCATCTGTAATCCCAGCACTTGGGAGGGAGAAACAGGAGGGCTAGCATCTTAGCGGCGGTCCTGGCTACACACTGAGACAGAGGCTGGATTGGGGTGCATGAACCCCTTCTCAAAAGGGCTGGAGAGATGGATTGGGGTTTAAAGCATTCTCTGCTTTTCCAAAGGACCTGGGCTTGATTCCCAATCACCCACATCATGGCTCACGACCACCTGTAACTCTAGTTCCAGGGGATCTGATCCCCTCTTCTGGCTTCCACGGGTACCAGATGTACAAGTTGCATACAAACACACATGCCTGCAAAACATCATATATGTTAAATGCATAGGTAGGTAAATAAATAGATGAGTAAGTAAATAAATAGGAGCAGAAGAAGCAGCCTAGTGGCCATGTGCAGGCACTTGCTGGGTTTCCAGAGGGCTTGAGTTTGGTTCCTAGCACCCATGTCAGACAGGTCACCACCATTATCTCCAGCTCTAGGGGACCCATCGCCCTCTTCTGGCCTCTGTGATAACTGGAACATATACACAGACAGACAGACAGACAGACAGACAGACACACACACACACACACACACACACAAAGAGATGGAGAGAGAGAGAGAGAGAGAGAGAGAGAGAGAGAGAGAGAGAGAGAGGCACATAAATAAAAAGAAAACAAATCCTTTAAAAATATTTCATTAGGGCTGGGTGTGGTGGTGCTCACCTTTAATCCCAGCACTTGGGAGGCAAAGGCAGGCAGTTTACTGTGAGTTCAAGGCCAGCCTGGTCTACAAAGTGAGTCTAGGACAGCCAAGGCTACATAGAGTAACCCTGTCTCTTGAAAAACCAAAAAAATAAAACAAAACAAAAAAACCAACCCCCCAAAAAAACCCTCTTATATTTCATAAGTGGGTTATACTTAGGAAACTTTATATATAACTTGGTAGTCAAATGACAACACAATTAAAAATATACAAGTGATTCGAGTAGGAAATTTCCTAAGTGGTCACCAAACATACACAGAAGATAATAATTATTGGTAACAAGAAATGCAAATACAAGAAGCTGGGCTGGTGGTGCACACCTGTAATCCCAGCACTCAGAAGGCAGAGGCCGGCAGATTGCTGTGAATTCAAAGCTAACCTTGTTTACAAAGAGAATCTTGGGGGCTGGAGAGATGGATCAGAGGTTAAGAGCACTGACTGTTCTTCCAGAGGTCCTGAGTTCAATTCTCAGCAACCACATGGTGGCTCACGACCATCTGTAAAGTGATCTGAAGTCCTCTTCTGGGCTGCAGGCGTACGTGCAGACAGAACACTGTATACATAATAAGACAGCCGAGGCCACACAGAGAAACCCTGTCTTAAAAAAAAAAAAAGGAAAGAAAGAAGGAAGGAAAAGAAAAGAAATGCAAATAGAAACCACAATGGCACACCACCTCACACCTCCCAGAATGGCTGCAATCAGAAGAGGACAGCTCAGCTGTGAGGAAGAAGATGCTGTGCAGCTCAGCACACCGCGCACACAACCAGTGGGAGCAAAGCTGCTGCAGTCAGCTTTCTAAAAAGGTGCAGTTTCTAAAAAGGTGGACATTGGTTTATGTCATGACTCAGCAAGGCAGGATCTCAGAGCCCAGATAGGCCTGGAACTCACGGTGGAACCCAGGCTGACCTGGACATCAGAACCTTCCTGCCTCTGCCTCCGGAGTGCAAGAATCACAGACGTGCCTCACCCTGTCCTGCTCATGCCCAGGTGGTTGCATTCATAGGACTATAATCAAGTCAATTAAAACGCACATCCACACACAAATATCTATACTACTGTTCCCAGCACCATAGCCCAAGAATGGAAATAGCTCAGACAGCAGCTAACTGATTAGTGAAAAAACAAAATATGGCATTTCTACCTACTGAAACATTGGGTAATTCGAAGGAATAAATTATTGGCAAGAGCAACACAGACTTGATTTAAAACATTATACCAGGTGGAAGAAACTAGTTGCATATCATATCACTTTACATATCATTTTCAGCTAGCATCTGGAATAGGCATGCCTATAAGGACAGCCCGTGAACCCAGAGCCACTGGGGATAGAGGTGGCAGGGTGAGGTTGGGAAGACAATTGGGAAGTGGCTGCTTATGGTTTTTAGGGTAGTGAAAATGTGCTAAAAACAGCTTACGGAAAGTATTGTGCAACTCTGAAAAGATTAAAGCCGTTGAAACATAGATGCACTCTAGCTGGTGGGCCTATGATATACAAATTTATGTAGAAAAAAAAAAGGAGGTTACAGAACTGGACAAAGGTGGAATGGCCCTTGGGCGCCGCCTTTACCAGCTGATCTTTCTTGCCAGTCACACCCATTTCTATTTTTGCCATAGTGGGGTGAGAGAGCCTAGTCTGAGCTGTACTCAAAGTTTGCAGCCTGATCCTTGGGCTGTCTGTGAACCGCACTCCACACACATTCAAGTGTGTGCTCTGTCCAGGCAAGGGGCCTAGTTGCCTCATAGCCATATTCCTCCGTCCTCTGGGTCTTTGTATTTGTCCTTGGCTTCGGTCTTCTTGCTTGGCCCATATTGAAAGGGATGGGCCAATGTCCTCAGCTACCACGGATGGCCCTGCATCACCCATGGGCGGGTCTGTACTCTCCTTAGAGAGTGACATCATCTTTGGCCTCTTACATCCTGCTCAGACTTCAGTTCTTTGGTCTCAGATATTAGGAGCACCATGCCAGGTCTCCAGACTCCGTATCTGAGTGTTAACTTATTATCCTTGTGTTTCCAACTCTCCATCGTCCTTTGCTCTTAGTGTGCTTGCTCTGTGCTTGCCTGCTGGTGGAGAGTTTCCTGCCTCCAGCCTGTAGGTGGTTCCTGTTTGGACTTAGCTCTATACAAATCTTTCTTTCGATCCATTAATATTTTTCTCTGTGCCGGCCTCACCTTCCACCCTTTGCTCCTGCTTTCTGCTGCCTAGGTCAAACTGTCCTCAGCTGGATTAGAAGTAATGAGTTGTTGCTTTTCTAGGGGCTCCTTTTGTTTTAGGACAGTAGATTCTTGGATTTGTCTTGACCCTCCCTTAAGCTTATGGTGGTGGTATTACCTCCTGATAGCAGAGCTCCTCCCCATCCCCCACCCTCTCTGACTGGCCCTCAACTGCTCCCCCCCCATCCCCACCCTCACTGATATTCATGCTCATCGGAATTGAAATTCTAGATTTTTCAAAATAATAAATGTCACCAAATTGCTCAGTTTCCTCTTAATTTATTATTTCTTTTACTTTCAGTACTTGCCTTCTCTGCCCAAACTGTTTTCTTTCTTTCTTTCTTTCTTTCTTTCTTTCTTTCTTTCTTTCTTT
>OU015744.1:6207892-6220210 GCA_907169655.1 Acomys percivali
GAGAGAGAGAGAGAGAGAGAGAGAGAGAGAGAGAGAGAGAGAGAGAGGGAGAGAGAGAGAGAGAATGTAAGAGTATCTTCTGTCTGTATCTTTGTATCTTCTGTGTGTTTCAACTTCTTTCTTCAGTGTTTTAACTTTTTCATTGCGGAAGTCTTTCCTTTTCTTTGTTAGTTAAAATCCTGGGCACTTTACTTTCTGGGACTACTGTGAATGGGGCTTTTTTCATAGTTTATTTGTAAGAATGTCTGCGATTGGTGCTTGTGGTACTGGTTCTTCACGCTGGCGTTACACATAGGTGGGTTTTCCACATGCAATCCACATATACTTTTGCATGTGTGTTTTATTTTTTTCATTTGTTTGATATAGTCTCTTTATGTATCTTACACTGGCTCAGAATGTCCTATGCTTCCCAGGCTGGCCTTGAACTCTTTCTCGCC
This sequence comes from Acomys percivali, assembly GCA_907169655.1. Lineage (NCBI taxonomy): Eukaryota > Metazoa > Chordata > Mammalia > Rodentia > Muridae > Acomys > Acomys percivali. The sequence continues at coordinate 6,208,330 of OU015744.1, forward strand.
TTCCTTGGTCTCGAGTGCAGAGATTACAGATGAAGGCCACTTCACCTAATCACTGGATTCTTAATCTGTTTTTCCAGGAGAGGGCATATTTTCACTATGTTGTCCAGAATGCCTAGCAGACGTGGGCTTAGTTTGTGCCCTAGTTTCATTTTTGTCACTGTGATTAAACACAAAAGCAACTGAGGGGAGAAAGGATTTTTTTTTGTTGTTGTTTACAATTCCATGCTATCATGTATCATAGACTGGAAGTCACAGTGGCAGGAAGCACATCATACTGTTAGTCCAGTGCAGAAGGAAATGATTGCATGCTTACTTGCTTGCTTGCTTGTACTCGGCTTGATTTCTCTTTCACAGTTTCAGCACCAATGACTAGGGAATGGTGCTGCCCGCACTGGGCTGGGTCTTTCTGCATCAGTGAACTTAACTGAGACAATCCCCCGCAGACATGCCCGCAGGCTAACCCAGGGTATCAAGCCCTTAGTAAGACTTTTTCCAGGTGATTCTAGGTTGTGTCAAGGTGACAAACAGAGCCAAAAAGCAGTAACTTGATGCACATACACAACACCTTAAGGGGCTGGAGAGATGGCTCAAAGCTTAGGAGTGCTGCCTGCTCTTCCAAAGGTCCTGAGTTCAATTCCCAGCAACCACATGGTGCCTCACAACCATCTATAATGTGATCTGATGTCCTCTTCTAGTGTGTAGGTCTGCATACACGCAGAGCACTGTATAATAATAAATATATAAATAAATAAATCTTTTAAAAAACATCACTTTAAAACCATGTCCTTTTTAAAAAAAGATTTATTTATTTATGTATATAAGCACTGTATTGAATGTATGCCTGCATGACAGAAGAGAACATCAGATAGAAGAGGGAATCAGATCGCATTATAGATGGTTGTGAGGCACCATGTGGCTGCTGGGAATTGAACTCAGGACCTTTGGATGAGCAGTCACTGCTCTTAACCACTGAGCCATCTCTCCAGCCCCCCCTTATTTTTTTAGTTTTCGAGAAAGGGTTTCTCTGTGTAGCTTTGGCAGGGCTGGACTCACTTTGTAGACCAGGCTGGCCTTGAACTCACAGTGATCCACCAGCCTCTGCCTCCAGAGTGCTGGGATTAAAGGCCTGTGCCACCACACCCGGCTAAAACTATGTCCTTCTATCTCTTGTCCTTATCCTGGTTACTTTTCTGTTACTCTGATAAGATATCATGAGCAAAAGGCAGGAGGATCTCTTTGAGTTCGAGGCCAACCTGGTTTACAAAGCAAGTCCAGGACAGCCAAAGCTACACAGAGAAACCCTGTCTCAAAAACAAAACAAAATAAAAACAAAAACAAACAAACAAAAAAAAACCAAAGCAAAACAAAACGAAAATATCATGAGCAAAAACAACTTAAGGGAGAAAACTATCTGGGTTTATAGTTCCAGAGTGCTGGAGTCCATAAGCCTGGGACAACAGTGTGGTGGCAGGAGCAGGCAGCTGGCTGCTCACATTTTTGTCAGCATACAGGGAGCAGAGAGAGGCTATAAACCCTTAAAGCCCTCCCTAGGGAAGTGCCTACCTCCTCCAGAAAGACAACCTCCTAACGGTCCACAACCTCCCCAAAGAGCGACACTAACTGAGGACTAATTCTTCAAATCTATGAGTCACTGGGCGGCATCTGTCATTTAAATCCCCAGTTCCTTAAGTCTCATGTTCATCTCATACTGTAAAATATACCCCAGCTTTTAAATATTTCCCAAATCAAAACCAAAACAAAAGCCAACAAAGTCTTCTAAACATGATTCCTGTAAAACAAAAAACAAGTTAAATGTTTCTAACAGAGGAAGTGGAAGAACAGGGCATACCCAACAAATAACCAATCATTTGGTCTTTTAAACCTGACTGCCATTGGTGCTTCTGCCAGTGCATACTGAAGGCCCTCCACATGAAGTAGCAGGAGGAATGGTGGGCCTACGAGCAGCCCAGCCTCTCCATGGCTTTTCCCAGCAAGCTCTTGTGGAGCAGTAAGCTGTACCCTGTTCTGTGGCCGAAACAGGCAGAGGGTCTAAGTGCCTACCTGCACGACTCCTTCCTTGAAGGAACTGCTGCCTGGCTCCACACCATGCCTGGCTTCCCTCTGGCTTCTAAAATAGAAACAGCAAACAGCTGAGTGGTCAGTCCCCTGCCTCCGAATTGCCCAGGATTCTTGTATAGGCAGGACATGAGAGTAAAGTGTTCACATGTAAGGACCTGTGGCCTGGGACCTCAGTCCTCATGTGCTTTAATGAAGAACTTTGTATTGTACACAGCAGGAGGGCACCCTTCCACATGGCATTCTAAAGTTTGCCATGCAGTACTGAAGAGTTCCGTAGAGCATACGGAGAGAAAGGGGAGTGGGTGGGTCTTCTTGGGTGGAGGTGACAGGCAAAGGTCTGGCCTGGGCCCTACCCCGACTGACAGAAACAGCAGATGCAGGGCCAAGCCAGATGCCTCAGCCGGTACACTAACACACAACTCTCCTGCCCCACCGGGCTGTGCAGGCAGCTGTCCTGCATGGCCATGGAGGGTTGCCAGTCTCAGCCATGGCAGAGGGCCACAGCAGCTCAGAGCTGCCTTCTATGGGCGTATGGTCCCACACTTCTGCTGGGTAAAACCACCCACACTTCTGCCTCAAGGCTCTGAGTAAAGCAATTTCCAAGTCTTGTTAGCAGAAGTGTCCACATTTACACGCTGAGGGGTTTAGTCTCTCACCTCTTCTCTGAACATACCAACAATTAGAGATCAACGGACACAGTTTTGCACTCTCTCTCACTTAGCATCAAGTGCCTCTTATGCAGACATGATAAAGCATTTATTTCTGTATCCACAATGCAGCGCGTGCCTCACTTGATTATCCGGTCACTCCTTTTTGTTAACGAGCCACTGGAGATGAGGCTTTCCACTCTCTGAAAGGAGAGTGGACTTGTAGGAAGCTGCCGAGTGCAGATGTGGCCCTAGGAACCGGAGCACACAGGACTCTAGAAGAACCCGTCCTTCAAACGCTACTTCAAATGCTACTTGCAATGCCCTTTGGAGAAACAAAGGTGGTTCCTGGTGTGCAGCGGCCATGGGCATCACCTCAGGCTTGGGCTGACGCTTAAGACCCTGGGTTATCATCCCTCTTCAGTCAGACCTTTTGCATTTCTCAAGGCCTCTGCTTTCTTTCCTCCTGAAGGGCCCCTGCGGTGCCTCTCCCTTTCTCATCAGCCGCTTCCTCTCCGTCTTTTCATTCCATGCATGCGTGCATGCGTGTGTGCGTGCACCTCTCTCTCTCTCTCTCGTCCTCTCTTACACGCACCTGCAGGGACAGGATCAAATCAAAACAGCTGAGATTCTGCCTGTCGAACATCAAGCCACCCATCCCCACAGCACAGGATGATGGGAGATGGCAGTGAGGTGGGAGTGGTGAGACACTGCCTACAGGGAGCCCCCCATGGTTGGTCCTCTATCACCAGTGTCCTCTTGTCTATCCAACTTTTTTGGGATCCAGTTCATGTATCTGGTGTCTGAGGAGTTTGAAACGTATCTTCAGGAGTTCATGTGATGAAAACTTTATTCCCAATTAGGCAACGTTGGAAGGTGGCGCTTACCCCCAGGAAGGGATGATTGCCACCATCTTGTTTAGTTACCTTGAGAGTGGTTCTCACATATACCTCTGCTTATCTCAAATCTAAGATTAAATTCCCTTCCTCTCTCCTTCTCTCTCTTCCTCCCACCCCCGCCCCCACACACCCACAGAGCTTATGATTTAGTCCTGACTGACCTCTATCTTGCAGCAATCCTCCTGCCTCCGACTCCTGAGTGCTGGGGTTACAGGCATGCAAACCCATGCCACTAGACTATCAAACCTTTTGCAAAATCTGCTTGCTACCTGGTAACAAGGTCTGCCTCCAGGAAAGCACAAGACCAAGAGTACTCAGTGATGATGGAGAGCATCGCCAGGCCACGGTACTTTATCCCCGCGGCTGACTGTGGTCCTAAGCGGCACTCAGCTAGTCTTGCGGTCCTTTCTCTTCCAGTCTTAGGCACCTACCATGCTTCGCTGGGCCTTATCTGTGTTTGAGTCTTCAATTAAGCTAATAGATATCTTTCAGTGTCATTAGTAACAAAGTTGGCTAATCAGCCAGCTCTAGTCAGCCTTGCTGAGGTAATTCTCAGGAGCCCGAAAGAGCAAGGCCTGAACTCCACATAGCCCATGGAGTGCAGAGAAACAGCGTCAGCATTCATCTGCTGTCACGGGCTGAGCCTGAGGTGGCTCTATCTTCCATGGTTAGAACAAACGTGAACATCCCCAGCAGGGTGGCAGGCCGCAGATGGCAAGGGCACCAACACTGTGGCCCAAGAAGAATCTACAGTCTTGCATAGGTGAGGAATCAGTGCCCAAAACACAACCCTTGCCAGCTTCGGGAGCAGTCAGACCCGCTACTTCACACCAGTTGCCTTTTAAGTCTCTGAAGCCACAGTGTCTGTTCAGGGTGTTGCTGGTGCCTTTTTTGTCTAGGGAAACTGGGGTACCCCTCCTCCTTTCCTGGAGTACTGTGACATCAAGGTCCCTTTCTAGTCACCTTTGAGTCAGAGGAACAAAATACCTGTTGTGCTTGACCATTGAAACTGTACTTGGGAAGCAGAGCAGAAACGAGGAGCCCACTCCCAGCGCTGGGGAGAAACACTGTCCTCTTACCCTAGACTCTTTCCACTCTCTGATCCCCATTCTCCTGTCTTGCAAGGTGCTAGAAATGCCTACCATTCAGATCGCCGTGAGTTCGAGGCCAGCCTGGTCTACAAAGCGAGTCTAGGCCAGCCAAGGCTACACAGAGAAACCATGTCAAAAAAACCAAAACAACCAATCAAACAACCAAACCAAAAACCAAAAACCAATATGCCTCTGTGTGTGTGTGCTTGTTTGTATATGTGTGAGTGACACTGTGTGAGCCAGTTCTTTCCTTCCACGGTGGGTTTCAGGGACCAAACTCAGTCAATCAGCCTTGTGAGGCAAGTATTTTCACCTGAGCTCTCTTACCAGTCCACATCTAAAGTCCAAACCACAAGGCTTCTGAAGCTGCTGTGTGTGCTGCATGCTTATGTTACCTGAACGGAGGGAACTTCAACTGGGAAAACGCCTTTATAAGCCCCAGCTGTAGGACACTTTTTAATAGAGATTGATGGAGGAGGGGCCAACCCATTGTGGGCGGGGCCATCCCTGGACCTGGTCCTGGGTTCTCTAAGAAAGCAGGCTGAGCAAGGCAGAGGAGCAGGCCAGTAAGCAGCAGCCAGCCATGGCCTCTGCATCAGCCCCTGCCTCCAGGTTCCTGCCATGTTTTCCTTTGATGATGTACAGGGATGTGGAGGTGTAAGCCAAGTAAACCCTTTCCTCCCCAGCTTGCGTTTTGGTTATGGTGTCTCATCACAGAAACAGAAACCCTAACTAAGACATGTATGTATTTAGTCTTAAAATTATTTATTACTGGGGCTGGAGAGATGGCTCAGCAGTTAAGTGCACTGGATACTCAGAGGACCCGAGTTCAGTTCCCAGCACCCAATGGCTGCTCACAACTGCCTGTAAGTCTAGTTCCAGGGAATCTAACAGACACACATGTAGGCAAAAAGCTACTGTACATAAAATAAATTTTAAAATTATTTATCCCTTGGCTAGGTGTGGTGGCGTATGCCTTTAATCCCATTACTCTGGAGGCAGAGGCAGGTGGATTGCTGTGAGTTCGAGGCCAGCCTGGCCTAAAAAGTGAGTCCAGGACAGCCAAGCCTACACAGAGAAACCCTGTCTCAAAAAACAAAACACAAACAAAAAATTTATTTATTCCTAGCTGGGTATGGTGGCTTATGTCTTTAATTCCCATGCTCAGGAGGCAGAGGCAGGCAGATTGCTGTGAGTTCGAGGCTAGCCTGGTCTACAAGGCCAGTCCAGGACAGCTAAGGCTACACAGAGAAACCCTGTCTCGAAAAACAAAACAAAATTTATTTATTTCTAATTAATATGCATGCATGCACATGACGTTGGGCTAAGTGTGTGCTATGGTGCGTTCATGAAGATGAGAGTACAACTTTGTGCAGTCGACCCTTGAGAAGTATCCACCCAGGACCTCCCAAGACCAAGTACTCAGCACAAAAGAAATTTGTTTGCCCCAGAGGGATGGAGGGTAGGGGACAGGAGCTAAAGCAGGAAGCAGAGGACTGAGGGAGAAGGAAAGGGGGACCTAACAGGCTGCCTCCAGGAGACAGACATGGCCCATAGGCAAATGGCAGTTTCTAAAGGTGAAAGGGGATGAGGTATTTAATTTTAATTGTGCATGCTAATTACGTAAGCCAAAGGGGCCTTTTGACTGCTGAACTTCTATACTTTAATAGCTGGACCTCCAGCAGTCAGCCTTGGGAGGAGGAAGTGGCCAAATAAGGAAACAGCCCTTTAGGGATGTAGTCTAAAGGTCTTTAGGCAAGCAGAGGGCGGGGATGGGGAGAAGGGCAAACAGCCATGCCCACCAGGCTTGTCTTGGTCAGAGTCCCTTCAGTCCTCTTGTTTTTGTGGGCCTCAGAGACCGAGCTCAGGTGATCAAGCTTGGTGGCAAGCAACTCTACCTACTGAGCCACTGTGCAATGCATGCATGTTTGTCTGCGTACGCCTTTGATCCCTGCACTCGGGAGGCAGAGACAAACGGATCTCTTGTGAGTTCAAGGCCAGCCTGGTCTACAAAGTGAGCCCAGGGCAGCCAAGGCTATACAGAGAAACCGTTTCAAAAAACCAAAAACCAAACAAAACAGAACAAAAAAAGAGAAAGAAAGAAAGAAAGAAAGAAAGAAAGAAAAGGAAGGAAGAAACAGTCTCTAGCCCATGCCAGCAAAGCTAGAACTCATGATGCAGCCCAATCCCCAAACTGAGGCTGAGGCAGGAGGATGGATGAGAATTTGACTACTGGGCTGCATCATGAGCTCCAGCTTTGCTGACGCATGCGCCTCAACATCCCAGCATGCTCTTCCTGTTCTAACAAGCAGAAGCTGCCTATGCTTTGAAGCCTGGAAGCATCGTTTGCCTTTTGCAGGTCCACATGCGTCATATGCTGGCATACACTGGATCCTGTCATCGAAGTGAAGGATCATGGGTGCCTTCCTGCTCTTGTTTCCCATTCGAAGGCAGCTGTGGTTAACAATGACATGCCTGTGAGGGAAGAGGGTGACCCAAGGGAGGAAGACCCACTCTGACTGTGGGTGTGTTGTGTGAAAAAGCTTTTCCTGGGGAGATGCAGCACAGACACATGTACTCACCCCAGATAGTGATTCCACAACAGACCGAAGTATGGATCCGAGTTGGTGGGCCAACGTATTTTACGTTACTTACAAGAATATAGGTGAGGGGTCACTTACAGGTACAGAAACCACACAAAGACAGCTGCATCACCAAAGCCAACCCCAGCATGGGCGACAGCTCACAAAACTGAGAACCTGGAGCACATTGCGCAGTATGCAGTATGCAGACAGCTCAGCAAGCTGGACAGTGCCCTTTCCAGGCGCCTCAGCTGTTCTAAATCTCTTTCTTCCAGGCAGCTTGACTTGCCTAATCCCTGCTCATCTGTGCAGTTCCGCTTCTCTTCCTTGGACAGGAACTCGGAGCCTTTATCTTTTATTCTGGCAGGGCAGAGCCTGGTGGATCTGATCAGTTTCAGGGACTTCCGGGGGGGGGGGGGGGGTTTTGAGTTGTTTACCTTCCAGTTCAAGGAGCTTCTCCGCAGGATGGAAAGTTTCAATCTGGGAGGAAATTGGGACATGAAAGAATGACCTCACTTCATGGACTTCATGCATAGAAGAGGATGTGCTGTGAGCAGTGGCCTCCTGCTGCCTCGCCTTTTCCCTCGTGATGGAGCCAAGGTGAACCTTTCCTTCCTTACATAGCTTTTGTCATGGTGATGGGAAGAGCGACCACCACAGCAGACTTCCCCTTTGTCCAAACCACAACACATAACAATGGTAAGAGACAGAAGAAGGCCCTTACAAAAGACAGTCATTTTTACCAAAATTATTTTTCTCATTAGTTGTAGCACGCAGACACCATGTCTTATTTCTCGCGATTTTGTTCTCCTGAGGAAATTCCATCCTTTCGAGTTAAGTAAGAATGTGACAGCAAACATGGCCTACACCTCTGCCCAGGGTTAATCAATGCTTTTGTTGTTTAAAACAACATTCGCTGGGAGCTGGGGAAGTGGCTCAGTGGTTAGGAGCACTGACTGTCCTGGTGGACCACAGCTCTGTTTCCAGCAGCACCCATGTGACAGTTCACAGGTGTCTGTAACTCCGGTCCCAGAGGACCCAACACCTAGCCTCTGAAGGCACCAGGTGTGCACATGATGCACAGACATACATGCAGAGAAAACACTCCCATACATTCATTAAATACATATGAATGAATGAATGAATAGAATAGAATTTATAAGTGATTTTCTGTTTCTCTAGTGTGCTCCCCAACCTGATTTTCTTAAGTTCAGACACGGAGTTCAATCAAATGAACTTTGAACAACGGGAGGTGCCTTTATCAAGATACAGTTTTCTCTAAGCAAACTCAAGCTCCTTTGGAAGAAAAGGAATCGCTGGTCTGAAGCAGAATGCTGCCATTTAAGGGCTCCTGAGTATGTGCTGTTTATATTACGGTCCTGTAGAGAAAGTGTACCGACAAGAGATATATTGTATTGGAGAGTTCCCTGCTATGCAGATGTGTGGGAGAGGGCACCAGTGTGTGTGTGTGTGTGTGTGTGTGTGTGTGTGTGTGTGTGTGTGTGTGAGAGAGAGAGAGGGGGGGGGGAAGCATGAGCAAGCGAGCCAGGTTCGGTGAGAGAGGTCCTGTTTCAAAGGGAATACAGTGGAGAGTTATACAGCAGGACACTTGATATATGCTCCTCAGATGCCCACACGCATGCACACATGTATTCATGCATCTGTTCTCATAGAATACACACTTAAAAAAATAATAGCTAGGATAGGGATGTGTCAGAGCGCTTGCCTAGCTGGACCGAGGCCATGGGCTCCATTCACAGCACAGGAGGAAACACCAAGCTGATTCACTGTCCCTCGAGAGCCTGCTTTTAGAGAACTATGGAAACCCTCAAACACGCGAAACCAAGGAATCTTCCGGCTGTAATATGAATGCTGTGTTTTAAAATGGTGCCAAATCTACAAAGCTGCTGGATTTTTAAATCACTTTCATAAGACTTTGACCCCTTAGGGCAGTGGTAAATATCTCTGTTTTCCAATTGTCTTAGGCGACCATCAGGTTGAGAACTGCTGCTCTAGGGCGTGCGTTCTGGTCTGGAGACAGGATTCCTGTATGGATGGACCTTGGTTTCCCACAGGAAGCTGTGAGTCTAAATGCCTCACCCATTAAGACAGAGCTCCACCGAGAGATCCTCACTCAGGCCCAGACAGGACTTTGGATTAAAGAAAGGGCCTCACTGCCTTCTCAGAGGCCCTGTATACATGCATCCCTGCCCATCAAGATAAGAAGGTGGCCCAGGCAGTGCCTGATTAAAAAGTTGCAAACCGGCTTGGCTCCTCTCTGGCTCTCTGGAAGCCGCAGAGCCATTAGCTATGGGTGCAGACCTCAAGGGGCGCTGGTGTGAGATGCTTTGGGGTCCAGTGGTGTGGGTAAATAACCATCAGTCAGTAAGAGTGCAATTTTTTTTATCCTTTTTAGCTAGGCGTGGTGGCACACGCCTTTAATCCTTGCACTCGGGAGGCAGAGGCAGGTGGATCTCTGAGTTCGAGGCAGCTTGGTCTACAAAGCAAGTCCAGGACACCCAAGGCTAACACAGAGAAACCCTGTCTCAAAAACAAAAACAAACAAACAAAAAATACAATGCTCACTTACATGGGGGTTAGCATCCTACACTTGAAGCATTTACAAGGCCAGGCCTCCTTGCCTGGCTCCTAGGTCACTGAGTGACAGACACGCTCTGTAGAACTCACCCAGTTTCCCCCCTCTGTTCTTTGAAGTGACGCCAGCCTCCACGCTTCTAATCAGTTAAGTCTTTTACAGGCGAGAACTGGCTGAGTAAACCCTGAAATCTGTAGCGTTTACCTACGTCATGTAAGCAGAGTGTACTCTTCGCCTCCGTGGCCATCAGGATTAGGCCAGCTTCCTCACCCTGGGTTTCCCTCCAATTCTGCCGTGTGCACCTACAACTTCCTCCCCTTGAGCCCGCCAGCTTCTATATCCGAAAGATAAATGTCTTTTCAACTATTTCTGAGATTGGTGACACAAAACACAGCCCCCACCTTAAGAAGAGTAAAAGTTGGTTTATTCTGAGTCAGATACGAGCCCAGAAAAGGGGTCCAGGTAGTCCCCGAATAGCGTGTCCTGCTGCAGAAGTGGTACCACGAGCTTTCATAGTCTCAGATCAAAATCACAGCCTTTAACAAAAGTATTGGTGGCAGCATCAGATAGGAGGGTCACAGCGAAGGACAGAAATCTCTGCCAAAGGTCTCAGAAGCTATCTGATGGCATTCTTAGCTTTTGGGTGGGTGGAAACTAGTGTTAATACATTCCAAAGGAGTTTTACCTGATTGCCAAAAGAATGCTAGGCCAGACACAGAAGTGGACAACGAATAGCTCTTAAGGAGACTAAAGATAGCCCAAGATACTTCAGCCCTGGATCTGCAGCATTCCACGGCTCCATAATCAAGATGGTCTAATCAATTAATCAAGCCTGTAGACTCCCTAACATAGGTGTGGCTTGGTGGGGGGGGGGTGGACATCGAGCCGTGTGTGACCGTGGGAGAGTAGGGGTAAGTGGAACAGACGGTTATCTTGTCTTTTAGGTATGCGATAACATAGTTTAGACCCGGTGACTGAGGAACTCCCCACCCCCACACAAACCAATCAGAGAACAAAATAAGAGATAATAATTACCGGCAAAACCGTGTAGCATAGGTGAACCCTGATTGAAGGGGCTAAGGGGGGGGGGGGGGAAAGAGTGGAGTACGGGTTTAATTTGAGATAACTTCATTATCACCTTTATAGATGAATTTTAAAAGGCAAACAATAAATTGGCAAGGAACATTCCTTGAAGAGTCTAGCGGAAGCTGGGGCTCTCTGAGGGAAAAGAAGGGAGTGAGCCCGGTTACATGCACAGTCACTGTTAATTTGCATCAGATCCCAGCTCCCGGGGAAAAATAAACACCTTCTGTCCGTCGTTGCACGTTTGCACACTGCTGTTGGAGCCCCTGGGCTGGAGTGAGTGTCTGGGCGGTGTTTCACTGTGTCCGGTGGGGCCCCAGACTGCTTTTCTTTCATTGGCTTTTCCAGCATACTAATGTCTCTTTAACGGTATTAAGAGAAATCTGTTGAGCCTCTTAGGAAGCCTCACAACAGCCTGTCTTAAAATAGCTGCACTTCTGGCGAGCTTCCTCAGGCTCACAAGGCGATTCCTAACCCACTGCAGCTCAGAAGTCCAGGCAGGCTCCCAGGCAGGGCTGGCTCTGCAGAGGGACCCCGTGCCAGAGGAAAAGGAGCCAGGACAGCTCAGGCACTGACGTCACCATGGTGAGGAGAGCAGTGGCTGGCAATGAGCCTCAGGGCTACTCACTGCAGGGTTCTGCCTCTCTGCTTAGATGTTCAGCTCTGGGACTCCCCCCTCTGACCCCCTGCCCCCTGCAAAGGATGGGCACACTGGACTCTTCATCCAGGGGACCCAAGTCTCACTATTTCTCTGTGCTGATCCCCAAGTTTAGATTGTTTCAATAACTTGACTTCATTAATCATTCTTTGTGTGTGTGTGTGTGCGTGTGCGTGTGCGTGTGTGTGTGTGTGTGTGTGAGAGAGAGAGAGAGAGAGAGAGAGAGAGAGAGAGAGAGAGAGAGAG
>OU015744.1:6220220-6238880 GCA_907169655.1 Acomys percivali
AGAGAGAGAGAGAGAGAGAGAGAGAGAGAGAGAGAGAGAGAGAGAGATGACAGCAGACACAGAGAAACAGAGACACTACACGTTGTTCTCAGCTGCTATCTGCCTTTTATGCTTTGGAGCTGGGGTGTCTCACTGAGCCCCCAGCTTGGTCTCTCTCTGCCTGCTTGTTCTCTGGTGTACGCTGAAGACCGGCCGAGACATCCAGCCTTGTGGTCTGAACAACTCCTGGATTCTTGGATCTTCCATTAGTAGACAGTCATGGTTGGACTAGCTGGACCACAACCTGTAAGCCATTCTCATACATACATACATACATACATACATACATACATACATACATACACACACACACACACATACATTCTAATTAATGTATCAATGGACCTTCTCTCCAGGCCCCATTCTTTTGTTTTGAGGCAAGGTTTCTCTGTGTAGCCTTGGCTGTCCTAGGCTCTCTTTGTAGACCAGGCTGGCCTCTGACTCACAGAGATCCCTTTGCCTCTGCCTCCCAAGTGCTGGGATGAAAGGCGTGCGCCACCATGCCTGGCCCTTGGCCCTCATTCTTTATATGTTGGCTTGAACTATTACTTCAATCAGAGTGTATCCAGAGCCTCTAAAGGGAAGGAAGACATCTGAGGTCGTCCTGTAGGGCCAGCACTCATGTCCCTGCTCAGCAGGAAAGAAAAGTTGCAGAAAGACACATAGTTCCCCGAGGTCAGCCCAGGGTGCCTCTCTGGGAATCCTGGGTGCCTGCTCCACATTACCAGGGTCTGTCTGGGAATTCCTACCCGGGGGTAAGTGTCCCTAGGAGGTCACTCACAGGTACCATGTTCTTTCCCAGGGTGACAGCTCATGCAGGGGTGATTAACTATGTAGAGTCCAATATCTATGTTAGGAGGCTGTGAACTGGATTCTTTCACAGCATTAGACCTGGCAAACTGGACAAATGGCATCCTCTGGGTACGCAGGGAGAAGGAGAAGGGTGCATGGCTGAGCTTTGCCGGCTCCCATGAAAGCATTTTGGATGACTCCCCTCACAGGAGAGATGAACCACCTGGGAAAGTATAGAAAGCAAGGAACGAAGCATGGTGGGGAAACATAGCACAACACAGATGCCCAAACCTGGGGTCACTGTCGTGGCCACCGAGGCTGCCATTCATGTGTCCAGCATCTGTGTCTTCCCTTCAGGAGGACCAACCCCATGTCCCACAGTGTCACACTTCTCTCTGCTGACTGCACGCGGCGGGGTGGGGGGGGTGGGGGCTCTGCTGCCTCAGTTTCTCCTGGTCAGGTGTGAGTGTGCAATGTTCCCTATAGGCCCCAGCATTTGAACGCTTGCTCCCCAGTTGCTGTCGCTGTTTGGGGAGAATGAGGCACCTTTGGGAAGCAGAGGCCAGCTTAGAAGATGTGGCCCTCTGACAGGCAGGCCTTGACATTCATAACCAGGAACGTATCTCCCGGTCCTGGGAGATACGAAAAGGCAGCTGGCCACTGTGCATGCACCCCTGCCTCCGTGTCTTCCCCTCCCTATGGCAGACCTCAAACCAGGGTGAACCCTCCTCCATTCAGTCACCGCTGGTGAGGGATTGGGTCATAGGCATGGGCAGTAACTGGTCCACTGCCATTCTTGCTCTGCTCTGAGACTGACCTTCAGGTCGGCCTCACTCCTGCTACTTGTTGGCTACTAACCCAGTATGGTATCCTCAGTGCTCTAGATGAGCCTGAAAGCTGTGGTACACAGCTACCTGCCCCCCCTCTCTGATTACCCGGCAATCTAATGGGTGCCTTTCAGCAGAATTTGAGACTGAGAAACTATATAGAGAACCGGGTTGGGAGTCCTCATTGCCCAGGTGTAGACACTGTCTCGCAGAGAAATGATCCCATGGTGGCTGGCAGGTGCTGAGTCCGTACTGCAGGAAGCTCTGGAGTGGGAGTGAGTACCACCTCAGACCCGTCTGCCTCTTCCCTCCCCTGTTCTAGTTTCTAGGGCCTCTCTCTCCTCCGGGCCTGTCATCAGCACAGACTCTTCATCATGACAACATCCGAGTGCTGAGCGGCTCCAGTGCTGTGCTGAGCTTTGCTTTCCACAGTCATCCACGTCCGTGGCTGTTCAGTGGCAATGGCTCTTGTCTTCCCTTCCATGATCTGAGAATGAACTCCAGGAAGCCTCGTGGGGTGGGTAGGAGGGTGGGTCAGGCCCTACTTGGATTTTCCCTCAGGGCTGTACCTTCCTTCCTGCAAAACCACTTAGTTTAAAAAGGAAATTTGTCACAAGACAAAGCAAGCTCTGATTCTCACTGGGGAAGCCCGCAGGCTTATAGCCAGGCTGCCTGGACTCAGGGCTAAAATCCCAGTAAGGACAAGTACGGCTCCAGGAACAAGTCTTCAGGACCCAGGGCAGGGTTCCTTACATCAGAGGGCAGATAGGACAGGGGCAGGAATGATTTCATCAGAGCCTCTGTGTGTTAGTAAAAGATAGCTCTGGCTATCTGGGACACACACACACACACACACACACACACATACACACTTGCGTGCGTGCACACACTGTTTTGAGTTGTGGTGGTCCAAATAGGAAAAAATAAACGAATGAAATCACAGACAGACAACCTGCATCTACCTACAGGTCTGACCTGAGCCTGAGAATATTCTGGCTGTCATCAAATTAAAATATCTGTGAACTCCACCTTGTGACCCAATGGCTGGAAATTCAATGCAGCTGTTTGTACCGGCCTCAGAAGTGGCTGTCAGTCCTACCTCCCACCCTGCTAATGAAGTGAACAGAAAGATGGTCTGGCTTGTGAGCTAAACGCAGGGCAGATGAGGGCTAAGGATAGAAGGCCATGAACACAATTTCCCTGCATCAGTCTTCTGGGAAGCCGCCGCGGTTGTACAAGTGACCTCTTCTGGAGCCTCCAGCCAGCCACTTCCCTTTTTTCACATTCACCATTCCAAGTTCCAAGGTCGCAGAGGCTTCTGCGTCAGGGAAGGATTCTTCCAGGTTCTTAGGGGAGTTTTTCTCAGCTCAGACATCACAGTTTAACCCTTCTGCTAGCAATCCGCCCCCCCCCCCCCCGTTTCAGCTAAGGAATAGCAAGGTGTTTTCTACTGAAGCCTCCACTCAAAGAAACAATGAACATGTCCCACCCAAGCGTGTGCGCATGCGCGCCGTCATTCCTGTGCAATGGCAGGCGTGTGGAGGTCAAAGGACTCTGTTCAAAGCAGGGCCTCCTGTGTTCCAGGCTAGGAGGCCCACGGGTTCCTGGGAAAATCCTTGTCTCTACTGAATGCAGGAAGGATGGAATGACAGACTCGAGAGACCACCTGTGATGTGTGTGGTACTAGGGAGCCACACACAGGCCTTCATGAAAAAGCAGCAAGCCCTTTACTCGCTGGGCCACACCGCCCCATCCACTCTGCTGTTTTCAGCAAAGCAAGCAAACGCCTGTGTGGCATTTGCTATGCGCTAGAAAACGCTTTTGTGCTTATAGCAGTGTGTAAGGGTGTTTCCGCTTCACAGGGCAAGTGATGGAACTCGGGCCGAGGCACAGAAAGATGATGGATCTACACACCCGTGCGAGAAACTTGATCTGATAGGAAGATGCCACGGGCCTCTTCCTGAGCTTATAAAAAGACTGGACACTTTTTTTTTTTTTTTAAAAGAAAGGAAGTGCAGCGGCATAAAGACTTCACAGACTTGCCTCCTTTGCATATCGAAAGTTCTTACAGAACAAAGTGCTAAGACACATTGACTTTGGTAACGGAAATGCTTCTCCCGACTCCTAGTGCTTGTGTGATGGCGTCATCCGCCTCTAATCCATGACCCACATTTGCCTTGTTACTCCCTGTTGTTGGATATTGACCTTGTCCCAATTCTTCAAAATAAAAATAAATCATGCTCCAATGAACATCTTTGCTGTGTGCATTTCCCTATATTTTCAAGGATGGATGGAACAGACTGGCAATAGCTGGAAAATTCTACAAAGCCAAGCACAGATGACTCCTGCATTACTTACATACTTTCAGTACATGGTGGTTCATTTTACATGTGGAAACTATGAATGGTTACAAAGAAGACGGGGGCGGGGGCGGGGGCGGGGTGGGGAGAACACTTGGGACCAATGTCATTTTTTAAAATTGCAAAAAATGTAATTGAAATACTAGCCAAATAGGTGGGAGTGGCTTCCCACACCTTAATCCCAGCACTCAGGGAGGCAGAGACAGGTGGATCTCTGTGAGTTTGAGGCCAGCCTGGTCTACAAAAACAGTCCAGAACAGCCAAGACTACACAGAGAAACTCTGTCCTGAAAAACAAAACAAAACAAAACAAGAAGGAAAGAAAAAAAAGTAGGGTTTTGCCAGGTGTTGTGGCCCACGCCTTTAATCCCAGCACTCAGGAGGCAGAGGCAGAGGCAGGTGGATTGCTCTGAGTTTGAGGCCAGCCTGGTCTACAAAGCGAGTCCAAGACAGTCAAGGCTAACACAGACCCTGTCTCGAAGAACCAATAAATAAATAAATAAACAAATAAATAAAAGAAAGTAGGTTTTTCTCCCCTAGGAAACTGAGGCCTTCACATCATATAGATCAAAGGTAAATGTAGCAGTGGTTTAAATTACACTAAAAAACACAATTTAAAATTTAACAACCATTCTTGAGGAAGGTCTTGCTTAGGAAATTTGTAGAAATAATTAAAGACTTAAAAGAGATAAGGGGGGCTATTTTCATCTACCTAGGAGTTTTGATTATTACCTCCAATACATTTATTTTTAAAAAAGATTTGTTAATTATTAATATGTATACAGCTGTCTACCTTCAGGCCAGATCGCATTGTAGATAGTTGTGAGCCACCATGTGGTTGCTGGGAATTGTCCTCAGGACCTCTGGAGGAGCAGCCAGTGCTCTTAACCTCTGAGCCATCTCTCCAGCCCACTTCCAATAAATTTAAAAGCTAAGATTACCTTTGCAATTAGAGAATATTATTTCAATGTTTAAATGTTCCCAAAAACTTCGAGACTAACAGTGATTAAGTTTTCAGAAAAGTTATAAAAGTATATAAAATTACTTTTTCCTTTTCTTTTTTCTTTTCTTTTTTTTTTTTTTTTTTTTTTTTTTTGGGGGGGGGTTGTTGTTGTTGTTGTTGTTTTCTAACAGGGTTTCTCTGTTACACAGATCCCTGGACATCCTGGACTCTCTTTCTAGACCAGGCTGGTCTTTAACTCACAGAGATCTGCCTGCCTCTCTGCTTCCCAAGTGCTGGGATTAGAGGTGACGCAATACCATGCCCAGATATAAAAATTACTATTTTTAATATGCCTATGGATATGTACAACTCTCGGTCACTTTCTAATGATTAACAAAAGCATTGATGACTTCCTCCTAACATTTACTTCATAACAAGAAATGTACCTGGTTTAAACTAATAATCATATTGAAACATCAAGAGACCCCAAGGGCAATGAGAGTGGAGCCTCCCTCACAGGATGAAGTCCAATACTCCACAGGCAGTCCTTCTCCTCAAACTGAAGGTTCAGCCCAAAGCTCACTTTCATATAGAAAAACATTCCTTAGGATGAGAATGGAAATGTCTTGGAGGCTGAGGAAATTTACAGAGGAAAAGGGAGGGCCTCAGGCGTCCTGCCCTGTTCCATGCCAAGAGCTCTGGAGGGCGGAGACAGGATTTGAGGAAGTACAAAGAGAAGTGTGGAAAAAGGAGACTGGTGATGGCTAGATGGCCAAGGCAGCATCACAG
Organism: Acomys percivali; assembly: GCA_907169655.1. Classification (NCBI taxonomy): domain Eukaryota; kingdom Metazoa; phylum Chordata; class Mammalia; order Rodentia; family Muridae; genus Acomys; species Acomys percivali. The sequence goes on from OU015744.1 coordinate 6,225,970, forward strand.
ATTGAAGAGGCAATGCTCAGTTATACAGAAGCAATAGAAGACAGTGGCTATTTTTAGGGGACAGCAGGGCATTGGTGTCCAAGGTGTGAGTCGGTCAGTGAGCAGCTGAAGGGGTTTTCATTAGGAGCACAGCGAGAGGTTTGTTGTTGTTGTTTTTGCATTAGATCAAGATAAAACAAAACAAAACAAAACATCCACAGAGCAAAAAGTCTATGCCCTGGCCAAACACAGCACAAGTGGCAGGTAGAACACCACGCAACGGTTCAGCAGATGACGCGTGAGTCACTGCCATGCAGCCGGTTGTGTCTACAAGCTGAAGCGCCTCAGAGAGAACTATGCAAACCGTAGGAGCACTGAGTTCCCGTGAACAAACCCCCAAGGGGTCCCAGGAAGTGAAAGTTGCTGAGTGAGACTTAACAGAAACATGCGTGTGAGGAGGAGATCCATTTTCACCCGTCAGACCGGCAAGGAAACAGCAATACTTTTTGGGGTGAAGACATGAATATATAGGTAAACTCTTTGACACATCCCATAAAGAAAAGTGAACAACCCCCACTGGAGCTTTAGACACACTCATTCTCTCACAAGGGTGTCCACCAGTGAGAATTTATCTTTGGAAACACTCAAAAATCATGCATAGTCTTATTGTTAATGCGCACATAATCTGATATATATGTATATATATATATATATACATATATATCATACACACATATCATACATATGTGGCAGAATTTTTAATGTAAGAACTTTGAGAAATTCGTTGCTCCTCTATAAGAGGTGGGATGAATGAATTCTGCTATAGCTGTATCCTGGAACTGTATGCTGCTGCTAACAAAGGTAAAAATTGGTCTGTACTGTACTGTACTAAGGCGCACACGACTGCGGCAGAGTTTTAAGTCAAGGCTGGAAAGATGTCTGAACATTTGTGGGTTGCAAGAAGCCACATACTTAACTTTTGTGCACTCTTGAGCAGTGTGCACTGTGCGCTGTTAGACACACCCCGAAAGGACAGGACGAATCTGGGCAGCACACACAATACTTGGTGCTCGCTCGGGGTTTAAGGGAGTTAGGGAATATAACAAAAAGAGACCACTGTCTTACTTTTTTATAGATAAAGGTTTGTTTTTACCTGTGGGTGGGTGGGTATGTGCACACACGTCCATGTGCTTACAGAGGCCAGGGCAGAGTGTCAGATCCTCTGGCAGTGGAGTTACAGGCAGGCGTGAGCCACCCCAGGGAGATTCTGGGGACCAAGCTCAGCTTCTCTGTGAGGGCTAACGTTAACCACTGAGCCATCTCTCCAGTCCTAAAGTAGTTATTTATTTTGTGTGCATGGGTGTTTTGCCTGCATGCGTGTCGGTGGACTACATGCGGGCAGTGCCTGAGGAGGTCGGAAGTGAATGTTGGGTCCCCTGAAATTAGTTACAAAGCATTATAACCAGCCCTGTGCGTGCTGGGAATCAAACCAGGATCCTTGGGAAACGCAGCTTGTGCTCTTAACCAGTGAACCATCTCCAGCCCCAAGTCTCAGACGAACTTTTTAATCTATGCTGCTTGAATTATTTATGAATGAACAGTCTTCTTATATAATGATACAAATATGCCACTTGCTGGTAACCCTTTCAAACAAAGACGTTCGGGCTGCAGAAGCACGAGGGAGGGGGGGGAGGGGGCGCACATTCCTTTAGACGTCTTCCTGCTACCACTGATAAGCGGAGAGCCTGGCGTGCAGTCCTGCAGCGACTCTGTAGGCAACGTGTAGCTTTCCGGTGTGAGTCACGCCCAAGCCTTTCACCTCTTTCCCCACTGTTCTCCTAGTCTGGGTCTTCTGTGCTGCTGGCTGACCTCTGACCTGTTCCTAGGGATAAGAGAATAGGCGAACTAATTCCCCACAAGTCAGTCCTGCTTCCAGGCACCAGTGGTTAGGGCAAAGAGTCGCCAAATGAAGGGTTCTGCGGAGCACAGGAGGTGTGAGCCCTCCAGGGACACTTCCTGCGAGACAACTTATACACCTCCTGTCCTTCCCTCTGCTCTGCTTCTGCTTGCTCTGTCTCCTTATCCAGAACTGTTTTTATCTCTTCCTTCATCGCTTTTCCAGTTAGCCATGTAATTAAGTGCTCTCTGGTTGCATAAACATCCCCTCCGCTCCCCTAAGTGGAAGGGTCCAGGTGGGAAGGAAGATGTTCTAAGGAGACAAACTCATACCCCTCACTGTGGAAATAACAGACCTCAAGAGATAGGAATTTCCCCAGGTACCCCCTGCTGGGAGAAGGAAAGGGTGCTGGGGGGTGGGGGGGTCGGGGTGGGATTGGGGGGGTGGGGAGCTTGTCTCCCAGAAAGGGGCTTGACACTCTTCAGCAACTTGTCAGAACACTGCTGTAGAGACTGAAGTGGAGACGAGACCGCAATGGATCAGTGATGGGCAAGACCATACAGAGACGGTTTAGTTGCACCTTTTATTTAAACCTAAACTTCATGTCTGAACTCTGGGGATGGGTTTGAGGGCCTCTTTATTTGTTCTTCTTCCCAGTGTGGCCACATTTTTAAAAAACCTTTTTCCTGCTTTTCGCTGTGTAATTGGCCTTTGAGGATGGGTGGCTGAGTCTGGCTCTGCAGGACTGCCAGCGCGGGCCCAGGCTCTGGCCTTAATGACCCTTGTTCACTGATAGGGCCCAGTGGCTGGCTCTGCTTGTCTGGCTTCTGCTGAGCAGAGCAGCTTTGCTTCCTGTGGTAAAAAGGCATAGAACCATAGTCTTCCCAGACACCCTCTCTAACTCAGAGTGTGGGTTCAGGTCTCTCCCCGGGGCCTGCCTGAAGGATAAGACACCCAGTCATAAAACCAGGGTCTTCCTGGTGCCTGGTGCCTGGTGCCTGGTGCCTGGTGTTGGATCTGGAGCCAGGAGCCATGTAACCCAAACACAGCTCAAAGCCCGAGTGCTCCAAGCTCCCTTTGGAGTCCTGTGCTGGGCTGGAGCTGATTAACTCTAGGCCATAAAAGATGTGCTTCGGTTTTAAAGTCTTTCTCCGGTTCCTTTTGAAAACGGGAAGCGCTCTGACTCCAGCACCTGTCTCCCTGGGACCCAGCGTCCACGCCTCCCAGAGCCTGGCAGACACAGGCAAGCTAGTGTCCTTCCACAGGAAGCCACTGGCCTTCCACACTGACAACCCGCTGGCCTTCCTGTGTACCCCATCACGACCAAGCACCCCGACTTCAGACCTCCTGCTGGCCAATGCAAACATGTTCCTCAGAGGTGAGAGCTTGAGAAAGTCCGTCCAGGCTGAGTCAGTTTAGGGCTTTTGTTTTGCTTTGAACTTTGTCCGTCTAGTACCTGTCCTTCATTTTAGTAACTTACCAACTGACTGACTAACTTGCTTACCTACTTACTATTTTTGCAGACCTTGGACTGGAACCCAGGGGTTTATGAATGCTAGGCAAGTCCTCTTGCCACTGGTCTGCATCCTCGGCCACCTTTCCATTTGTTTTAAACATAGAAAATACTTTTTTCCTGAATACTAGTATTTCAGTTAGTAGGGCACTTCCGCATCACTGCAAAATTTGGCTACATGGAAAGTTTGAGGCTAGCCTGGGCTACGCGAAGCCCTGTCGCTGCCTACTCTGTGCAGCAGGGGAGGACGACTTAGCAATGCAGACTTTTTGTGTACACCACATAGAGAGCTGGAGAAAACTAAAGAGTAGCTCTTGTGGCGAAAGCAGGCCTCAGTACTCAAAGACCAAGGATTTGTATTCCCTACCAGGTTGGCGGGTGACAGTGGCAACACCATCAGGAATGCATGCCCTTTCCGGGAGGGCACCAGGGCACAGAGTCCTCACCCCCAAAGCTGAGTTAGTTAGACTTAACGTCCCAGCTCTCCAGTCTCTGGACAATGCCTGGTGGTTTTTAACCTGCTTACAGCCCAGGTGGGTACCAGCTCACCAGTCCGTTTGGCCATGTAGGAACAGACATGAGATGGCCAGCGGCCAGCCCTATAAGGGAGGGACACAGGCTCGTGTGTGTGTGTGTGTGTGTGTGTGTGTGTGTGTGTGTGTGTGTGTGTTCTGCCCATGAACCACACCCTGGTCCACTGTAGGCTCATGGGAAGCCTGTCTCCCAAGCCCCTGAGGGAAACATCATTCTAGAATGGATAGGTGCCTGGGGTCTTCAGCACCACACAATGAAATGTGTGACTCTGTATTGTCACCACTGACACAGTGTTTCAGTAGGAGAGGAAATGAAGATTATGCAGATGAGTTCAGTAAGTGAATTCCTGTCACTTTGCTCGGCTTACGGAGACCGACCCAGAGTCAGTGCAGCAGCCATGCTGTGCATCTGTAGATGCTTCTGGGATAAATATTTAAGCTATACCTTGAATTGGCCACGGTAGCATTAAATTAAAGTCATTACCTTCAGGGAACGCACATCTGAGGGGCTCAGAATCCCTCAGCTGCAAGGAGACGCAGTGACTCATACTCAATGCCAGCCCTCCCTTTTCCTACAAAATACACTGAGGCCACAGGGCATGCGCACCTGGCCACATGAGCAATCAGAAGCCACCCCCTCCCACCCCCGCCACCTTGTGATGTCACAGACTGATATTTCTGGCATCCCCAATCACGCTGTATTAAAATGTTCAGCACTTATTTTCTGTCAAGGAAAGTAGTATTTTACAAGAGCACTCTCTATTTCCACACAGAGAAACGTCAGGCGTTGCTAATATAATTCACAGATAATTGCAGGAAACATCTTTGGGCTGCGGCATGGAACAATCCACTCAGTACATCCTTGGGTAAGTGGGCTTCTGTGTGACGTCAACCCTGGCTCAGGGACTGACGGCTGGAGAGCTAACTCAAAGCATTGTGTATGCTGCGCAGGTGCTCTTTAGCACGGAGCTACGCTCCCAGATGGAGGTAGCTTTCTTCTTAGTTATTTCATACCCACAGAAACGAAAAGGCACAACAAACAATGAAATATGCCTTTTTCTTTGATTTTTTTTTTCCTAACAGCTTGTGTGAGCTTTTCTATGTCGGCCCACATAGAGAGCTTGTGGAAAGACCCCTCCTGGGTCCCAGGCTCACTAATTCCCACAGAAATCGGGACATGGCCCCATACACTTGTGGTAAGAGCCCCGGTTTCCTAACGTGATCTGCTTTCATAGCTCTGTATTTAATGTCAATAAGCCCACCCTCGGCTGGTTTAAGAAGGTCACATGGAGGGATTGATTCCTCTGTCCAACTTCTATTCATCTACCCCTCCCTCTGTCCTCCATCTTTCTTCTCTGTGCATGATTTTTTTTTAGGTAGTCTCCCTGTATAGTCCAGATTGCCCTCAAATTTCCAATCTTTTTTCTTGTCCTGCCCCCCAGGGCCCAGGATACAAGCATGCACCACAATATTATTTTTGTTTGGTTGTTGTTGTTTTGGTTTTTCGAGACAGGGTTTCTCTGTGTAGCCTTGACTGTCCTGCCTGGACTCCCTTTGTAGACCAGACTGGCCTCGAACTTCTGGATCATATTATGACTATGATTTTTAAAATTAATTTATTTGTGTATTTGTGTGTGTGTGTGTGTGTGTGTGTGTGCGCGCTGAATGCAGGCATGTGCGTGCCACAGTGAGTGGGTGGTGATCAGAGGACAACTTTGAGGAGCTGATCCTAACCTTCTACCTAGTTGAGGCTGGGTCACTCTTGTTTCTGCAGGGCTGTGAACTTCAGCTGTTTTTCCCATCCTGCCGCAGGAGTTGTGGGATTACAGAGGCACACACATTATCTGACTTTGTAGAGGCCCTTCAGGGAGGGAGCTCAGGTCATCATCTGATGCAGCCCCATATTCTGATCACTTTGGAAGAATCGATTCAAAATACTGTGAGATTTGAGCTAACCATCACAACCCATGTCTAGACTGAACAGAAAGTTTAATTCACAACATACTCAACTTCTTTTCTCTATTTGACCAACTGGAACTCAGAAAGCACACTAGGGTTTAAATAAAGAAACAACAGCAGTGAAAGGCAATGGGAAATCACAAAGTTCTTGTCAGCTTCATTTGAATTATGTTCTATTCCTTTCACCGATGGTGTTGTGTTAATAATGACTGAAGTGCAGAAGATGCTAAGACCTTATATAAAAAAAACCTGGACACACAGCCAAGACCTGTGACAATCAGGAGGACAGACAGCAGTGTGGATGACACATTGTCCTGTACGTATCAGCCCCCAGATTGTAAGCAATTAATCTGTTTGCAAATTATCCTAAAATATTGCCTTACAGTTCCTCAAGTGAGTAGCTTTTCAATACCTCCTAGGCCTCCCCAGCTATGGATATACTGACCCATAAAAGTCACCGACTCAGCTGGGCGGTGGTGGCGCACGCCTTTAATCCCGCCACTCGGGAGGCAGAGGCAGGCGGATCTCTGTGAGTTCGAGGCCAGCCTGGTCTACAAAGTGAGTCCAGGGCAGCCAAGGCTACACAGAGAGACCCTGTCTCGAAAAACTAAAAACCAAAAAAAAAAACAAAAAAAAACCACCAACTTTCTGAACTGCCTCCATTTAGAATCAAGAAGCGAGCATGTGGGCACACCTGAGAGCCAAAGCCCTTTTAAGACTGGGTAGATCAGATATCTCAGCCCAGTACTGGTGTGATACCACACTTTCCCATTCCTAAACCAACTCAGTTTGGCAAGACATTTTGCAAATAAATTACAGGAGACATCAAGTTTAATGCTGATGTGGAGATCGTATGTTGTTTCATAAACTAATGCTATGAGAGCATGCCTTTTTCATTATGGAAAAATAAAGTGCTTTTTTTCTTTTCTTTTCTTTTTAAATCCAAGACAGGGTTTCTCTGTGTAACAGCCAGGCTGGGCTTGAACTCACATAGATCTGCCTGCCTTGGCCTCCTGAGTGCTGGGATTAAAGGTATAGTTTTTTGTGGTTTTTGTTTTGTTTTTGTTGTTTGTTTGTTTTGTTTCCAGATAGGGTTTCTCTCTGTAGCCTTGGCTATCCTGTACTCACTTTGTAGACCAGGCTAGCCTCGAACTCACAGCGATCTGCCTGTCTCTGCCTCTAGAGTGCTGGGATTAAAGGCGTGTGCCACAACACCCTGGCCTCTCTTCTTAGTCCCAGTGTGTGTGTGTGTGTGTGTGTGTGTGTGTGTGTGTGTGTGTGTTGTTCATGGGGATGGTGCATATGCATGTGTGTACATTCATATGGAGGCCAGAGAGCAACCCTGAGTGTCACTACTCTACCCTGCTTTTTTTTTTTTTAAAGACAGGATCTCTCCAGAGGGAGTTCCTCAAGTATGCTGCCTGGCCAACCAGCTCATGCAATCCTCCTGTCTCTGGTCCCTCAGCACAGGGATAAAAGGCATCAAGCTCAGCTCCCGCCACCCCCAACACACACGCAGAGTTTCTGGGGTCCCCATGCTTGCACAGCAAGAATGTTACCAACTGAGCTGTGTTTCTAGCTCTGGAACTGCTCTTGAACAGCAAAGTTTACTTCTGAATGACCAAAGGAAGGGCACAGAGAAGGTCCCAGGTGGATTCTGTGCTCCGAACACTAACATTGTTTATCCTGACCGTCTTCGGTGCACACCGCGGGAAAGTAATGGTGCTTGTGCTCGGACCATTTCCAAGCTATCTGTACGCAGTGTGGCTCAGAGGGGCGGTGAATACCAGCAGAAAAAAGCAGAAAGTGAGTCTAAACAGCCCAGCGGTGCTGAGAGGCACTTGCCCCCCTCACCACCACTCCCCGCCGCCATCTCTGCCCACTCTGATGTTACCGCCACTTTCTTCTCTGATAGACATCCAGACTTTGCCTGTAGCTGTCTAGAACACCGTGGTCTCTATGTGGGCTACTTAAATATTTAAATCATGTAAGTTTAAACTTCCAGCCACGTCTCACCCCCACCCCCACCCCCTCACCCCGCCCCCTTCTGGCAGGCGGGTGGTGGAAAGAAGGATAAAGATCTGTGACACTGAACCCGGGGCTCACAGGGACATGCGCGGTGGGCACAGGCTTCCCTCTTCCACCGCTTGACTCCAAGGCTCCCGCCTCCTTGGCCCTGACTCTGCCCTTATAAAAGGCTTCCCAACTTTACCGACCAGTTTCAGACACAAGAGGGAGGGAGGAAGAGGAGGAGGAGGCAGAGGAGGAGAAGGAGGGAGGGTGGAGGGCAGAGAAAGAGAGCGCTTCAGTTGCTGCCAGGGACAGGAGCAACTAGTGGTGCCTGGGACTCCAGCCAATCACCTGAGATCTTACATCCCTACCCCTGTACCCCTTGTTGATAAGCTCAGTCCACCGACCATTGTATTCGCCTGGACTAGTGCCCACGACAGGCAACTCCGGGTCTTGTTTTTAAAGTAAAGTAACAGGACTGGGGCCGTAGCGCTCGGGGAGCAGGCAACACTCTTTGGATTTGATCCCTAGCATACCATATGCTGGGTGTGGTGCTATATGCTTGAAAAGCCAGGGGTGGAGGGGGGCGGAGGCAGGAGGATCAGAACATAAAGGTGAACCTAGGAGACCTGGCTACAAAAATACTAAATAAATAAAAGTAAAGCTATGTTTCTTCTCAAATAGCTCTACAGGAAAACAATGACCCCTTGCCAGGAGCATTTAGCAAGATGTGCGCTAACTAACAATGTGATGTATGACATGTGTTTCCCTTCCTGTGCATGTTTTTAGTTATCAGGACAAAACTGATTTTTTTTCCCTTTAGCTGTGCAGGTTACTATATTAAAAAGTAATTTTTAAAACAGTTTCGGTGAATTATACGCAACATTAAATGTGTGATTTCATTCTTTTTCTTTTAGATGGTGGTGATATGAACCCAGGGCTTGAAATAGGAATGATATGTAATCTCCAACAGTGTCCATCCCATCAGATGCCAGCAACCACCCCTGCCAGCGGCTTTCAGAACCTTCCCATCAGTTCACAGGGCAAATCTGAGCCAAGTAAATAGCTCTAGGCCAGCAGTTCTCAATCTGTGGGTCAAGGCCCCTTTAAGGGTCACGTATCAGACAGCTTCCTCGTTATATGTTTACGTCACAACTTGTAACAGTAGCAGAATTACAGTTATCAAGTAGTAAGGAAATACATTTATGCTTGGGTCAGCACTTGCAGAACTGTATTAAAGGGTCCCCGCGGTAAGAAAGTTGAGAGCCGCTGCTCTAGACTAAAGCCGTCTGATTTAAAAAACAAAAAGGAGAATGGGCTACAGTGGGTGACCAAGGCAAGAAATTTATTATGAACACCACGGGCTAGTTTTTCTTTTCTTTCTTTAAAAAACAAAACAAAACTATTTTATGTGTATGGATGCTTTTGCCTGCGTATATGTCTATGCATAGCGGGTACCACACGAGGCTCGGGACCAGAGGAGGGCAGAAAGAGGGTGTTGGATCCCCTGAGACTGGAGTTACAGACGGTTATGGGCTGCTGTGTGCATGCTGGGAATTAAAGCCAAGTCCTCTGGAAGAGTAGGGAGGGCTTTTAACTGTGGAGCCATTTCCAGCCCCAAGGTCTTAAAGTTTCGCGCTCCATGATTATGCTCAGAGCACAGGAGATTGCAGATTTAGGGCTCAAGTTCGCATCCAAGTGAACAGTCTGGGCCTATCGACCCCTATACCCTCCCCCCCCCCACACCAAATCCTCTCTCCCCCTGCACATCCCTTGAGCCTCTCCTGTGACCCTATTGTTAGACCAGCTGGCTCTAACTGGCTCTAACTTGCTACTATTATTTTTTTTTTTCATAGAGAGTTTGCCACACGGAACATAAAACAAAGACTTCAAACAGAGTAGGTGTTGTACAAGTACATTTCAAGCTTGAAAACTTAGACTTGCTCTTATTCTTGGGTTGAAGAGCATCTTTAGTTACTGATCTAGATTTTTTATTACTGCCTTGGAGAGTGGATGCTGCTGTCACAGGTGGCAGTCAGGGCAGGTTTGAAATTGAGGTTAGGTTCCCTGAGCCTTGCTGGTGCCGCTGCCTCCTCTGAGTTTGTGTTTGCAAGTTCTGGGACACACACTCACTGACCCCCAAATCTGGTGGGGTCTTCAGGCTGTACTCTCAAATTCCTCTGAATCTCCCTTGCTGCTGTTACGCACCTACCTAATCCATGGCTCAGGAGTACGTCCTCGGAGAGAGATCCGTGTCTATGGCAACAGTAAGATGCTTTTTGTGAATAGCTAAGGGAAAAAACTTCCCACTCTTTCCTTCTAAATTGTCAATGCATAAGTTATTTTTGGCTTCAAAAGGTATTTCTAATGAATACATATTTTCCTATGTAAACATCCAGCACTCTCTTTTAGGAGATATGCGTTCCCGGAGTGGATGATGGGAGGTGTGTGATTCATTTATGTGTTAGGGGAAGAGGTTGTGAATCAGAGGACAGAGCCAGTTATGCAAAGTTTGTGTGTCTGCTCCTGTGTGTGTGTGTGTGCATGCATGTGTGTGTGTGTGTGCATGTGTGTGTGTACGGACGCAGTGGGACACTAAAGCAGTGATTGTCACTAGTGCTGTGGTTATTGTGTGTGGGAATATCAGTAGCCTGCCAATGTGACTGAGACCAGGTGAGGGGACTCAGGGCTGCTGTGTGGCTGTGAGGGCCAGGGGCTCCCTGAACTCCTGCCTTTTGGCCCCTTCAGTCAGGGTAATTTAGAGCACAGATTTCCTTCCACTAGGGTGCTTTCCTCAGGGTGAGGAGACTTGTGAGAACAGAGCCGAGTGCATAATCACAGACACTAGGTTTTGTGAGGTGAGGTGATGGGAAGTCCATGGTGCTCACATGGAAGGATGTACTTGGTCTCTCTGCATCCAGTACCACATCTGGCCCCCACCTCCCTGAGACCCAGCAGTCAGCACAGTGGGGAAAAGATGGTTCTCAACCCTGCAGCCTCTCTGTGTGTGGGCATATCTAACAAACGCGGTCTCTGGCTGTTGAATTTTGTGGAAAGAAATGCCCAACTCCAACTTCATACCTGGTACCCACATGCCTGACTCCATCCTAGTACCTGGTAGCCACCATGCCTGACCTGGTACACATTGTGCTCCCCCGACTCCAGGAATCACGAGGCCATTTCAAGGCTAGAGGAGGGAAGGTTGACCAGCCTGTGATGGGGTGGAAAGCATATTATCAGGGATGCAGCTTTTGTATAGAGTGGCATGCGGTATCTATTCTAACTGACAGAAGAAGAGCCCTATTTCCACCCTCTTCTGGCCAAATTTACCAACTTTCCCAGTCATTTTGAGAAAACTCACTGAGGCCGGGCATCTGGGTAAACAAAGAGATTGAGAACAGAGCAGCCGACACATAGACACCTCTGAGGGGCCCAAACTTGTGTTGGATGCAGTGACAAACTGGATCTTCAAGAGAGGCCAACCCGCCCCATGCTGTTGGACCTAGGACTCATAGACACAGTCAACTACAGAATACGGTTTGAACCCTGACCCTTCCATAGGCCTGCCTAACTCAGAATGAGAGAAAGCTTAGTTTGCATTTAGTTGTTTTTTGATAGTCTGTGCTGGATTGTTTTTATGTCAACTTGACACAAGGTGGAGTCACTTGGAAGATGTAACCTCAATGAATAAAACGCCTTCATCAGACTGGCCGTAAGCATGCCTGTATGGCATTGTCCTGACTAATGATTGATGTAAGAGGGTCCACAGCACATGTGGGAAGCGCTACCCCTGAGTGACATAAGAAAGCATACTGTGGGCTGGAGAGATGGCTCAGAGGTTAAGAGCACTGTCTGCTCTTCCAGAGGTCCTGAGTTCAATTTCCAGCAACCACATGGTGGCTCACAACCATCTGTCAAGTGATCTGAAGCCCTCTTCTGGCCTGCAGGTGTACATGCAGGCAAAGTGCTGTATACATAATAAATAAATAAATCTTTTTTAAAAAAAGAAAGAAAGAAAGCATGCCGAGCAGGCTTGGAGAGAAAGCCTGGAAGCAGTCAGTACCCCTCTGTGTCCCCTGCTTCAGTTCCTGCCCCTCATGATGTCCGCCACGGGGTGAAAGAAATCCTTCCCTCCCCAAGGTTACAGTGTTCATCACAGCAACAGAAAGCAGCTAGGACAGGGTCTCATGTAGTCCAGGATGGCCAGGAGCTCACGGTTTAGCCAAGGCGCTCTTGAACTTCTGACTATCCTGCCCTCGTCCCCCAAGTACTGAGATTTCAGATGTGCATCACTGCACCCAGTGTTTGTGGTGCTGGAGAATGAGCCTAGATTTTTTTTTTTTCATGCTAGGTAGGCACCTCCCTACTCCCTCTTTTTTAAAAAATACTTTTTTTTTTTTTTTTTTGTTTTTTAGCTTTTCAAGACAGGGTCTCTCTGTGTACCCTTGGCTGTCCTAGGCACTTTGTAGATCAGGATGGCCTCGAACTCACAGTGATTCACCTGCCTCTGCCTCCTGAGTGCTGGGATTAAAAGTGTGTGCCACCACGCCCTATCCATATACATCATTTTTATTGTACTCACATTAACCATCCAATTATCCTTCTTGTCTCTATCCCTCTCTCTCCCATCCCCTTTCCCTGTACATCAGTGGTTCTCAACCTTCCTAATGCTATGACCCTTTAATACAGGTCCTCATATTGTGCTGACCCCCCAACCATAAAATTATTTTCATTGCTACGTTGTCACTGTAACTTTGCTATTGTTATGAATCATGGTATAAATACCTGTGTTTTCTGATGGCCTCAGGTGACCCCTGTGAAAGTTCAGGGGTCCTGACCCATAGGTTGAGAACCACTGCTCTACGTAGTTCCCCTGAGATGTGATGAAGCTCAGATACCCAAATACACAGCCTGCCACTCCTCCCTCCCTTTCTGCTTTACTGCATGCTGAACATTCTCTCCTGCCTGTCTCTTCTCTCTCTCTCTCTCTCTCTCTCTCTCTCTCTCTCTCTCTCTCTCT
>OU015744.1:6238890-6258910 GCA_907169655.1 Acomys percivali
TCTCTCTCTCTCTCTCTCTCTCTCTCTCTCTCTCTCTCTCTCTCTCTCTCTCATAGTTACACAGTGACTATGTAAAGCCACTGGCCTTCTGATTTAAAAAAACAAAAACCAAAAATCTACCAGTCCCTGTCCTGTGCCAGTGACAGGTGTCCATCATACAGGAGAGAAGCAGGCACAGCAAGGTCCTCGCTCAACTTTAGTGACACATGATGGCGTTGACGTGTGAGTCAGAGCTTCAGAGGGAAGTCCCTTCCTCTGGCCTTGGCTACCTGCCCTACTCCATGATTTCCCCAGCAGTAGCTGCAGAGCAGGAGTCCCAGGCAGGTGACCCATGGCAATGCTGCAAGAGGGATCTCAGGTCTGGGTGCTCCCACAGATGAGCTGGTAGGGATGACATAAGACACAAGTTCAATGGTGTTCTCTTCAGCCATCTAGAAAGTCGAGGTTACATCATCTGCAGGAAAATGAATACAACTGGGGATTGTCCTATGAAGCAAAATAAGCCAGACTCAGAAAGACAAAGATCTGATTTTCTATCGCACACACAGTTTACATTTTAAGATACATGTATTGGGGCTGACAAAATGGCTCTGTGGGGCACTTGCTGCCATACCTGATGACCTGAGCGCCGCCTCCCCAAACCACATGGTAGAAGCAGAAAGCATGAGAGTGTCAGCTAGGGGCTGGCGGGTGGCTCACTGGTTAAGAGGACTTGCTGCTCTTGCAGAGGCCCCAGGTTCGGTTCCCAGCACCCACACAGAGGTGCCTGGGACTCCTGTTGTATGGGATTAGTTGCCCTCCTCTGACTTCCTAGAGTACTACACACAAAGGTACAAAAATTATACACACATACACACACACACACACACACACATACATGAGTGGCATCTGAATTCACAGCAATGAGCACACTCTCAAAAGCCAACGGTTCGGCTGAGTGGGCGGAGCCTCCCTTAAGCCCAGCTGCCCAGAAGGCTGAGGCCATAGGGTTGAAAATTCAAGGGCACACTGGGCAACTTAGTGAGACTTTGTCAGGAGAAGTGCACTTCTCCAGACTGCTGCTAGGCCTGAGTTAGCTCTTGGTACTAGAATGAAAAAGGAAACAGCGAGTGGTCTGTGGCAAGAGCTCCGCTCCCCTGCCCCACTGCCCTGGTTGCATAAAAATAAAACTGGAAAACAACTCAAACAATACAAAATTAATTTGAGGGATTTTTTTGGTTTTGGTTTTGAGGTTTGTTTTTTTTGTTTTGTTTTGTTTTGTTTAGATAGAGTTTTTCTCCAGGCCAGCCCAGTAAGTTTGATATTGTTGAACTACCCATCCACAGGGTTAGGTTTCTCACAGAAAAGCCAAATGGAAACAGACGCTACATGCTGTCTTCATGAATAAGTTGTCTGAGGCTGTCTTTGTCCCTAGGCTTGTGCAAACACCTAAAAAACAAGACAGTACCATGGACCTGGGCACTTCTGGTTAGATGAGTAAGAGGTACATCTGGCAGTTTGTCCCTAGCCGTCACTCATATGTCCCTCCTCTCTCCCGTCCCTGCTAGAACATTTTCTACCAAGTTCCACAAAAGGGGCATCATCGGGATGAGTCAGAGCCTGTGAGAGCCCGAGCTTCCTAGGTTTTGTGACTCGATGACGCATTTCTCGGCACATAAATGGCACACGACCTCAGCGTCAGAGGCGCATCAGACAGGGATCCTTGCTCCAGTCTGCCTTTGTTTGGTGATGTATCAGTAGGCATCTGGGAGCCCAAAAGTAAGAATGTGATTTCGTTCAGTGCTTGGTGTAGGGACACGGAGCGGGCACCGCTATTGCAGGGAGGAACACAGCCTGCCAAGCAGCCTTCAAGCCATAGGGCAGAGTCCTTGGTGCAGGTCTGTCGGGGCTGAGCAAGGTGAGGGGACCCTCTCCATGTCTGTGAGGGTGGCCTTGGGAAAGCCCAGGTATCTGGTGCCTGAAAGACTGAAATGGGTAGAGTTCAGCTCAGTGCTGGGTTAGCACCAGGGAAGGCAGGCAGCAGGTGAAGACTCAGTCCCTTCTGGGGACAATGGCTCCTTCTTCCTTCTGTGGGTGCTGCACACGCTTCCTGCAGACTGGGTCACAAGCAGTAGTAGCAGGACCCAGAGGGCAAAGGCTGTAAGGAAAGGATGAGGTCAGGGGGGAGTGCCCTTCCTCTGCCCTCTGGTTGAAGTGGGAAAAAGGAAGGTATGGCTTGTGTGTTATGACCTCAGCCTCTGTTACCCTATTGTGTTTCACATAGGGATTCCTGCCTCATTTACTAGCATGGAAAACAATGACGTGCTTGTGCATGCGCACATGAATGTGTTTGTTAGTGGGTCACCAGGAGGTCAGAAACATCTGGTAACATGCCAATATCCAGAAGTTAGTTACTGTATTTGGCTGTGACCATCAATAGGAAAGAGAATAACCAGTCAAGGAAAAACATTGGAGCCAGGCGTGGTGGCTCACACCTTTAATCCCAGCACATGGGAGGCAGAGGCAGGAGGATCTCTGTGAGTTCGAAGGCAGCCTGGTCTACAAAGTGAGTCCAGGACAGCTAAGGCTACACAGAGAAATCATTAGGCCAGTTTCAGAGAAAACAGACATACCAGGTGAACACCTGCAGGGCTGGGTGGTGGCACACCTGCAGGGCTGGATGGTAACACACCTGTGTAGGTCTGGGTGGTGGCACACCTGCAGGGCTGGGTGGTAACACACCTGCAGGGCTGGGTGGTAACACACCTGCAGGGCTGGGTGGTGGCACACCTGCAGGGCTGGAGAAAGGACAAACTCTCCAAGGAGGGTCATTGAAAGGGAACTGTGCCATGACAAAGAAATAATGATCTAGGCATGGTGGTGCACACTTGCCTATAATCCCAGCACTCAGGGACACAGAGGCAGACAGATCTCTGTGAGTTCAAGGTCAGCCTGGTTTACAAATAATGAGGGCTAAACAGAGAAAAACCAAGACAAAAAAAAAAAAATTATAGGAATAGGGCTGGGCAGTGGTGGTGCGTGCCTTTAATCCCAGCATTCGGGAGGCAGAGGCAGGCGGATCTCTGTGAGTTCGAGGCCAGCTTGGTCTATAAAGTGAGTCTAGGATAGCCAAGGCTACACAGAGAACCCCTGTCTTGAACTCCTCACCCCAAATATAGGAATAATGAGCTGTTAGCTCAGCGTGGAGAATGAGAACACAGGCAGGCATGCATGGGGAAGGCAGTATGGTGGTAGGGTGGTGGCAGGCAGCTGGGTATACAGCTGGACACAGAGTAAAGAGAAACTCCTTTATTCTCTGCGTTTATAGCAGAACACCTGAAGCTGGTGACTTAAAGGCAGTTGAGAATCAAACTGCTCACATATTCTGGGAGTTGAAGTCTGTGAAGGTACCTGCATCTGTCGCTTCTGATGAGGGGAAAGTGGAAAGTTAGTTGCAGGGGAGGGAGCCAGAAGAGCCAGGCCCTCCTGGTGGCAACCTGCCTCTCTTGGCTTGCCACTTCCTCTGAGAGTGGCTGGAGGCAGAATGTGACCAGATTTTCACTCCCCACTGATGTGACAGCTCCAGGACGTAGGACTGGGTTGCACAGGGCAGGCACTCAGCCAGTGCATGCTCCATGGATAAATGTGTGAACGGTGATTGTAGGAACCGAGGGAAGTCAAGGAGCTATGGCTTTCAGGGGAGAGCCAAGAGGCTAATGTGGGAGTTCAGGAGGTAAACTGAGTCCTCGCTTGAGGACGGCAGGGTAGTCGTTGCTTTTCAACATAAGGAAGGGTGGGCTTTTTTTTTTCTCCCAGGTGGAAGATACGGTCCACTGGGGAAGGCAGAAGTTTGAAGAGGGCTGGCTACTTTGCATTCAAAGTCAGGAAGCTGAGGGAGACAACACTGGTGCTCAGCTTGCTTTGTCTTTGTCTTTCTGTGTGGGACACCAGCCAGTAAAATGGTGCCACCGTAATTAGGATGGGTCTTTGCACCTCAGTTAACCCAATCTAGAAACTCCATTACACAGATGCCCAGAGGTTTGTCTCCTAGGTGACTGTAAGACTGACCAGGTCCTACCACTCTCACAGGGAGGGGGGAAGGCCAGTTACTCCTGGGAGTGAAGTGACCTTGGAGGGGCTGAAGAGAGTTGCAAGACTCCCTGCAGCTTGTGAGGAGCAGGGCTGGGGTCCAGAGTGGGGACCGTGGGTTGGGAGGTGGCCACTGTGTCCTGTGGGCTATCAGGGGGTGATACAAGTTGTTCTGGTCAGTCTGAAAGTCGTGGAGCCCCGGCCAATCCCCGCTGGTTCACAGCACCCAGGGCTGTGTGCTTCTCTCTAAAAGAAAACTTTCATCTTAAAAAAGAAAATGCATCCAATACAGTGTGTTCTGACTGCAGCAGCGTTCTGGATCTTTCCCAGGCCTGAGGGGCAGGGCGGGGGAGTTGCGGGTTCACTGGGGCATGACAGGAAAGCAAACCGACCCATTTCCCGCCTCCTTCTGGCTCTCTGTTCTCATGTGTTGAAGATACACAGGAAATTGAAGCCACAACAAAGGGCCACGGTACGCTGTGGATATTTAGGAAAGCTTGGGTGCTTGGCTAGGGAAAGATGAACATGGAACAGAGACCCTGACGCTCCAGACAGCAGGGGGGAAAAGACAAACACCCGGGGCTGGTGTTCTCTGGGGCAGTCTGAGGCTTGTGTGGAAATCCTGGCTATAGGTCTCCAGGCTGTAGTGAGAAGGCAGTTTCCAGGTGACCTGGGAGGAAAGACCTGCAGGTGACTTCCAGTTCTTGCCCAGGCCCTTGCAGAGGGACACCTCACACAGCAGGCTTCTTCGTGGATACCAGCAGGCCCAGTGATGAGCCTAATTGTACTAGCTCTGTCCTTTCATTAATCTCGCTGTGAGGACCAGCATCTGGGCGGGCCGTGCAGCCACGACAGCCATCTAGGCTCAGCAGGTCAACAGAAAGATTTGTTCAAGGTGGTCCCACATTGGCAAGGGGAACAAATAGCGATCCAGTGACATTTCATCCCAATAACTCCGTCTTCAGGGTCCTTATATGAGGTTTAGATTTAAACAGGGGCACAAGAGGTGTGCGCATAAGCAAACAGGCTTGGTTAAGGTATGCTGCGGCCCATTAGTGACCTGTGTCCTGTGGGTCTTCTGCCAGCTGCCAGAGCCGTGTGAAATCGCCCTCCGAGAGACCAGCTTCCTCTCAGGCTGGCAAGAGGACTCCTGACTTTTCATCCTCTTGGTTAGAGACAACTAGAAATTCCAATTCTTTGGAGTCCATTGTCTTAGTCTGATGCTGAAGGGAGCACAAGTGTCTCTTCAGAAAGGCATTGTTTCTGCCAGGAAGGTTACACTGTTCTGCCAGCCTTCAGATACCCAGCAACAGGCTGTACTAAAGCACAGGAGATGCCTGGGTGTGGAAGTGGTTGTAATCTGAGGCTTTTTAACACTCTATGATGGAGGTTTCTTTTTTTGTTTTTGTTTTTTGTTTCGTTTGTTTGTTTGTTTGTTTTCCAAAACAGGGTTTCTCTGTGTTATCTTGGCTGTCCTGAACTCACTTTGTAGACCAGGTTGGCCTTAAACTCCCAGCAATCCACCTGCCTCTGCCTCCTGAGTGCTGAGATTATAGGCATGCACCGCCGGGCATGATGGATGTTTCTGTGCTTGAGGAAATACATGGCATTTCTGAAAAGCAAAAACCAAACGTCCAGTGCCGCTGACTGGTTGCTGTGTGTGTTCCCAGAGTGGAAGCCAGGGCTGTCTGTGGGCCTCTGGCTAAGGTTTCACCCCAGGCACTCACAGCAGGGAGAATGAGGTCACCGATTGTGCTTGGCGGGGGTGGGGAGGGACAGGAAGTAAGATGAAAAACTAAGGACTGAATCCAGGGCTGAGGCCAGGCCAGCCCCAGGAGCAGCAGGAACAAGCAGGCTTTCCCAAGGCCCACGGTGTGAGTAAAAGCTTGAGGTTCAGGTTGCTGCCACCCTTGGAGGCCTGCTGGCACAGGGTGTGTGTGTGTGTGTGTGTGTGTGTGTGTGTGTGTGTGTGTGTGTACTCTTGACATCTCCCTAGCAAAGAGCTGAGCACAGAAATCATCCTAGAAACAATTCTCACCTCCTAGGACATGAGATGGCCAGTGCCATCTTTCTGTGTTTTCAGTGTTCCTTTTTGGAGGTGAAAGGGTCGAGACTTTCTTCCTGGCCCTGCTGACTGACCTTCAGATTCTGCTCCCTGCCTTTCCAGGCTGCCTCCCTCGCCTTTGTCTTTTCTATGAGCTTAGGTGTGCCCCCTGCTGGCTGCCCTTGCCACACTGCACCGAGCTTGTGCTTCGGAAGTTTGCGGAATTTTCTTGCAGGGATGTGGCCACACCAACAGAGGTCGTCCAGTTTCCCTCTGGTGAAACTTAAGTGCTTAAACGGAAGTGGGAGTGCGTTTTAGCCCTAGGGTGGCAGGTTTCCTTCTGAACTGCGGCTGGCTGGCGGGAGGAAGACACTGAAGAGGGTCGGCTGCAACTTTTTTTTTTCAGCTTGACTCTGTGGGGCTGAAAACCAGCTCATTTAACCCTTCCAAAGATCTTATCCAAGCCTTGGCAGCCCGAAGACCTTTTAGGTCAATATACCAAAGAGCTTTTGTTGGGATTAAATGCAGAATGCCAAAATTTCATGTTAAAACACTGATTCTGAATAAACGCAACATTGGCACATTTGCAAATGCATGAGAAACAGGCACTTTGAGAGCCTCCCTGCCCCCCCAATCCCCACCCTCGGAGGCCTTTGTGCAAGGGCTGTTTGCCCAGAGTTTCAAGAAGGGAAGATCTTGGGAGCTGAGAGCTTTCTTTTCCTTGCTGGCAAAGAGTGATTTGGCCTCTCAGAGTTTTAAATCACTGACAATTGGAGTGTGTGTGTTGTGGAAAAGCAGACTCCTTTTAGCTCAAGGTGGCACAAAGATGAGGTCCTGGGCCCCAGGACTTCTTCAGGAGAGTGGATTCTGAGGTCCTGGGTTGGGGATGACCCCATACTGTGACACGTTGTAGGTATTCAGTAATTAAACAATAAATATTCAAGAGAAATGCGATTCTGCCCATGAGGGCCTCTGCAATGCACTGAGCTTTTGAGAGGCAATAAATGAAAGGCTCCTCTATTAAAAACCAGAAGATTAATGAAATCATGACGTGCAGGCAGGGGCAAAACAACCCACAGGCTCAAGACAATGTACGCTGAAGCAATTTGCTTCTGAAACTCAGAGCGTGAGATACTTCAGTGTACCCTAGCAGCTCTCAGAGACAGCAAATAAATAATTTCACAGGGAAGAATACGGCCCTTTAAAATGTAGCCTTTTCTCTTCAGGAGGGGAATATAGCAGAGATGTGCTCGCAGCTCAAAGATGAGTGCTTTCCATTAGGGACTGATGGTAAACACTGCGTCCCCTTAGGAATCAAGTCAGACCAACCCCCGCCCCGCCAGTCCGCCCGGCTGGGAGCAGCAGCTAGACCTCCGGCTTCTGCCTCTGTTTTGTGATTAGAAGCTGGGGCCCTGCACACAGCCAACTGCTCCTCTTCTCTGAGTAGATTGTTCACACAAAGATGCAATGACTTAACATCAACCTCCCTGACCCATGCATGTCCTCAGCTTCTGCGTTTGTAACATGCACGTGTCACAACAGAAGGTGGCAAGAGAGCCTCTCTGCCCTGTAGTACCAGCATTTTTTATTCCCACAGACAGCTGTGTTCCTTTAGTAAACAAACTCAGATCAGAGTGTGCAGCCTAGCTGGTGATAGTGCCTCCTGGGGTAGGGACGCCTAGGAAACCTGCCCTGAGGATTCAGGACTCTGGCAGCAAGGCCACTGAGACTGAGATGAAAATGAACTCAGTACACACGAAATCCTGTGTGACCCAAATGCAGTCCTTTTATCCACTCACTCTCTCCAGCCTGACTGAACTTTGTGTTGGATAGGAAATGCCACCCTCTCAGAGGCCACAATTTAAGGGTGAATTGGCATGAGAGGCCCACATGGCAAATATGCCCAAGGGCCTTGGGTGTTGGCAGAGATGCTTTCAGTTGATATAAAATGTTGGGGCCACTGTGGGTCACTCTGCTAACCCCAGAGTTCTAGTGTTCTGGTTTTTAGAAATCAGACTCAAACATGGCACACACCTTTAAACTCAGCACTCAGGAGGTGAGTTTAAGGCCAGCCTGGTCTATATAGTGAGTTCCAGGTTACATAATGAAGAAACCCTGTCTCAAAAAAAAAAAAAAAAAAAGAAAAAAAAAAGAAGAAAAGAAAAGAAAGATAGAAGGAAGGAAGGAAATCAGAGTACATCCACAGAAGCCTAAAGCCACCGGCAGCACACTCATGACATCCTAGCAGTGCCACAGTGTACAGAGGCTGCACGGAGGTGGAGGAGGAAGCTGTCTGCTGTCTGCAGTAGGGGCAGGCCTGAGGAGCATCTCAAGTTGATTAGCCAAGAGTCCCTGGCTCTCCCCGGCTGTGTCAGGTCCCACAATGCAAGCAGCTTCTAGTAGCTCTGACTGGCTTGTTCTTTGTTCAAGTAAACAATAGCCTCCCCGACCAACCATAGATCAGGGTCAGGTGGAAGGCTGCCTTTCGGGGTGCAGCTCATTTGTGCTTTTCTCCTGGAGAATCCAGTGCAACTGTCACCCAAGAGTCTGAAGTCGGGAAGGCAAAGGTCTGTTTTACTTCACAGGCCAGAGACTCAGCCTCCACTGATTTCTTTTCTTTTCTTTTTCATTTCCCAAATGAAAAGCCGCAGCTCAGGAGAAGGGGTTGCCAAACTCGGAGAGTCAGAAGTTAGAGTCTAGACGTGCATCATGAAGATCTAAGCAGTAGGTTTACCCTAGCCCCCTGTAGGATTTGGGAACTAAGGGGTTAAGTTTATGGCTCAGGAATTCTTCAGAAGGAAGACTGAGTCAAAAGAGGCTCTCACATGTGCGCGTGCCCCCCCCCCCAGTATGCCCTGTGTGCTCTGTGTGCCCTGTGTGCCCCATGTGCTGAAGGACTCTGCCTGGCTTGTGATTCAAACACAGCTGACCTGAAACTTAGCCCCAGAGAGATGTGGGACAGACTTTATGAATACCTTCTATCTGTCCCCTGCACACATGTGTATGTGTGTCCCTGGGTGGGTGGGTGTTCTCGTGTGTGTGTGTGTGTGTGTGTGTGTGTGTGTGTGTGTGTGTGTGAATACAATTCACAGGTATGCATTTAGAGGCTAGTAGAGAACTGTCTTAGGGTTTCTTTTTTTGGCTTTGTTTATTGTTTTCTCGAGACAGAGTTTCTCTGTGTAACAGCCCTGGCTGTCCTGGAACTCACTCTGTAGACCAGGTTGGCCTTGAACTCACAGAAATCCGCCTGTCTCTGCCTCTGCCTCTACCTCCTGAGTGCTGCTGTCTGAGGGGTTCTATTGCTGTGATAAAACACCATGGCTTTATTTCATCTTACACTTCCACATCAGCCTGTCACTGGAGGAAGTCAGGGCCAGAACTGAAGCACAGGCCACAAAGGAACATTTCTTACTGCCTTGCTCAGTCTGCTCTCTTATACACCTCTCTGCCACTAGCCCAGGGGCGGCAGCACCCACAGTAGCTACCCATCCTCATCAATCATCAATCAAGAAAATGTACCATAGGCTTGCCCACTACCAATCTACTGGGGCCTTTTCTCAATAGAGGCTCTCTTTTCCCAAATGACTTCAGCTTGTGTCAAGTTGGCATAAAACTCCCCCACAAACCCTGAGGTGTCATTCCTTAAGGGCACTGTGTAAAGGTAACTTTTATTCTCCTGAATCAATTGTAGTCCTGGAAGCTTCTAGCCTCCATACAATCTAATCTTGGCCTAGAATGTTTTCACCCTCTGAGATTTGCTGCTGAATAAGCTCACCCATTCTATCTCTTTCTGAGCTCATAGCTGATGGGTTCAACTCAGCTGTTCTGGCTCAAACTCCTCTCCTAGCTGACTGAGTCAATCTGGCTTCTCTCCCAGCCTCTGGCTGAATTGCTATGCTTGAACTCAAACTAACTCTAGCAATCTGTTCTAATCTTCTGGCTCCTTTTCATTCTCTGACTCATCTGTCTTCACCTGTGTCCAGCTTGTTTTCCCTTCAACCTCTCTGTAAAACTCTCCTGGTAAAACTGCCTCTGAGTTCCATGAACTGAACTGCCACAAATTCAACTCTACTGCACTGCCTCTCAACTCGCTCTCAACCTGAACAGCACTTCCCAGAACTCAGAGATCTGCGTGCCTCTGCCTCCTGGGTGCTGGAATTAAAGGCATGTATCACCATACCAGGACCTAAACTTTTCTTTACCTGAAATTTGCTTTATACCACCAGGCTGGCCTTGAATTTGAGATCTCCTTACCTCTGTCTCCTAGGATTAAAGGCATGTCTGTCTGTATTCCAGGCAGATTCCTAGAAGATCTTTGGATGTGACCTCTTACCAGAGCAGCCATGTTCTGAGTTAAAATTTCTCTCCAACACTGCCCACCTTATTTTAAGGCAAGGCTCTCATTGGCCTAAGACTCCCAGGTTAGGCTATTCCTGTTGGCCAGTGAGCCCCAGGGATCCACCTGTCTCTGCTTACCTAATGTGGACATTACAGGCACACATCCCATCAGCAGCGCCACCTCCTGGGCCCCATCTTCATCTCATTGCAGAACAGAAACCCAGAAAGAACTCTTGGAACAGCACGCCTGAGAGAAAACCTGAAGGATGACGTTGGTGCACTGTTACATATCTGTGGTTTTAATAATTATTATGAAAGCCCCTGGGGCGGAAGTAATGGATGTGCTGTTTGCTGCTCAGTGTTTTCAGGTGCTGAGTGCCCGTTGTCTTTGCATACTATTCCCAACTGTTTGATGCAACTTTTCTTCTGATGTAAGGTGGAGTTTTATATATTTGGTAGTTTTTTTTTAAGTTTTAAAGGGGTGTGTGTGTGTGTGTGTGTGTGTGTGTGTGTGTGTGTGTTTTACCTGTATGTGTTCCTGTCCACTACATCCATTCCTGTTGACCACGGGGCCAGAAGAAGTAGGGTGTGTGTGCATGTGTGTGGGGTGTGTGTGTGTGTGTGTGTGTGTGTGTATGTGTGTGTGTGTGTGTGTACACGCATGTGCCTATGAATGTGAGTGCTGGCGCCTGCACAGATACTGGATCTCCTGGGGCTGGAGTTACAGGCAGTTGTAAAAAGCCTGACACCTTAGGTCCTGTTCTGACTATTTTATTTGTTTACTGTCAACTTGATGCAAATTAGAGTTATTTGGGAAGAGGGAACTTCAGCTGAGAAAACCATCAAGTTGCCTATAGGCAAGGGTTAGGGCAGTGGTCCTCAACCTTCCTCACGCTGCGACCCTTTAACACAGCTCCTCGCGTTGCCGCAATCCCCAACCATAAAATTATTTCATTGCTATTTCATAACTGTAATTTTGCTGCTGTTATGAATCATAATGTAAATATTTTTTGGAGAGAGAGTTTTGCAAAGGGGTCTCAAGCCACAGCTTGAGAATTGCTGCTCTGTGGCATTTTTCTTGGTAAATGATTGATGTGGGAAGACCTGGCCCACTGCAGGCAGAGCCACCCTTGGGCCTGTGGCCTTAGATGGTATGCAAAAGCAGGCTGAAGAAGTTACTTTCAAATGACAGTCACTTGCAAATGAAAATAGTTTTCTCCAACAGAGTCTCACAGGAGAATAAGCTACTCTTAAGGGTAGGCCCATGTCCAGCAGTAGGTAGCCAACACAAAACAAGCTCAACAGTGCCTCATTAATGTTAAGTCAGGGCAACTTTTTGAAAACTTTGCAGGCCCTTTGCACATATATGATAGCTTCCAATGTGAGGGGAGGATCTACACTTACCACGCAGGTGACCATAGAGTTCATGACACGTGACACTGAATAAGCTAGTCGGTTTAAACGTAAGTACGGCTCCCTGCAGAGTGGCAATTTTTTTTAAAAGATTCATTTTATTGTTTATACAGTATTCTGCCCACACATGTGCCTGCCCACCACAAGAGGGCACCAGCTCTCATCACAGGTGGTTGTGAGCCACCATGTGGTTGCTGACAATTGAACTCAGGACCTTTGGAAGAGCAGACAGTGCTCTTAACCTCTGAGCCACCTCTCCATCCCCCCACCCCCACCCCCCAGAGTGGCTATTTTATCCAACGGTGTGATTGGAGAACGTGTGGAGATAAAATATATCACCTTGGATTGATGTTAAAACACTACAGTTTTGAGCCCAGACACAGCGGCACCCACCTGTTATCCCAGCACTCGGGGAGGCAGAGGCAGATGGATCTCCACGAGTTCAAGACCAGCCTGGTCTACAGAGCAAGTCCAGGACAGCCAGGGCTACACAGAGAAACCCTGTCTCATAAAACCAAACCAAACCAAAACTAAAACCCCACCATGGTTTCATACAGCTTTTTAGGGAGATAAGATTTCAACAATCTTGAAGAATATTTTCAAATCACATTTGTTGACGGATAGGAACAGTGTGGTGGCCATGGAGGTTCTGACAAATTTCTTCTTGTCTATTCAGGGGTCTAGTTTTCCCTGTCACAGAAAGCCGCCCCCAGGAGGACAGCCAACCCAGGCAGGGCTCTGCATAAGACTTACAAGGCAGATTATTTAAAAGTCAGGTTCCAGTGTTCACCCCCCCACACACACCCCCCCCCCCCCCCCCCCCCGCCCCCGCTTTTCACATGCAACAGGTCTGAACTCAGGCCTTGCGCACTGCGAGTCTGGCAAACGCCCTGCTAATTCTGATGTTGAAGCCCCAAAGGACAGGCTTCGAGGCTCATGGAAAATGTGTCCTTCCACAAGTTAGGAAAGAGAGGCGAGCTAGAGGTGATTCTCTACACAGAAAAGCTGCAATTGCCATTCTCAGGTAAGATGAAGCCTGCCTTGAGAGCAACTCTTCCATAAGTCCGGCTCACTTCACACGGTGCTGCTGCTCTCCAGGCACCGCTGAGCAGGAGAGCGAGTGTGGGGAAGGTAGAAGTCACCAATACTCGGTTAATAAATGTTTGCAAGCACCTAGGGTGGAGTATTGGCCTGGGCACTCGCTGTGCGCGCATCAGCCTCGGCCTCGCTGCCCTCCCCATGCTCCCACGTCTTGAGTGGCCTCTGGTTTTGTGTTCCATTTCCTCTTTTGGTTAGCAGCCCTTGCTCCGACCGCATGGCTCAATGCTGGCTGCTGCTGCTCTTGTTCCCAGTGTTGCTACCTATGTAGACCTCCTTGACACGCGTTCCTCATTTGTTGTCCAAGCTGAAATACTTATGGAAGTCAGTAAGCACAGTATTTAAGTGACATCTGAGACAGTCTGGGGCCAGTTAGAGCGTACTGGGACCTTAAATAAACATCAGTGCTGTCAGGAGAAATAGGATTATGCATTCATGCACCCAGGAGACCAGGACCTCACTTCAGATCTGTCTGATTCTATACTGGACTTTGTTGTGTACCCAGGAAGCCATGCTCACCCAGCAACTCACAGTGTCAGTATATTTGGGAAAACAGTATTTCAAGATGCACTTGGTTAGGATGAGGTCATGCGTGGGCCTGACACCCAGTGACTGGTGTCCTTGTTAGAAGAGCGAGGAGATTCAGACGCACAAGGAAACCTCTGTGTGAGGTCGCAGCAGAGACTGGAGTGATGTTTGTATCAGCCAATTGCTGCCAAGGATGGCTCTAGCTGCAGGAAAGAGCAAATGTCCTGCCCAGCAAATGTTCATCGCTGTGACCCTGTGACCCTTAGGTGGCTTTCAGAACTTCACAGAAGCTCTAAAAGTACCTGCAGGCCCCGGAGTGTGCTAGTCAGTGACACCCTGGGAGCACAGGCCTTGCACCTGAGCCCTGAACTGAGTCCCACGTGTGCTGTGTCCTCCTGAGAACCCAGGGGACTGGCCGGTTCTTGCTCCTCCACATGGGCTATGCTATTATTCTCTTCCCATGGACTTTCTCTGAGGGGTGAAATACATAGTGAAAGGCATAGTTCCCTCTTTGAAGGGAAATGGCTCTTACTGAGAAAGGCAGAGAAAGGTTCGGGCTTTGTTGGCATTTTGTTTTTAAGACATTTTAGGGGAAAGAACAGGAATGCAGAGCCGAGTGTGGTGGCACATGCATTTAATCCCAGCACCCAGGAGGCAGAGGCAAGTAGATCACTGTGAGTTCAAGGCCAGCCTGGTCTACAAAGAAAGTCTAAGAAAGCCAAGGCTACACAGAGAAACACTGTCTTGAAAAACAACAACAACAACAACAACAACAATAATAAAAATAATAATAAATAAATAAAAATTGACTGGTTTCAACACTGTATTATGAAAGACAGAGTGCAGGAACCTCTCTCTCAAGCCCAGAAGGCAGGGGCTAGGCATGGGCCAGGGCCAGTTGGACACTCCCACCAGGACAGTGGGACAGAATGGCAAATAAGAACAGGGCAGCTGTATTTTCTCCCCAAATGTACATGTCACAGTGTCTGTATGGTCAACTTTCTAGAACCAGTGCTCTCCTTCCATTGTGAGGATCCTGGGAATCGAGCTTGGGCCATCAGGAAGGACTGGTGGCAAGTGCCTTTGCTCACTAAGCCATCCCACTGGCCCGTGTTATTATATTTTAACTTCTTTTGTTTGTTTGTTTTTTTGTTTTGTTTTTTCAAGACAGGGTTTCTCTCTGTATGTAGCCTTGGCTGTCCTGGACTCACTTTGTAGACCAGGCTGGCCTTGAACTCACAGAGATCCACTTGCCTCTGCCTCCCGAGCGCTGGGATTAAAGGTGTGCACCACCACGCCCGGCTATTTTACCTTCTAATTAAATTTATTTATTGTGTTTGCGTGTCTTCATATGCACGCCACAGCACATGTGTGGAGGTCAGAAGACAACTTTCGGGAATTGGTTCTCTCTCCGCCATGTGGGTCCTGGCACTGAATTCAGGTCATCGGCCTTGGTGGTAATAAATGCCTTAACCATGATGAACCAGCCCCCTCGGCCCAGCATTATTCAATAGCACATCAGGATCGGAGAGCGGAAATGGCTCAGTGGACATTCCAAGGAAGAAAGCTAGCTGCTAGCCCTGAGCACAGATTAAGCTGCTCATTAGACTAAGCCTTGGGGAAGTGGAGATGGCGGCAGTGGAGAAAGGCTACCACAAGTTCTCTCCTCCTAAAAATCAGTGGGAAAATAAGCAAACATGTTGAGGTTGGCTTTGGAAAGTGTGTGTAGGGGGTGCGGATTAAGGAACATTGTGCAGCTTGGTAAGAACAGCGCCCCCTGCTGCCTACAGACGTGTTTCTTGCCACTCCCACCCCACTGCAGTCTAGGGGACTACCGTCTGCACCAGCATCTAGGAGCCAAGAGGACAGCAGAGCGGGGAAAGAGCGCAGGCGCAAACAGGGGCTTCCGGTTGTGTAGTAAAGGTAGCCCAAAGATGGGTGAGCCCATGACTTAGGGAAACAAGACAAGGGCAAAATTGAGTTTATAATGAATCGAATTTCAAGGTAACTGACCCATTCTCATGATAATCACCCAAACTTGTTCATTTTTTTATTTTAAACTTTATTATAAAAACACTTGCAGGAGGGTGTTGGTGGCGCACGCCTTTGATCCCAGCACTTGGGAGGCAGAGGCAGGGCGAGGCCAGCCTGGTCTACCAAGTGAGTTCAGGACAGCCAGGGCTACACAGAGAGACATTGTTTCACAAACCAAAACCAAAACCAAAAAACAGTGAGTCCAGGACAGCCAAGGCTACACAGAGAAACCCTATCTCAAAAAACCAAAAATAAATAAATAAAAAAAATAAAATAAAATAAATAAATAAATCACACACTGAATCCACCAGATTCCGTGTCTGTGCACCTCAATGAATCGTTAGAATATCCCTTCTGAAGCTGTGGGTCTTCTCGTTGGATTTTGTACTTTCACTAGCAGACATATTTTTGTGTATTTATTCACCACCCAAACCAATTAGCTGCATGTCCCCTTTCATAATTCATGCCCATTACCTTCACTGAGTCCTTCCTCGTCCCCTTGTATTTAGCTTTTCTTGTCTTTTCTTCATGTTATCTGTACCCACATGTCCATCTGTCCACATATGTACATACATCACAGGGAAGAGCTTGCATAGCTGAGCAATCAGACTCGCCTTCCAGGCTGCTACAGTGGGCACCAAGTGTCTAAGACATGGACTTCTGCAAGCACATTCAGACTGTAACATATCTAGTTTTTTTTTCTTTTGGTTTTTTGAGACAGGATTTCTCTGTGTAGCCTTGGCTGTCGTGGACTTGCTTTGTAGACCAGGCTGGCCTCAAACTCACAGCGATCCACCTGCCTCTGCCTCCCAAGTGCTGAGGACAAAAGAACTTTAATAGGCAACAACATGATAGTATTAATTCTGTTTTTGTTTGTTAATCCCCATTTTCCCATCTGATTAAAGACAATTGTGGGAAAATGCTTTATTTTTTAAAATATTTATTTATTCATTTATTATATATACAGTGTTCTGTCTGCATGCGTGTGTGCAGGCCAGAAGAAGGCACCAGATCTCACTACAGATGGTTGGGAACCATGTGGTTGCTGGGAATCGAACTCAGGACCTCTGGAAGAGCAGCTGGTGCTCTTAACCTCTGAGCTATCTCTCCAGCCCGAAAAGATGCTTTTAAACCTGTGTCAGTAGAAACAAAAAGTATGAAGACGTAATTTATGGCCACAGAAGCACGGAAAACAGAACTATTAAAAAAGGTCTTTGAATTCCACTGAAATTAAGTGAGGATGATTAAACTTCTATTTTATATATTAAGATGCTAATTTGAATTGCTAGGGTAAGAATCCAAAGAAAATATCTTCTTTAAATACAGTGAAACAAATTGAATAGAATACCAAACTGGGCATGCTTGCACAGACTTATTTAATTATTTGTTTGTTTCTTTATTTATTCATTTTGGTTGCACATATTTTTAATCCCAGCACTTGGGAGGCATAGGTGGGTGGATCTCTGTATGTTTAGTTTATAAGATGAGTTTCAGGAGAATCAGGGCAATGTAGAGATACTGTCTTTAAAAAACAGACTAAGAGCCGGGCGTGATGGCGCAAGCCTTTAATCCCAGCACTTGGGAGGCAGAGGCAGGCGGATCGCTGTGAGTTCGAGACCAGCCTGGACTACAAAATGAGTCCAGGACAGTCAAGGCTACACAGAGAAACCCTGTCTCAAAAAACCAACCAACCAAACAAAACAAAACATAAAAACAGACTAAGCCAGGTGTAGTAGTTCACA
Source organism: Acomys percivali (assembly GCA_907169655.1). NCBI lineage: Eukaryota > Metazoa > Chordata > Mammalia > Rodentia > Muridae > Acomys > Acomys percivali. Next base: position 6,256,156 of record OU015744.1, read on the forward strand.
CCTGTAATCCCAGCACTCGGGAAGGCAGAGACAGGTGATCTCTGTGAGTTCAAGGCCGGCCTGGTCTACAAAGTGAGTCCAGGCCAGCTAAGGCCACACAGAGAGACCCTGTCTTGAAAAACCCCCAAAAGGGCAGGGTGGAGGGGCGGCGGCTGGAGAGATGGCTCAGAGGTTAATAACACTGGTTGCTCTTCCATCGGTCCTGAGTTCACTTCCCAGCAACCACATGGTGGCTCATAACTATCTATAATGAGATCTGGTGCTCTCTTCTAGTGTGCGGGCATACGTGCAGGCAGAACACTATATATAATAAATAAGTAAGTAAATATATATATTTAAGGTTACAATAAAACAGCAACCCCCCCCCAAAAAAACCCTAGACTAAACCAAATCCAAACCAACCAGCTAACCAACCAAACAAAAATAATAGAGTATTAAAAATGCCCACTTAACCAAAAATAAAGTAATAACAGAGGAAATGAAGAGAGGAATACAAAATATGCTGAGAACTAATGACAAGTTAACTAAGTCTTTCCTTATCAGCAATTATATCAGTTGTAGGTGAGTTAAATCTGTAAGAAAACAGCAGAGACTTGCAGAATGAACTTAAAGAAACCCACATGGTCCAAGCACATGCTGTTTGCAAACACTTGCTTTTCTTTCAGAGATATAAGTAGATGTAAAGTGAAAAAAAATTCCTAGACAAGTAAATCAGAAAAAAAAAAAAAAAAAGAATTTGCAACAGACCAAAAAGAACATTCTATAGTAATAAAACAGTGAGCTAGGCATGGTGGCACATGCCTTTAATCCCAGCACTCAGGAGGCAGAGGCAGGTGGATTGCTGTGAGTTTGAGGTCAACATGATCCACAAAGTTAGTCCAGGACAGCCAGGGCTACACAGAGAAACCCTGTCTCAGAAAACAAAAAACAAAAAACAAAAACAAAAAAACAGTGAACAAGCAAAACACATACAATTCATAAACATAACATGCACCAAAGACAGAGCGTCCCTAATACATGAAGCCATAACTAATATTATGGAGAGAAACACACAGCTCGGCAGAAATGCCTGAAGAGCTCTATCTGCCCCAGTCAATAATGTTCACAGCCTCGAGACAAAAGAACAGCAAGGAAACGTTAGCTAACCAGACCTAAAACTCATGCGTAGACTATTTCACTCAACGACAGCTGGATCTCTGTTCTTGTTGGTTGCGTGTGGGGTGTTCTCTAAGCCTGGGTGTCTCTGTAATATAGAACACACTCAAGACTGACACCATATGAAGCATCTTGTCCAATTTAAAATAATAAAATTGGAAATCAATAACAGAATAAGCAGTGGAAAACTCACAAATACCTGTGAACATCTAGATAACCAATGAGCAGGAGAAGCAGCCACAGAAGAGTGTGAAAACAGCTGGAGAAAAAGGGGAAACCAAAGCAAACGACCGAAGCCCTGGGAAGCAGTGGACAGAGAAAGAGGCAGAGCCTCGAGCTCCACAGAGACAGGAACATGGCTCGTGTTTACTTCTGAAACAGTCGTTGGCATGTTTCTCTTTTCTCTTCTGCGTCTGTGCAGCCTTGAATCTCAAAGCCTGCTGGTGTTTTGCATTGCTGCTCAGAGTTGAATTACGTTTAGGCATGAAATCAATATACTCAGTGCTTTGGGGAGTATGAGGATTCAAAAAAAAAAAAAAATGGCAGACACATTGGGATAAACTTGCAAATTAGCAACAGAGAGATTAAAGATGGAGCAGGTCTGTAGTACTTCCGTCTAAAGGACATTGATGCCTGAAGGAGGGAGAGCTTGGGTAAGCAACAGACAAGGATTAAACTGTCCAAGGTCCTTTGAACACCTTGATCTCAAAATAACAGCAATGCCAAAAAAAGCCTCATATCTACAGTACCAGGGTGTCATTAAGATGCTCCGCTACATAATGGCTCCAAGAGAATGTAATAAACAGACTTATTTCCACCAGTAAACAAAAGAGAAGAAGCAGGGGGAGAAAGGAGCTAACTAAGGCATGAAAAAGGAAGAAGGAGAGAAACAGCAGAGACCAGAGCGGTGGCCAGCAGAACAGACAACAGAAAAACAACAACAGAAGCCCAAAGCAGTAAAACCAAAGATTGGGTCTTCAAGAAATATTAGCAAAATTAGCGAACACCTACTTGCATTGACTAGGAGAAGAGAGCCAGGACTCAGTGAAGTAAAGTCACGGGTGAAGTGGGAGCATCACTCTAACCTCACGGAGTCTGACAGAACGCAGCTGACGTTCCATACGAAAATGTTCACTAGCCCTGCGAAACGTGCAGATTCAAACACACAACTCCAGAAACGGACCTGGGGAAGTCTCCACAGGGTGTTAGCAGTAAAAGCCCAGGACCGACATTTCCCTGAGGAAATTAATCAGACGCTTAAAAAACTTTTGACTCAGATCCCTCTCAGGATCATGTAAAACATAAAAGATGGATGGACCCTTTCCTTCTTTTAGTTGAAAACACTCTTTCTCTGATCATCTCTCATTTCTTCCCAGATGCGCCCACCTCCCCATTCATTCCACTCCCTGCCTTCTTTTTCTCTCTGTTTAGAAAACAAACAGGCCAATAAAAAACAAACAAACAAAAACAGAATAAAACAAAGTAAACAGACAAAAATGGAAGTGAAAAACTGGAAACAAAAGAAAAAGCATAAGAAACAGACACACACACATACACACACACACACACACACACACACACACACACACACACACACACA
>OU015744.1:6277669-6291799 GCA_907169655.1 Acomys percivali
ACACACACACACACACACACACACACACACACACACACACACACACATACATTCACCACATGCGTGCCTGGTGCTCATGGAAATAGAACAAATGAACAGTGGGGTTACAGATAATTATAGGCCACAGTTGGGCGCTGGGAACTGAGCCTGGCTCCTCTGTAGGAGCAGCAAGTGCTCTCAATCATTGAGTTGTCTCTTCAGTCACATGGTTGCATCACTTTCATGTGAGTCAGAAGCAAGTTCTCTGTAAAAAGCGCCACAGCCCAAGATGGAATTGCCACATGACCAAAGCTGGAAAAGACCCGCTTATCTTCTAATTCCACAGAGAGAGACCAGAAAGTCCAGGGGAGGGAGGAGCGAGCTGGACCAGTTAGCCTCCCTGGTGTCAGAGTCCTGCTCCCTAGGCTAACCCAGGTGTGTGTGTCTTGGCAGGAGGGGGGAGGGGAGGAGGGAAGGGGAGAGGGCAAGGAGGGGAAGAGCGGGAAAGCCTCCTAAGCGTGGTTACCAGGCTGTTCGCAACTGAGTTTTGAGTTTTGCTAAAACGAATTCTGTGCTTTGCTTCATGTTTACGAAATTTATTCCAACTCTTTTCTCCACATGCCCTTCTATTTTGTTCTTACTTTATGGCATTTCTACTCTCCAGGAGAGGGATGGAGCCCGCCTGTCCAGGGGTGTTCTCCATAATGGCAGGGTTCCTACAGACTCGAACTTCCCTTTCCAGAGCTGTGCCAAAATGACAGGTTTTGGCCTGCAGTGCTGAGAAAGGTACAGAATTCTCACTTCTGACAAACCTTTGTAAAAAAAGTAATGCTCTTTTCTTGCCCGGTAAGAGTGCAATATTTTATCTGCTGAGGGCGGGCACACAGTGAGGTCATGACCAAGTGTCCCTTTCAGCTCTGCTGTTTTCTAAAACTTTGTAATGCATCCATCATGAGAGAGGTGGAGCCGTACAGCAGCTGAGACCCTCTGGTGGCCATGTCCCCAGCCTATGCACCAATCTGAACAGCCACCAATCTGCCAGACTACTGTCACAGGAGTCATTCGTCACCCCAGCAACAAGGCAATGCCGGAGGAGGGTCATGCGGCTAAGTGGCAATTACATTTCATTTCTTATAAAATCAAAACACGGAACAATGCTACACGTTCTATTTAAGATACAATCATTTTTGTGCCATTCTGCGGGGGCATATTGTCTACACCCACGGGATTCTTAGGAGCCATACGAATTATACACTGGAAAGCAAATCAGCCCGTTATTAAAGGACAAAATGGCAAAAACTGCAACTAGAGTGTTGCTATACATTGCATCACAACATCAAATTAAATGCCCATCTATATTTTTGAACCAGTAATGTGTCAAAACCAAACAAGATACAATATCTCACCTTAAAATGTATGTATCAGTAAATCGCTTTTTGATCACGTAATTATTTTAAAGTTAATTACCCACTGTTTCAGTGACAGCCGTTGAAATACCTGAGCATATATTCTAAAAATAACCAGTGTTTATATTAAAATAAGTGTTTCAGGCCTTAATGCTGTATCCATACACACTTTTTTAAAAACTTGAAATTGCTTCTTAATTATATACCATGCAAAACTGTTAGCCCAGCACTCAGCAGGGCAGAGGCAGGTGGATCACTGTGAGTTTGAGGCCAGCCTGGTCTACAAAGCAAGTCCAGGACAGCCAAGGCTACACAGAGAAACCTTGCCTCAAAACCCCCCAAAAACCAAAACCAAATCAAAACAAACAAACCAACAAAAACAGTGTCAGCCTGGCTTCCGGAATTCCCCCAGGCTCCTGAGGTTGGCTGTTGCTGTAAAAACGTGTTCCTGAGGCCGAAAGTGGGAGCCGTGGTCTAGGCTGTGCTTCCTTTTGCTCCTGCGCTTGAATTCAACCACACAGAAGTCGTTTCCCCGCTCTCCTATGAGGTGAGCAGATATTGCCCCACAAGAAGCTGTCCTAATTAAATTAAGGCATTTAGGTGCTGGGCTTGCTTCCTTTCCAGGCAAGACCCTGAGTCCTTGGGTTGAAGCGGGCCCAGGCAATGTTATTCACACACGCATAGCATCCGCAAGGAGACCTGGCAGAGACCTTTCTCAGTGTTGTGTGCGAGAAAACTTAGCTTCATGCCCTGCAGGACCCCAGCGAGGCTTGGCATCCCCTTCTAAGAAGCTGGTTCTCAAGCTGATTCTCCTCCCTGCCTCTTCGCCCCTTCCTACAGCAGGGTCAGTGGCAACAGCCTCTGTCTATCAGGGCAGAAGATGAGCTTGGCCCTAGATGAGCCCCTCAGGCAGTGAACCTCAGTGTCCCACTGCAGGAGATGAAACCACAGCACCGGCTGCCTTGTCTGAGACCTCAGGCAGGCATGTGTGGGAGGAGACAGCCCTGGGCCCCGTCTCTTCTCCTAGGGGGCTCCAAAGGCTCAGACCAGCCTTGGAGGAGTCTGTGGTTCTCTTTGTTCCTTCTTGTTCTTATATTTTACTATCCTGACCTACAAGGAGCATCCTCATTAGAGGGTACCTTGAACACAGGGAGGTGTCGTCCCGCCCACTGTGGGCTATGAGGGACAGGTACCTTTTCAGCTTGGCTCTGTGGAGAGTCCAGGGTCTGTCCCCTTGGGAGGGAACATGCTGAGTACCTGAGCCTTGGAGACAGTGAAGACCCCAGGGAAGCATGTACTAGAGGATGGTTTCCCGTTTTATCCATGGTCAGATGAGGGAACTCTGGCAATGACTGCCCTAATCACAGCCCCTTGTGTTGGCCTTTCTTGGTGCACTGACTGAGCTAGCCCTGGTTTGCGTCCACACTCCCTCTCCATCCGTGCTGGGAAGGGTTACGGGGAGGGAAACATCGCCACGCTCCCATCTGTGGTTTCCCAGCAGCATTGTGGACTCTTGGCTAAAACGTAAAATTGTTTTATCCATCATGACAACACACATTACAAAAGGTTTTGAAATGCGTCCAGGTTAGCTAAGATGAAAGAAAATCCCCTCCTTACAGTGGCTAAAACCAATCATGGAAGACATCAGGTGACTCACTCCAACCTTGATCTGGGGTTCTTGGTTCCTGGGCAAATTTGAAATTCAGGGTCAGCACAGGTGAAATAGGAGGTGCCCACTCCTGGGAGAGTTTACATTTTAAACTTAGCAGGCATCTTTCGAGGCACTCCAGATGCATGCCTCTTGCTCAGCTCGCTCTTGGCCCTCCCTTCGTTCTTACTGTGGCTCTTCCCTGGGCCAAGATGGTAACCGATGATTCGTTGAGCTGGTTTTTTCCAGCTCTACAAACGACCTCTATAGTTCATTTCATTTCCACATTAAAACACTACTGGGAGGCTGGAAGGCCGCTGTAAAATCCACGGGGAAGATAAAGGACAGGGGAAGTGACATGCCAACGGTCACAGATGAGGAATACGGGGTGGGCTGGGTCTTCCTGGGTCTGAGGCTCCAGGCTTCTCCAGTGATGGCTCACATCATCCTGTAAGGTTTGTTTCCTGCCAGTTATCACCTCTCATTCTGCTGTACTGCACATGAGCCCTGCCTGCCGGCGCTTTCTCAGCTAAAAGGGACAACACAGGACTCTACACTGGATCACAAGCAGGTGCTGAGCTCCTTCTTAAGTATTTTTATGAGGAGACACAGATTTAAAAAAAAAAAAAAGTTATTGACAAAGCATCGGTAACACAGCTATGCTGATGTGCCACTGTTTGACGTTCTCAACAAGCTAAGGTAGAAGACCACAGCTTCTCCTGAGACTGCGTGTAATAATCTCCCCACAATGGACAGCGCAGGATCGCAAGATCATCTTCCTGCATGGGGACATTCTCAGGTCGCAGGAGCAGGAGCAGGGCCAAGCTCCCTTTGTAGGTAGGAGGGCAGAGTCTTCCCCACCTCCTTTGCTTTCTGTTGGTTCCGTAACCCAGAGTCTGCCTTAGTTTATGGATGCCACTCTCCTGTACCCACCCATGCTGTCACGAGGTGCTCACCTGCATGTTTGTTTCCAAATCTCTTATCAGAATATTAGTCTATGGCTTGGAGCTTAACAAGGACTGTGGAGACAATGGAGAACTGCTCTGCTGCGAATAAGGGCCTGCCCACATATGGGAGGGGACTGAAAGCCGTCTTCTAAGCTCCTGCTCTACCGGAGAGATGGGTGGCCAGACCTTATGAGAAGCAATGGAAGGCCCTGAAAGACCCACCTGGATTTCCTAAAGTAAAAAGGGAATCCCAGGAATATCTGCACTCGCTCCAAGTGGCTTCATGACTTTCCTGGTTAATAGCTACTATATGCACCAAGACATGGTAAAGCAGATTCACCACAGGTCAAAGGGAACCATGGGCATCAGGGCACCACAAGTCTCTGATCTGCTGAGGTATTGCTCCATAGTTAGTTGAGAGCAGTCCTATTGCTGTCTCTGGGCCATAGAGAGGCTCTGTCCAAGTCCCTCTTCTGAGAGTGTCTGGCTTCTTACCTAAAAGATAGCATGCCATATAATGGAACAAAGTAAGAACATGCATTGCAAACAGCAGTTCTCAACCCATGAGTCATGACCCCTTTGGGGAGTCACCTAAGACCACTGGAAAACAAAGATACTTACAGTACAATTCATATCAGTGCCAACGTTACAGTTATGAAATAACAACGAAGATAATTTTACGGTTAGGAGGCGTCACCACAAGATGAGGAACTGTATTAAAGGGTTGCAGCAGTAGGAAGGCCATGAACTACCATTTTACAAAGTGAGAATTTGCTCCACTTGCCCCTCCCGGCAGAGGACGAGCATACGCTGGAGAGAGAGAGACAGGGTCCACCTGCCAGGTCTGCACTCCTGGTGGGCATCCAGAGGCTGGAAGGCAGGCTAGTGATCCATCCAAGACTGGAGTGTGTGGGGGTGTGTAGGGGGGATAGGCGGATGGGGGTGGGTGGGGAAGGTGGGAGGATGTGTCCAGGGAGAGGAATGCATGGGTCACTCATGCCACCTCTAGCCACAGAAACTGGTCCTGCTGTGGTTCTCCATGACGTCACCCCTGTTTGAGCCTTGGGTGCTGGAGTCTTGGGTCCCCCCACACATGATCCTCCTGCTCCACTGTGCCACTGGCTGCTTTTCTCTCACCTTTCCAGGCTGGCCCAAACCTTCTCTGTAGGACCCAGTTCTTTCAATCTCTGTCTTGAGGGCCTCCCTTCCTCATTCACAGGACTGCTTTTGCCTTGGGAAGTTTCCAGAGAGTCCACACAGGCCTGTCCTCTAAGTAGAACAGGGCCTCTAACTCCCTGTGGTACCCTAGAGCCTGGGGTGAAAGGCTCCCCACACTAGGAATAGCTTCAAGCTGCCCCTTCACCTTGTCCATGCAGGCTCTCCCTTGATGCCAGCATCACATGATGTTGCTCAGTATGCAGATCCTGAGCTCTAGACTGTGGTCACTGTTAAGTCTCTGGGGTGAAATGTCTGGTACTTTTCTTCTCCCCGGCTTGGCCTGCTCCCCTCCCAGACTCTGTTCTTCGAGTAGAACAGGCAAGTGATAGCCCTGGCATTTGACTCCCCTTCCCAGAATCCTGTGCCTGCTTCTGGCAGGAAATCATCTCCTCCTCCTGCCTCACAGTGCTGGAAGCACCGATGCTTCGATTCCAAGTGGGCTCAGCAGGCTATCTTTGAATATCATATGTGACAACAGTAACTAAAAGGTCATGAAGTTGAGAGTAAGTGAGCAGGGGATGTGGGAGGAGTTGGAGGGGAAAGCGTGGGTGGGAATTATGTAAATACAGTACTCATCTATGAAATTCTCAAACTGACGATCACTGGAAACATGAGAATCAAGTGGCCATAACGGATTACCCTTAGCAGCACATTTTCTTTCCTCTTTTGGTGAAGGTAATTTCAGACCCACAGTAGGTCGGTTTGACCCAGCTCCCATTCTAAATAAAACAGAGCAAGCTCTGACACAGCCTCTGCCCATTTGGCAGGCAAATGCCACTTGCCCGGGACTGACGTCAGCAGGCCATTGTCAGCGTAATACTGTGTTACAGAGCAGCGAATTTCAACAGCTACAGACTAAGTCAAAGTTGCTTCTTAGACTAAGGCGTGGGTGTGGCGGCTATGGCTGCATTGTCCCAAATGCCTAGAATACAGAGACATCTCATTCTAGGCCAAGTCCATTAAAATCAAGCTAAGCCGTTAAGTCCAAAACTGGTGCTGTGTATGCTTGCTCTCTCCTAACCCTGACCTCCTTCCTCTTGCATCCCGGGGTGGGCTGTCAGACGGGAAGTTCCAGGGATTTGGACAGACTCTTAAACAGGTGTGAGTCATCCCTCCCAGAAAGATGCCTTTGCCTTTCCACTCTCTTCCCAGGGAAGCAACTGCTCCAAGGTCAGAAAAAGACAAATAGGAAGTGCATGGATATCTAGAGAGTGTCTTAGTCTGGGTCATTGCTGTGAAGAGACACCATGACCGAGGCTACTCTTATAAAGGACAACATTTCACTGGGGCTGGCTTACAGTTTCAGAGGCTTAGTCTATTATCATTGTGGCTGGAAGCATGGCAGTGTGCAGGCAGACACGGAGCTGGAGAAGGGGCCAAGAATTCTACATCTTAATCCGAAGGCAGCCAGGAGGAGACTGGATATGTTTCACACTAGGCGTAACTTGAGCGTTTAAAACCTCAAAGCCGCCGGGTGGTGGTGGCGCACACCTTTATTCCCAGCACTTGGGAGGCAGAGGCAGGCGGATCGCTGTGAGTTCAAGGCCAGCCTGGTCTACAAAGTGAGACCAGGACAGCCAAGGCTACACAGAGAAACCCTGTCTTGAAAAACCAAAGGGGGAAAAAAAAAAGAAAAACCTCAAAGCCCCGCCTCCACGTGACACACTTCCTCTAACAAGGCCACTTCGCCTCCAATAAGGCCACAGCTCCTAATAGTACCACTCCCTAGGGTCAATTCATTCAAACACCTGAATCTATGGGGGCCAGTACCTATTCAAAGCACCACAGGGAGGTACGTGATTTCTGTGGCTTATCTGTTTTGGTCATCTGTGGCTTTGTCTAACTGGCTCTTGACTGGCCGTCACTGGATGGTACCCTGGAACTGCCTGTCAATTTCAGTCCGCTCGGAGATATTATCAGAGAACCTGATGGCTCCAGGCTCTGGGAACATTGTATCGTGGCCTAGTGGGTGCAAGGGTGGACACAGGCATGCAGAGCTCTCCAAAAGAGGGTGCAGAAAGCAAAGAAAAGGGAGTAACACACACGCACACGCACACGCACACACACACACACACACCCCGCCAAGAAATAGGAGAGAAAAAGATTTACTATCTGCACAGGTAAATTATGTGAAAGCAATACCTTCCTTGAACAAAGGAAGCCTGATGAATATTCATCTAGCCCACAACTTCAGCCGCAGACGCATTGCCGAGCATGCGCATATAGGAGTACTTTTTCTGAGCATGCGCATACTGGTATACTTTTCTGAGTATGCTCAGTCCGAAGTCACAGTTTAAAGGTAAGATGGCTGGCATGCTTACTTATCACAAGGTCCTGGAGCTCGTGTGCAGAAGGTTAAGGTGGTGACATGAACTCTGCGGTGAGGTTTGTTCACATGCATCATGAAGATGGCGAGCAGGAGTGCCTGTGTGCCTGGTGTATGGTTGCTTTTTTGCCAATTTAACACAAGCTAGACTCATCTACGAAGAGGAACCTCAGCTGAGAAATGCCTGTCAGGCCTATGGACCAGTTTGTGAGGTGTTTTCTTGATTAATGATTGCCCATTAATCAAGGGGGGGGTGGTGCTACCCCCGTAGGCCGGTGTTGAGCTAGTAGTATAAGAGAGCTAGCTTTGAGCAAGCCAGAAAGCGCCCCGCGCTTCAGTGGGAGTTTCTACTTCAGCTCCCTCCGTGAAGGACTGGAGCCCCGTCCTCCCCGAGTTTGTTGTGGCCAGTGTTTTTATCACAGTAGCAGAGAAGCAAGCCAGAAGAACACTCAGCCGTCTCCAAAAATGCTTTAGCCGAAAAGGAAATGTAACTAGAGTTTTAAAGTAAGAGCTGTGGCCCCTGCAGCCCCGACCCGCAGCCCTCCCCAATATCTGATTAAAGAGACAGTGGTGGTAAAAAGCAGAGAGGCGATTCATGAGTATGTTGGAAAGAGGAACTAACGAGAGAGCACAATGACTCGGTTCATCTTTAGTTATCGACATGAACTTTAAGTTCAAATAGAGGAAGAATGGGGGTGCGGTGGGGAAGCCATGCTGGTCAGATGGTGGGTTTGTCGTTCGTGGTCTCATGCCACTGGATGGTGCTGGATGGTGCCAAGAGGAGATGCTGCTGTCATCCATGGGGGAAAACAATCTGGCTTCTACAAGGAATTACTTCTGCTTAAGGATGCGTCCTGGCTGTTGTCTGGGAGTGCTCTGCCTTGAGAGGCTCTGTCTGTCTGGATTACAAGGTGACTGCCGGCTTAGAGTGATTTGGTCTTGTGCCGTCAGCCATTTTCCAGCACGCTGGCTTATTGTTAACAAGTCTCTTTCTTACTTTTTTTTTTTTTTTTCTTTTCTTCCCCCAGATTTATGGTCTTCATCTGGTGGAAGAGAATTGAACTTCTCACAGTTACATTGTGGAGCTGTATTAATCCATTTCCCCTGGTGCCGTCTCCAGGCAGACAGATGGACCCAAAGTTAATCTTTGTTCAACACTAGGTAAGTCTTGATAAGTCTTGAAGTCAAAGCCCAGCAGGGTGGCACATGTCTTTAATCTCGGCATTCAGTGGGCAGAGGTGGGTAGATCAGTGTGGATTTGAGGTGGGCCCAGTCTGTATCACAAGCCCCAGAGCAGCCGGGGCCACCTACTGTGAGCCTGTCTCAAAAACAAAGTCTAGTCCTTGCTGTGCCTCCTGTGGGCTCTCGGCACCTGTGAGGCAACAGTGACAGTGGCAGCCAGGCCAGCACTTGGGGGGGGGGCCGAAGGGGTGAAGGGGGGGCAAAGGGGGGGAGGCAGCCATGGAACCACTAAGTCCTCTTTCCTGCCTTTGTGAAGAGTGAGTAGTTAACAGTCCCTGACCCTCAGCCCTCCGCAGCCCCTCCTTATGAATTTCCACATGGAGACTTCCCTGCTTGGTGCAGGCTGACAAGTGTCCCGTGCTATGCTCTGGAGGATGCCCCAGGCCCAGCCTCTCCTCTGGAGGTCCCTTCCTCATCTGTCTAGAGAGCCCAGCATCAGAGGCTTTCAGGAACCTGCCGTTTCCAGGACCACTACTACGGTCCCAGGGACCTCAGCAAAGTAATAACTACTGCCGTAACAGTGCTGAAGGACATCTCAAAAGTGTCTTGCCAAGGACGCACTTTACAGACATGAAGAGAAGTGCACATGGCCTTAACCTCACTTTGTTGTTTCAGTGATAAACATGTTCTCGCTCAAGAGTGCTGAGCGCTGTGCTGATACTGCCTTTGATAAATCTGCATCAAACCCGAACAGTCATCCCAGGACAAAGGTGGAAAAGGCACGGAGCTAGGACAGGGGACATCCTGTTTAGCCATAAACAGATAAGTACAAATATAAACTTCCATGTTCTCTCAGAGGCCATCTGTTGGTCCCATAGTCCTGCAAAAGTGCTCATTTGTTTTCAGAACACACACAATTCCGCCTGTAAAATGGGACTTATTTGGAAGGATGTGTTATTGCTCATCTCCCAAGTTTTTATTATTATTATTATTCACACAGTAAAAGCTGGTAAACGGGGATTTTCTCTTCCTAAATCAGAATTATAACGCCATTATGCTTAAGTGAAGCTTGCACCCAGATAAAATTGCCCGCTCGCTACAGCGCCACCTGCTGCCAGATCTGGGAATATACCACCTATCCAGAAGCTTGGTTGGAAAAGTAGAAAATAAAAAGAATGGAAGAAGGTGAGATGACTGACTCAGCTGGGAAAGGCCCTAGCTAAAGAAGCCAGGCAATCTGGGTTTGATCCCTGGAGCCTGGTGCATGGAAAGAAATTGACATCTAACCTCCATGAATGCACTGTCCCATAGACACACACACACACACACACCCTTTTTTTTTTTTTAAGAAGCAAGGCAGGTGCTCTGAATTCTGTTTAACACCAACATTCGTTCCCTTGGAAAGGCCTTCAGTAGAGCACAAGCCACACCGTGCTCAGCCTGGAGGTCCTGTAAGGGTGTTTCTCCCATGAAGAGGAGAGCTGATATCTCCCCCTCTAAACATCAACAGGGCTCTGGGAGCAGCTGTGGCTGCACAGGGCCAGGCGACACACGAAGAGCACAAATATGAGTGCTGTCGCTCCTTTCTACCCTGAGCCATCCTTGGACTGCCCCGGCTACACTCAGCTGCGCTAACCTGTTGGTCCAACTCTAAGGTTTGGTGACAGCGGTCAAGAGAGCCAATGCCACTGCTTCATGGGAAGTGCAGGCAGACGAGGCACCAAAGGGCGGGGTCAGGGCGAGATGTTGGGGCTGCAGCCATAAGGCCACTGCCCGGGAGGGTGTGTCTACCTGCCACAGCCTCTCGTTGCTCCCTTGGGTCTCTCTTCACGTCCCTGGCAAGACTGTGGGCTTCCACCTTGTCCAGCCGCCAATCATCAGGACCTTGGGATTTCCTCAGCTGTCCTTCCATTAGATGGCCACACACAAGCACCGTGACCATGGAACAAATCACAAGATCCCTAGAAGTGGGTTGCCTCCAGCTTTCTCTGAGTCCAGAAGGCTGCTCGAATCACGCTTAAATGGCTGATCAACCAGTTCCTTCAGCAGTCTGCCCTCAATAAATGAGCTGTCCCCTGCTTCCCACCTCATCTTGTGCTTCAGGTGTCTGAGCGCAGACGCTGCTTCCTGGATGGCCAAAGCTCTGGGGCCTAGGTTACCCATGAGCCACGTCAACGATGCAGTTTATCTCATTCACAGTAAGAGGCTGAGCCCTTAGCAAGAATGCTTTGCACACATGGGTGACATCACAAGACACAAGGCACATTTCGCACATGTTTGCTTCTGTTAATCAGGTTGTTTCTGCACAGACTGTGCTACGAGGAAAGGCTTTGGGGCCACTGGTCCCCGGAGTCGCTTCTGCTGGGGTGGGTGTTGGTGGTGGGAGGGTGTATTTCTCACAGAAAAAGAAGCCGGAAGCTCAGGGACTGAGTTCTCTCCTACCACGTGAATTCCTGGGGGGTCAAACTCAGGTTGTCAGGCTGGGTAGCAAGTGAATATTTCTATCCACTGTACCATCCCTCCAGCCCTAAAGTGCAGTTTCGGGGAGCTTTCTTCTCATGATGAGAACTTCCTCCTGGGGGTGAGGGGTGGGGTAGAAGTAAATTTTATTCACTAGATGTAGTTGTTGTCTCTGAGACTTACTGTTGATTAAGCTCACCCTTTCTAGCTCTTTCTGAACTCTGGCTGGCTGGTTCAACTCAGCTGTTCCAGCTCAAACACCTCTTCAAACTTGACTGATTCAAGCCGGCTTCTCTTGGCTTGTAACTGAGTTGCTCTGCTTAGCCTCAGACTAACTCTAGCCATCTGTTCTAACCTGGCTCCGTGTTGTGCTCTGTTCTGTTTTCACCTGTGTCTGGCTCATTCTCTCTGCAGCCTGTCTCTTTAAGTCTGTCCCGGTAAAACTGGCTCTCAGCTCCACAAACTGAACTGGCACCAATGAACTGCCACAAACTCCACTCCATTGCACGGCCCCTCCACTGTCCCAACTCACAGAGCCCAGATGACTTACTGAGCTAACTCAACAGCTCCCTAACTCACCGCCTCCCCTGTGCTCCCTTAAGTAGACTCCCCTGGCTGTTCTCATGAGAGCTGGGCATATCCGATTCTGTCAAATCTTTCTCAGATTTGTCATTTTCAAACATGGGTGCTTCCGTCTACAAACTAACTTGACCTTCATTATTTGGGATCAAAGGTGTGTACTAAGGGCATGTCTACAGTCCAGCTGGATCATGTAGACCTAGAAGGTCTTTGGTTATGATGTCTTGCCAGAGCAGCCATGTTGCTGGATTAAAATCCCTCTGCACTGGGGAATATAAGCCCTGTGTCCTACGTCTCACACTGATAAATTGAGTATATAAAATGGCAAAATGTGAGGAGCTTGGGAGATGCTCAGAGGATAAAGCACTCACTATGCAAGCTGAGGACCTGGGTGGAGGTCTCCAGCACCCACATACAAACTAGGCGTTGCAGCACACACTGCAATCCCAGAACCAGGAGGCAGATCCTGAAGACTGGCTGCCCCGTCTGCCCAGTGAGAGACCCTGTCTTAAAAAATAAAGTGAAGCCAGGTGAGATGGCTTAGTGGTTAAAGGCGCTTGCTGTGGAACTGACTGACTGATTTTCGTAGAAGGAAGGAATCTCTGTGTCTCTCTGGAAGCATCAACTATCAATAAAAAGCGAACGGCCTGTTAGCGGAGGCAGGAAATGCGGGATTTGGGCCTATGATGACGCTGCGCAGAGTGCACCAGCTGCGTGGCCGAATATAGAATAGAATGAGCAGAGTCGGGCGTGGTGGCGCACGCCTTTCAGCCCAGCACTCGGGAGGCAGAGGCAGGCGGATCGCTGTGAGTTTGAGGCCAGCCTGGTCTACAAAGTGAGTCCAGGATAGCCAAGGCTAACACAAAGACACCCTGTCTTGAAAAACCAAAAATAAAAAAATAAGAATAAGCAGGATATTAGTGTGAGCAAGTCAGGGAGTGTGCCCAGTTGTATTGACCGAGGCATCTGCAAATCTATTTAAGCCTCAGAGTCATTATTTTGGGAACTGGGGTGCAGGAGGAAATCATGGATTTACAGATTTACAGATTTTTGTCCTTAAATCCTCACATGGTAGAACCAACTCTTGTGGGTTGTCCTTTGAACCCCACATGTAAAGCCAGACACTCTATGTGGGGGGGGGGCGTGGAGGGCGGCATGTGCATGTGGTGTGTGTGTCTGTGTCTCTCTTTGTGACTGTGACTCTGACACACACACATATATATACACACACAATGAACCTACACACACACATATATATACACATACATATATACACATATGCACACATTCATGCACACACAAACACATATATATACACAGACACATATACAGACATGTACACAAATACACACATTCATGCACACATATACATGCATACACACACATGTACACACATACACACACACTCAGCAAAACTGGACAGTCAGAAGTAACAGCCAAAGAAGTGAGGCCTGTGAGGAAAAGTCAGCCACTTTTGTTTGTGAGGAAACAAGCTGGTGATGAGGCAATGATGAATGTCCACCAGGGGGCACCATGGAGAAACCACAGAGCTTGTCACCACCTCTTCTGGAAAGTCAGAACCTTAGGCTTCTGATCCAATGGCTCTGTGTAATGAAATGACAATTCTTGCAGTAGGACTGTGCTAAGACTTGCGGTGAGTCCAAGCCAATTTTTTTCCCTTTTTCCAGAGTTAAAAATAACACAGATTACAGTAGCGTCTTGTGTGTGGTCCCCTCATCGGTTTTTGTAGACCGCAGACAGGCCAGGCTGGGTGGGCACCAAGGGGAGGCCAGCTATGCTTTACCCAGGGAGTTCCTCCTTTTGGGACTATTGGTGGCTGACTAAGCAAGGGCTTCAGAGAGTCCCAAGCCCAGACACAGCACACTTTTCCAGGGTTGGTGGTTGTCACTTGTAATTGGGAGGGAAGAAACCTCATAGTGCTACAGCGCTGTGCCCTCGGCTTTCCACTGTGCACACTTCTCTGAGTCCAAGTCCATGCTATCTTTCAGTATGTCTTGAACCTTGACTGTGAACTCGTGTTGTGTTTGGAAGACCTGGCAGAAACAGTTTCTGCGAAGCTGAGATCATAATGGATCTAACTTCCAAGTAAAAGCAAGGCTTGGGAAAAGCGTGGAAAGCAAACAGACTAAAACTGTTATGGCTTTAGTTCCAAGATTCAGAGTCCAGGCCTGTGAGATGGCTCAGCTGCTAAGGCCACTTGCCACCAAGACTGATGATTGACTTTGCCCTGTGGACCATGCGGAAGGTGAAGTGAGAGCTCCAAGTTGTTCTCTCGTCTCTGTGTGCGTGCTGTGGGATATGTGTGAGTGCAGTGCATACACACACACACACACACACACACACACACACACACACACACACACA
>OU015744.1:6291809-6302401 GCA_907169655.1 Acomys percivali
ACACACACACACACACACACACACACACACACACACACACACACACATCAAGCAAAGCCAAAAGGATAGAACACCTTTCTCCAAGCAAGGCTTTCTGGTGTAAGGAAAAGCTCACACTGCGTTGGAGGTCAGCTGTGCTCTTCTCAGGTCCCTAGGACAAAGGCTGCTTAGCCAAGGCTGGCATGCGAGCAGCAGCGTCTTATAGTACGGTGTCCCCTGCAGGATATTAAAGTGCTGTATAAATATTAACTCTCTCATTCCTCCTTATCGCTCTGTGTGAGACAAAGGCATGAGAGATGACAGGTCAGTTGTCTCCTCCTCCAGGCTAATAGCCCAGGCCCAGGCTGCCCTCCCCAGCCAGTCACTTCCGCTGCGCTCAGCACTCCGTTCTTCAGAGATGTTATGGCGGTTGCGAGTCACCCCTGTCCTCCTGCTCTTCCTGACTCCATGACTGGGATGCGCCTATGCCTTCCCACCTCCTCCCTGTTCTGCATAGTCAATCCAGCAAAACGGGAAAATGCAGATGCATAAAAATGAAAGTAAGCCGCTCACTTTAAATAATAATATGCTGGGGCTAGAGAGATGGCTCAGGAGTCAAGAGCACTTACTGCTCCTGTAGAGGACCCAGGTTCAATGCCAGCACCCACACGGTGGCTCACAACCATCCACACCCCCAGTTTCAGGGAATCCAACGGGCATACACATGATATACATGTAGGCAGGTAAAGATGTAGACACAAAGTAAAATACATAAATCTTTAACTTTGTGAAAGATAATAACATGCTAATAATTGCCATGGACATGTGGAGTTTGTCCACTCTGAGGCTGCGTGTGTGTGTGTGTGTGTGTGTGTGTGTGTGTGTGTGTGTGTGTGCGCGCGCAGCGCAAGCACACTTATTTATATGCACTGTGCATTCCAGACCATGGAGTCCAGAAGAGGGTGTCTGATCCCAAGGAGTTAAGTTAGACCTGGCTGTGAGCCACCTGATGGAGGCGGCTAGGACCTGAACTCCAGTCCTCTGCAATGCAGAGTACACTCTGAAGAGCACTCTGTCTCTTTAGCCCTATTTTTCTGGATACATGGGTTTGTGTTTTTAATTTTCTCTTATGCTGCTTCACACTTACTTTAATGTGTTATATATAGCTATTTAAATATAGCATAGGTATATTTTAAGAGCCAAAGATCACTGTGGTGCGTGCATGTGCCACAGTGACATTAATAAAGCCCCTCCGTGTGTGGACACTGAGGCCACTCTAACGTCTGTGCTTCCTGATCAGGCAGGCTCTCTCCAGCCATCCCTAGGGCCAGTGTATAGAAAGGGCTTCTTACTGCTCTCTTTTCTTTACAAAAACAGTATTATATCCTGCAACCTGCTTCTCTTATTTTTGGGGGGGGGGGGGGAAGAGAGGAGAGGGCGTGAGTTTTCCGAGAGAGCTCTCTGCACAGCTTTACAATACCTGGGGTATAAGTGTCCCTCTCTCTGGCCGCCATTTTAGAGCACTAGCTTTGCCACACAGGAGGCTCTGCATTTGCTTGCTTGCCCCATGTGCACTCACACAGAGTAAGGACTAAGTGTCCTTGCTGGGTTAAACTATTTGTTCTGTTGATGGCCTCTCAGACACTCTGTGGAGACTCCACCTTGATGTAGAGGGATTCCCAGCAGTCTCATCCACTCCACTCCCAGATGCCCCAGCTGGAGACACAGCCACACAGACCCTGGTGTGTAGACACACAACCACACAACCAATGCTCAGAAAGCAACAGGACTTGCCCAAGGTTGTCGTATGGCTGAATGTCTCCGTAAGGAACACAGGGCTCTTGATGCTTGACTGCAGTTTGTCCAGAGCAAAGAGCCCCTTGTTGAGGATGGGAACCTGAGAAAATGAGGATAGGCTGTGGCCACACACACACACACACACACATACACACACACACACACACACACACACACAAACACTTTAAAACTCAGGGTCGCCGGGTATGGTAGCATACACCTTTAATCCCAGCACTCAGGAGGCAGAGGCAGGTGGATCCCTTTGAGTTCAAGGCCAACCTGGTCTACAAAGTGAGTCCAGGACAGCCAGGGACACACACAGAGAAACCCTGTCTCAAATAAATAAATAAAAATAAAACTCAGGGTCTTAAGTGACAGCTATGCATGGGTTCGGAGTTCATGGGCCTGGCTGCCTCTGGAGAAGGGTCATCAGCTCTGATCAGGGTCCCTCCTACACATGTGGCTAGCCTTAGTCTTGCGTGTCCTTCACCCTTAAGTCCATGACAAGAGGACGAACATGGATGGTCTCATTACCCAGAACCCCAGCCATAGGCACCGTCACTCCCACTATATTCCACAGCAGCATCTACATTAGAGTTTGTAGCAAAGATTCAAGCCAGCCAGATGCCCACGTGTGCCTTGTCTCCTGATGGGAGGACACAAGAGGCAGCGGGCCCTGGGGCTGTGCTGGTATGACCCATGGCCAAGGCGCTGAGTTGTTCACTTTTCTAAGCAGTCACTTTTGTATCATGTTTATGTACTTATTTGGGATCTCTATAAAAGAGACCCCAGACTAGTCTTTTTCTACATGCCCAAAGCACATTTTGGCCACCTCCAGGCTTTCTCCTTTTCATTTTGTTTATTGTGTGCGTCCATAGAACGTGTGGAAGTCAGAGAACAAACTGTGGGAGTTGGTTGTTTCTTTCCACCATGTGGGTCCCAGGGATTGAACTCAGCATGTCAGACTTAGTGGCCAGGGCCTTTATCAGCTGGTCCGCAGCTCCCTTGCCCTCTCTCCATTTTTAAAAATACAATTTTTTTTCAGCTAAGAAATGTTAATTACTATGGGCCTTCCCCCTTCCTCCATGTTATTATTATTTTTGTTTTAAATACACTGTGTAGAGTTTAACTCTTCTACTTTACTGTGCAGCTACTGAGAACACTATTAAGGACTTTTTCCTTTTTTTCTTTCAGCACATCTGTAATTTTCCATCTCCGTCTAGGTCGTGAACATGCCAGGCAGTAAGTAAAGTTAAACACAGGACACTTCCTTTCAATATTTCCACAGAAGCCTGTGTGTAGAGATGAGGTGAGAGGCTTCTGGTCTCTGGTTTACTGGGACTCAGGTACCCAACACATGGACGGTGAGGACAGCCTTGAGTGGTGTCCAGGATGGACACAGCACAACTTCTATTATCTAGAAGCCTGTGGCTTCAGCCACATGTGAGTGAATTTGTCGTGTGGGTGATGGAATGTGGGGCGATGTGAGGAGGGGACAGAGCCTGTGAGCATTCTGCTTGCTCTGCAGGGAGACTGCAGCTTAGTGTGGAAAAACCCCTTGGGGAACACGCGAAGCTGGTCAGTCCAGATGGACAGTCCTCACTCAAGACTTCAGGCTCAAACCTGCACATCCCCAGCAGTGACAAGCCCTGCAGCTGCCCTGGGCAATCAGGCACTTTCCAGGTAGAACCCACGCAGGCTGTGCCAGTGAGAGCCACCGGAACTACCATGAAAAGACATGCCTCCTTCCGCTAAGATCCCTTAGCGATCCTTCCAAGGAATTCCTGAGCAGGGAGAGGGGGAGAAACAGGAAATTAGGAAATTTGGAAATCCTGCATTTACCTGGAGGTGGGAGGAAGGAGGTCAGTGACTTGTTTCCATAGCAACTGTTACTGAAACAAGACAAACAGAGGCCCAAACTGATGAGCCTCTGGCTTATTAGATCACTTCAGGCTGGTGACCACAAAACACAGGACCTGGTTTCTTCAAAATAATTAAGCTTGGCACACCTGAAGCAAGTTGATTTTGTTTTGGTTTTGTTTTGAATAATATAATTAAGAGAACCCAACTCCAAACCAGTTTGTGAGTTTAAATGTGATCTGTGTTTTATGTGTGGGATCGTGTTCTGGATGTTTGTAGTGTGTGTATCTGTGTTGTGTGTATGGTGTGTGTATCTGTGTTGTGTGTATGGTGTGTGTGTCTGTCTTTGTGTGTTGTGTGTGTGTGTCTGTGTGGTATGTGTGTTGTGTGTGTCTGGTGTGTATGTGTATTGTGTGTCTGTGTGTGGTGTGTGTGTGGTGTGTGTATGTGTCTGGTATGTGTTGTGTATGTGTATTGTGTGTCTGTGTGTGTGTCTGTTGTGTGTGTGTCTGTCTGTGGTGTGTCTCTGTGTGGTGTGTGTATGTTTGGTATGTGTGTATGGTGTGTCTGTGTGTCTGTGTGTGTGGTGTGTGTGTGTCTGTGTGTTGTGTGTCTGTGTGTGTTGTGTGCCTGTGTGTATCTGTGTTGTGTGTATGGTGTGTGTGTGTGTCTGTGTGTACGATGTGTTTGTGTGTCTGTGGTGTGTGTCTGTGTGTGTTGTGTGTCTGTGGTGTGTGTATGTATCTGTTGTGTGTGTGTCTGTGTGTGGTGTGTCTCTGTGTGTGTGTTGTGTGTGTGTGTCTGTGGTGTGTGTCTGTGTGTGTTGTGTGTCTATGTGTGTTGTGTGTCTGTGGTGTGAGTGTGTCTGTGTGTGTGGTGTGTTTGTATGTGGGGTGTGTGTGTGTGTGTGTATGACCCGAAGCAACTTGGGAACGAAAGGGTTCATTTGCTTGCACTTCCATGGCACAGCTCATCACTGAGGGAAGTCGGTGTTGTGATATGTCACTGCAGGCTGAGCCCAGGTGTGGTACAAGAACATCTATTGTGGGAAAGGCGAGACAGACAGACAGACAGACAGTTCACCCTCTACGGTAGATGTACTTCAAGTTCTGTAACATCCGGCTCTGTCTTCAGGAGCCAACTTCCCAAAGCACGAGAGGCCACTGCAGTGCCCAGGTCCTCCCTGACTAGAGCTATTCCCGCCAGCCTCCCTGCTGACAGGGAACGTGTGAGGACCTCTAAAGCGAGGATCATCTTTTAAACCCAGAGTGTACAAACCCTTCCGCCATCAGCACTCCTGTCCAGTAGGCCACTGCCACGGACCCACGACCTCTCCACTACTGCCTGGGAGCTGCAGGGAGGACTCAGGGGGAGAGTGGGAGCTGGCGCCCTCTGTCGTGCCACAGCAGAGACACCCTAGGGGGCTTCTCACTCTACAAGCAAGAGTTGGGAGTTTCTGCTCTGTAAAAACACTGTCGTGTTTGACCCACTGTGCTGGCACACAGCAGATCAAGACAATGACCGCGACCCTGCTGAGGGCTGGCCTGGCTTGTCTGTTACTTCAGGGTCCGGCTGCAAGCATGCATTTTGGTTCCAGCCATAGAAACGGAGCAGGCTTCTCAACACACTCACTGCCAGCGTTAGTAGGCCCCCTCCCCACCTTCCTTTCATTGACATCAGCCTCTTCCTTCCTGCCTGCCCAAAGCACCCTCTAGAGGAAGAGTTCACCTGCCACAGCTCAGCCGTGGCGAGCCATGGCTACTCCCTTAAGGGGCCAGTGTCAAAATTATTTGGATTTTTTTATGGAAGGTTCTCTTCTTCTTCCCGAGTATTCAGTACAGATCATCACAACTTGTGCGTGCCTGGGCTCCTTTTCTTGCACACTTTGCTCTCAGCATAGATCATAAGAGCCCCGGGTCGCGCTGTGACCCTAGGGCGAGATTCCCTCACTGCGTCCTCTAATTTGGTTTGTCGGCCACCTTCTGCGCCTCCTCACTTGCTGGAACCATGACATGCTCCCATGTCAGGCTGTGGGTTTCTTTTCCAGCTGTCTGAATCAGTGGGGTGTCAGGGACTCAGCTTCCTGCCGTGGGGCAAGGACCAGGCAGACAAGGTTGGGTATGGGTCCATGCTCACCGGAGCCCAGGTTTTTGTTTTCTGATTTGTTGTTGTTCTGTTTTTTTTTCCAGACAGGATCTCATGTAACCCAGACTAGCTTCAAATTCACTATGTAGTTTAGGCTAGTCTCAAACAGATCTTTCTGCCTCTACCTTCCAAGTACAAAATTACAGCTGGTCCCGCCTGAATTTTTCTTTTCAAGACAGGGTTTCTCTGTGTAGCCTTGGCTGTCCAGGACTCACCTTGTAGACCAGACCTGCCTTTCCCTCCCGAGTGCTGGGGTTACAGGTGTGCGCCACCACGCCCGCCGCCCCCCCCCCCCTTGCACCCTCCCCCACCCTTCTGAATTCTTTCTTTGGCGCCATGCCCCTCAGCAGTGTCCTCTGCACTTCCAGGTCCCACCATTCCTTTCACTTACTCTTCCCTGATCTTTCTTTGCCAAGGCACCTGAGTGCCTATCATTGAAGACGTGATGGGAATACCTACACTACAGTGCAAATGGTCCGTTCCAGCCCAGTGTGTGACTCCTGGCCCAAGGAAGTCTGTAAAAAAAATGCAGCTTGTAAGCCGGGCGGTGGTGGCGCATGCCTTTAATCCCAGCACTCGGGAGGCAGAGGCAGGCGGATCACTGTGAGTTCGAAGCCAGCCTGGTCTACAAAGGGAGGCCAGGACAGCCACAGCCAAAAAAAGCAGCTTGTGAGCCGGGCGTGGTGCCGCATGCCTTTAATCCCAGCACTCAGGAGGCAGAGGCAGGAGAATCGCTGTGAGTTTGAGGCCAGCCTGGTCTACAAAGTGAGTCTAAGACAGCCAAGGCTACACAGAGAGACCCTGTCTTGAAAAACAAAAAACAAAAAGCAAACAAAAAAGCAGCTTGTGAATCCGAGTGGAGAGTTAAGGTTAGGGCCACATCCACAGAGAATTACTGCTAGTTAGGGTGCCTGTGGGGGATGGGCTCCATGGCCACCCTTTCTTCCTTGGCGCCCCCTCCCTTACGAGGCCATGCCGTCTCCAGACCTTAACCACACATCTCTATCAGATTTTAAAGGGACAGGAGCTCATTAGGATGATTTGTTGACTTTCCAGCTTGTATGAGTACCACTCTTGCACCCACAGGCCAAGAGTGCTACAGATACACACATGCCAAAGGGTATGGAACACATAAAATGTAAGCAAAGCTTTTTTTATTGCAATTATTTATTTATATGTGTGTGTGGAGATCAGAGGGCAGTGTAGGATATCCTGTTGTCTTCCCCCACCACGTGGACCCCAGGGCTTGAATCTGGGTCGTCAGGCTTGGTGCCAGCCATAGCTACCTGCGGAGCCGTCTTGCCAGCCCAGCAATACTTTAGACTATTTTATCTCAAAGTTGTTTTACTCTTCCTCCAGCCTTGTTGTGGAGAAAGGGCTTGCTCAGGAAAGTGCCTGGTGGGCAGGAGCGGATCTAAGTTTTAAGTCCCTATATCCATGTAAAAAATAAATAAACAGCTGGGCGGTGGTGGCACGTGCCTTTAATCCCAGCACTTGGGAGGCAGAGGCAGGTGGATTGCTGTGAGTTCGAGGCCAGCCTGATCTACAAAGTGAGTCCAAGACAGCCAAGGCTACAGAGAGAAACCCTGTCTCGAAAAACAAAAAAAACAAACAAAACAAACCAAAAAACAAACAAAAAAACCCGAACAAATAGGTAGGATTGGGAGGGGCTGTGGGCAGACAACAGGCAGTCTCCAGAGCCACTAGCTAAGCTAGTGTAACCAGTAGGTGAGCTGCAGGTAAGCTGTGGGTTCACACTTCATCTCAAAAACAAACAGATCAATCAAATTTAAAAATTAAAATAAGGTGGAGAACAGCAAAGGCAGGCCCCCCATCCTGGCTTCTCCCCTCTACAGGCACTTGCCTGCTCCCAAGCAAAACAAGACAAAACTTTCTACACTACTCTGACACACAAGTGGCCTCCCCAGCCTCTGCAGGGATCCTGTACTGACCCAAGACCTCCAGCAAGGCCCGGCCTTCAGCGGGTCTGAGGGAGACCCCTCCACAGACACACAGCTGGGAACACAGCACTGCAGAGGCCCTCTACAGCAAGGAGGTCATTAGAATGTGCTGCCTTGCTTGATGACCCTGGCCTCTGCATTCCAGGAACAGAAGATGCTAAGCTGGGAGCCGCAGGGCCTGTCCCCACAGCGCCCCTCTGCCCCTCTCCTCTCTCTCCCCCACAGCTGCTCACAGGATAGCGAGGAGGCTGGCGCCAGAAGGAAGATAGATCGCTGTGGTAAGGAACAGTCAGGCCTTCCTAAGTCACAGGCTGCTTTCCCCACTCCCCGAGCTGGGGGAGAGAGCTAAGTAGCCTCCCTTTTAAGGCTTTATTTTTCTTTGTAAGATGGCAGAGGAAAACCAAAAAGAGGCTGAGGCTGAGAAAGGACATTTATGACGCCAGGAACCTGGGAAGGCAAACAGTGGGGCCCCTTCCTGGGCCAGAACACCTGCCACAGGCCACAGGTGCTGGCCGTGGAGCCAGAGGACCATTTCATCAGCAGGAGGCCCAGGGACAGCCCTGTGTGACCTGTATCACTAGGCTGGAGTGTGGACACATGGCTACCAGCACATGGCTGCAGGCCACCCCTCCGAGGAGGAACCACCCCTCTGGGATACAGGGCCTGCATCCTATGCTGCAGACATGGTCTGGAGATCCAGGGTCACTTTGCCGCTAGGCCTCAGCCTCACTAGTGATATTCCCTTGCTGTAGGGACAGGTCACCCTCCTAGAGCCCCTTGAACTTTGTAAGGATGCTAAGGAGAACTCTTGTAACCCTGCTCTCTCTCTCTCTCTCTTTCTGCTACTTGGCCTGCCTTCTATGGGGGACTAAGCTAGGGAAGCCTCGAAACAGACAAAGCCTGCTGGAGCCGGAGGACACAGGCACCTAGAGGTGAAGTGGGGCATGAGGCAATTCAACAGGAGCAGGAAGTTGGAATCTAGGAAGGGTGTTATATGAAGGTCTGAAAATATTACATGGAAAACTCCAGAAGCAAATTTAGGTTCCAGATTATGTGCCACCGTTAGGAGTGAGATGACATCTCCCAGCTGGCATGGGAATCAGCTTTTGTCCAGCGCAAATACTCTGTTCCTACAACTGGCCTTGGTCAGCAGCAGCCTTGGCGTCAGACCGCTGTCAGAGCCGGTCGTGTTCTGTGCCTGTGTTCCAATGGCCTTTATTTTATTTAAGGATGGCGAGGTCCTGACTGTGGATACCGGAGAAGTAAGTAGCTGGGCTGACACGAACCTAATAAATTTCCCTGTGTCAGCCACGCAGGAAGAACAGGAGGGGAGGTTTCCGACTTGAATTTGTGTGTAACTTGAGCTTCAGAAAAAGGTGTAGATGTCAAGGACTTGTTCCATTTAGTGGGTTAAAAGGAGACCAACATGAAGTGGAGCGGGTAAGGAGGTAGGAAGAGCTGGATCTGGGAGGAGCCAGGAGAGGCTACATTATATGAAATTCTCACAAAATTAATTTTAAAAATTAAGATGCCTTTACTTTTGTTTTGTGTTTATGGGTTCTTTGCCTGGATGTATGTTTGTGCACTATATTTATGCCGAGCCTACAGAGGCTAGAAGAGGTCATCAGATCCTCCGGAACTGTAGTTACAGATAGTTGTGAGTCACCATGTAGGTGCTGGGAATCGAACTCCAGTCCTCTAGGAGAGCAGCAGTGCTCTAACCTCTGAGCCATCTCTCCAACCCCTAGTACATTTTTTAATAAAAAGAATTGGTTCAAACAACAGAACTTTTCCTCCAACTGGATTTTGTCTATACAGCTCTGAGGGAGGAGACGCCACTTTCCCACATCCTAGAGGACACAGGACGTTCTGAGTACTGAGCTAGAAATCATCACGTATTAGGCAGAAACCGAGCCAGGCCACGTTACTGACGCCCTTTTGCAGCCTGGGTTACGGACTCAGGGTCTGCAGCCTGAGTCGCTATGCTGAGTCACGTGACTTCAACTAAATGGCGCAGTGTTCAGAACTGCAGCTTGCTCACCAACGTGTAAGGAAGCTGTAGAGTCTGTGTAGACTTCTGCCCTGGCATTCGGCACAGTTTCCTTCCGGAGTGCTGGGCTCCTGTGACTTAGGCACTACTGCCACATAGTGGTTGTATTTCGAATTACAACTTCAAGGACTAACGGGCCTCTCCCTCCAGCCCTTCCTTCTTTACCTGCCTGAATAAGGAAGGAGTGCATGCCACAGTGTGTGTGGGTGTGTGGGTGTGTGGGTGTGTGGTGGTAGGGTGTGGAGGGGTGTGTGTGGGGTGTCAGAAGACAGTTTTTAGGGCTCAGTTCTCACTTTGCTCCTGTCTGGTCCCTGCTGCTGCTGTCTTATACTCCAGGTCCGCTGGGCCGTGAGCTTCGGGCCAGTTCTCCTGGCTCCCTTGTCTCACCACTGGACTGCAGAAGTGCGCTACCACACCCAGCGTTTTCACAACTTCTAGGATTTGACCCTGTTGCATCACCTCAGCCTCCTAGGGCATTTTTATCTTATAAAACAAATAAATGAAATCGACTCCAAAAGTTTAACCACGCGCAGAGTTTGGGGCTGGGTCTCTATAGTTACTCCTCTCAAATGCTTGAGATTCTTGGAATATTGCATCCTCTTAAAAGTGCCACTGAGACCCATGGAGCACGCTTTTAATCCAAGCACTCAGGGACGCAGAGGCAGGCAGACCCCTTGAGTTGGAGGCCAGCCTGGTCTACAAAGTGAGTCCAGTACATCCAGGACTACGCAGAGAAAGCCTGTCTCGAAAAACTAATAATAATAATAATAATAATAATAATAATAATAATAATAATAATA
>OU015744.1:6302411-6319492 GCA_907169655.1 Acomys percivali
TAATAATAATAATAATAATAATAATAATAATAATAATAATAATAATAATAATAATAAAAAATAGGAAAGGAAAGAGCCACCCGTGCCAAAGACAACATTTCAACTGCATGTGCCACCTACTTCCTGGGACTTTTGCCCTGTTCTTTTTCTCCATTTGGGCATCTAAGTATTTTTTTGAGGGTTCAGAGAACAGGGCTCCTGAGGGGAAGCAGCACGTTCTCCAGGCCCTTCATCATTCATCCAAACAAAAGCATTTTATCCAGTCCTGCGTCAATAGCCTTGTGATTGGGCTACTGGCTCCACACACGGGCCACAGTCTCCAGCCTCAGGAGGAAACATTGTCGTGACTTCTACTGGGTTGAGCAGTAAACTCACCTCAGCTCACAGCTCACAGTCTTGTGATGGTTTGAATGAGACCGGCCCGTTGCCGCCACAAAACACCATGACCAAAAAGCAAGCTGGGGAGGAAAGGGTTTATTCAGCTTACACTTCCAGATCATAGTCCATTGCTGGTGGAAGTCAGGACGAGCTCAAACAAGGCTAGGACCTGGAGGCAGGAGGTCTTGCGGCTTACTAGCTTGTTTCACGTGGCTAGCTCAGCCTCCTTTCTTATAGAACTCATGAGTACTAACCCAGGAATGGCCCCGCCCACCATGGGCTGACCCCGCCCACCGTGAGCTGGCACCACCCACCGTGAGCTGGCGCCACTCACCATGGCTGGGCGCTCCCCAGTTGATCACTAATTGCGCAAAAAGCCTTGCAGCTGAATCTTATGGAGGCATTTCCTCAACTGAGGCGCCTTTGTCTCTAGCTGTGTCAAGTAGACACAAAATCAGCCAGCACAGCCCCATAGTATCACATATCTGCATGCTTTGTCCCCTCCAGTCAGGGGTGGTGAAGAAGGGTTAGGGGGTATGGCCTTGCTGGAGGAGGTGTGGCCTGTCACTGGGGTGGGCTTTGAGGTTTTAGTTTCCACAGAAGGCTAGTAGTTCCACACCCTCCCTCTCTCCTCCCCCCTCCCCGCCCCCCTGCCCCTCTCTCTTTCTCTGCCTCTCCTTCTCTCTCTCCCACCCTCTCTCTCCCTCTCTCTCCTCCAACACCATGCTTGCCTGCCTGCCGCCCTGGTCCCTGCCATGATGATAACAGACTAACCTCTGAAAATGACCAAGTTCCCAATGAAACACTTTCTTGGACATGCCTGGGTCATCGGTGTCCCTCCACAGCAATACAAAGTAGCTAATGCAGGCCTAACTGCATTCCCCTCCACCCTCAGAACCCCAGACCTCGTGATCTTCCTGTAGCCCAGAAATCCTTCAACCATAGTCTTCTGGTGTCAAAAGACACATGCCATCGTAGGGGCATGCAGACTTCCACTGTGGCTAGCCGTGGCCCTTGGTATGGTCTGGGGCCACGCACTACAGGAGATGCGCCTCTGTAATTGAGGAAAGCCTCTGAACTCTCTTCCGCACAGACCTGTCTGTCTGAGGACAGTGCCCAGACCCGGTTGGCAACTCTCTGCCTTCACTTCTCCTTCCAACCCTAAATAAAAAACTCAGTGAGGCTTTTCTACTCTAAACCACAGGCCTCTGTGAGCCGCCTGAGATGAGTGGGTAGCTTCGGGATCCCAGGATCCTGAGTTAAAACTGAGAAGCCCCATCGCTGGGACTCTGAGTAACCATCCCAGCTGTGACATGGGAGCTGTGCTGTGACATGGGAGCTGTGCTGTGACATGGGAGCTGTGCTGTGAAGTTTTATGTCAACATGAAACAAGCTAGAGTCATATGGGAAGGGGGAACATCAACTGAGAAAATGTCCCCCCTGAGATGGTCTGTGCATTTTCTTGATTGATGACTGGGGGCGGGGGGGGGGGGGAAGGGGCAGGTCCCTGTAAGTGGCGCCACCTGTGGGCTGGTAGTCTTAGCGTGTATAAGAAAACAGGCTGAGCAAGCCTTGAGGGAGCAGGCCAGTGACCAAGCCGAGCCCCTCCATGGCCTCTGCATCAGTTTCTGCCTCCAGGATCTTACCCTGACCCAGAGTGTGACCTGAGAGCTGTCAGATGAAATAAACCCTTTCCTCCCCTAAAAGGCTAAGAAGCCCCAAACCTCAGGCGGGCTGAACTCTTCCACGGCACTCCAGGATCCAGGGACTCCTGGTAAGATCAGTACACCAAACCTACTGGTGTTTGCTACTTTGAGACTGCAGGGGAGCAGGTCTGTGTACACAGACAGATGACTCTATGTCAATCTGCAGAGAGAATCTTCCACCACAAAAGAACCACTTTCTGACCTATAAACCTAAGCTCCTGAGCCTTGACCCTCAGAGTCTCCATGTGTCAGAGAGTCTGCTGCCCTTCAACATTCTGATAAAGGACACTGCTTTATGAAGGTCGGTCTCCTTTTTCTTTATTTCTATTTGGTGCTGAAAGTGGGAGAGCTTTGGGTTTGGGTTCCTGCACCCCAGCCTTTCCCTCTGGATGCCCTTTGCTCTTCGCTTTCCCATCTTTCTATTTCTTTTTCTGACACCCATCATAGAGATCCAAACGGCCACCAGTTAGGACCTGAACCTCTGAGTTATTTAAGCTTTTGTCTACGTAAGCAATGTAAGGCCCTGGGGCTTCTGGGTGTGTCACATAAACTCCTGTGGGTGCTTTTCCTCATCTGCCCCCACCCCTTCTTACCTTCAGAGTACAGGGCTTTCACCTCTCACAACGCACGACCATCATCCACACACCAAGTTAAGGTGTGGGTTTTGTCTGCAGGCATCCTTGACTGACACCTTCTGTCCAGACCCCAGGGCGGTCTGCTTCCAGCTTTGCTTATGAGGTCATTGGAATTTGGGACAAACATTGCAGCCCTTGGTCACTCGTTTTCAGCCACGTCTGATTGTAAATAATGATTTGTTACCAGAAACTAGCCTCAGCCTTACCTTGTCCGACATGAGGTCCAAGCCTGGAGAGGTGGAGCACGCCTTTAATCCCAGCACTTGGGAGGCAGAGGCAGGTGGATCGCTGTGAGTTTGAGGCCAGGCTAGTCTACAAAGTGAGTCCAGGACTCAAGACAGCCAGGACTACAAGAAAAACCCTGTTTTGAAAGACCAAAAAAAAAAAAAAAGAAAAGAAAAAAAAAAGATGCGGTCCAAGATCTCTATTTCTACACACTTTTGACAAACCTGGAGGCGACTGGACGCAGTACAATTGGACAATTGGACAATGCTTTTGTATCACTGTCTCAGACAACTTCATGCCAGTGTTATCATTCTGCTTCGGTCTGCCTACCTGTGATGTCACTGCTTACCTGCCATGGGGGCGTGGCCCTGCCCAGGGCCATAAAAAAGGACAAACTTTCCTTGTGTTCTCTCTCTCTCTTTCCCTCCCTCCCTCCCTCCCCCTCCTCTCTCCCCACTCTCTCTTCTTCTTACTCTTCATGTCTCTGTCTCTCTCTGGGGTACCCCTCCCCTCTTTCCTTCTCTTCCTATGCTCATTAAATAAACTCCTCTACAACATAATATCTGCTGCCTGGTACCTTCTTACCTTCTTACCTTATTGCCTTATATCTTATATCTATATATTAAACAGGAAACCGGGCATGGTGGCGCACGCCTTTAATCTGGAGGCAGCACTCGGGAGGCAGAGGCAGGTGGACCGATGTGAGTTCGAGGCCAGCCTGGTCTACAAAGCAAGTCCAGGACAGCCAAGGCTACACAGAGAAACCCTGTCTCGATAAAACTGAAAACAAAAACAAAAAAGTTACTGTGTATCAGACAACCTCATAAGATGGAGTGGCAAAGGATCTGAAGTTCACAAGTCTCCCCCCATCTGCACTCCTTTAGGCCCCCTGCTTCTGCATATCAGGTCTTAGCAGCTCCCACTTCTGCCCCTGACCGGCCAGACTCTCTCAGATGCTAACCTAGCAGCTGAGCCCAGTGTCTACCAAGGCAGAGGGAGCAGGCCTACGGAACTGACCTGTGTTGGTTACGCTCACCCAGGCGCTGGCTCTGGATGTACTTTGGCCCTCCCACTCCAGCCTGTTTGTCCGGGCATGTCCTGTGAGCCCTGTCCTGCTTCCCTCTGACTCTGTGACAGGAAAGGGAGAACAGGGCAGCCAACCTTCCCCCAGGCTGGAACTGGGCCGCTAACATTCCTGGGGAGATTTGGGGAGTTGTTATCACCTGGAGACAAACAAACCTTCAGCAGCTCTAGCAGCGATAGGGGACCACTTGGCTGTTCTGTGAGTCTCGCTGCTCTAACAGCTACACCAGGAAATCCCTCTGTTCCTTTCGCCAATTGGGGCCTCCCTGCCTAGGCCATCGTTACCTCTCCCCCGGTATCCGTACTGACTTACTAAAGTGTCGTTTTAAAGAAAGGGATCTAGCGATCTACATGTGCCCTGTGGGATAAAGGATATAAACCCAAAAAAAAAAAAAAAAAAAAAAAGGATATAAAGCTCTACATGTACCCTGATGGAGGTTGAGCTCAACCAAAGGGGGAGATTAGTAAAGGGTCCCCTCCTGCTGAGCCCGCGGGGATCACTTCATTCCCTTCTGTATTAGACTAAGGTGACATCACTTGTCCGAGGCGGTTTCTGTTTTGCTTCGTCGTAATCTTAACGTTTTGTTGTGCTTTAATTCTGACGCAGTTTTTCCGTGAAACATTTACTGGCTCTAAGGAGAGCCTAAAAGTTCCCTCAGCCACGAGCCTCCAGCACTGGCGAACTAGGCCTGGGGCTAACGTTTTGAGATTCACGGATCACAGCAGAGACTCAGAAGAGGAACCGCCAAGTGCTAGACAGCGAGGAGCCTGCGGAGCTGCTGCAGGCCCTGCCGGGTCTCAGGGCCTGCTGCTCCCGCCTGGTCTCTCCAGGCCTGTTGTTCTCTGAGATAAAACTCGCCCCCACCCCCACCCCCGCACCCCCCAATCCTCCTTTGTTCTACGGGTGTCTGCTTTTGTTTCCACTGTGGAATCCCAGCTCTTTCTGGAAGTTTGCTTCTCATAGATGTAATGTGGCCTTCTGCAACCTGACCACCATGGCCCCTGACTGAAGGAGGCTGTCTGGCATTCCGCCATCAAACTCAAGGTTCGGGAACTCACAGGATACCCAAGTGCTGTTCTTGGACCCTTGCTAGACAATCATATGAAAATGGCCAGATAGGATTAAATTGCCAATTAGATGCAGACTTTAACTGACCTTTCTTGCGAAGTTTCTGGGTGCTTGATCCTAACACAGGAGTCTAAAATGTTAGGTTATCCTCCTACAGGCCTCTGGTACATGGTCCAGCCAGTCACATCTTACTAAACAAAACTTATGTTATGATGTTAAATTTGCTCCTCAATAACTTTCTCTCTTAATTTTAAATACCAGTGAGATATGAGATATGAAATAAAACACAATATATGCGCCACACAACAGATAACATATGGACAAGTTTATTATATGATGGGGGGAGGGAGGGAAGGAGGGCATCCCGGGGGATAGAGGGGTGGGGGAGAGAGAGGAAGAGAGGAAGGTGGGTTTTGTCATTTTATATACTGGGTAACTGGCCTACCTAGTAGCAGGCAGGTAAAGATGTCATAGGTTGCTAGGCAGACTGGGGGCAATATGCTAACACCTAAGGTTCTTACCAAGGTTGGAATACAGGAGACTCAATGGCTGAGTCTGAACTTATTCTGGTCAGTGGAAAAAATGCCTCAAGCTCTCCCACCATCCGGTGGCCTCACACCTTGTAACAGACAACAAGGACAACGATCATTAGTCTTGCTACCACCTGTGACAAAGCCTGCCTAGGGCTCTTCCTTTAATAAGGGCACAACTGGCCTTTTTTTTTTTTTTTTTGGTTTTTCAAGACAGGGTTTCTCTATGTAGCCTTGGCTGTCCTGGACTCACTTTGTAGACCAGGCTGGCCTCAAACTCACAGCGATCCGCCTGCCTCTGCCTCCCGAGTGCTGGGATTAAAGGCGTGTGCCACCATGCCCAGCAACTGGCCTATTTTTAACTACACCCTCAGTAGGAGTTGTAGCAGTATCACAGTCTCACTTTTGTATGTCACAGACATTAATTCGCTCACACAACGCACTCCAAGGGCGTATGTCACCAAATGGCTATCATGTGATCTTTGCCATCGGTTAAGTTCTGTGACCTCTTAGTTGGCCCCTTCTCTGAGGCACTCTATCTGCTGCCCTTTCTATAGCAGCTCAAATCAGTTAAGAGAAATCTGTACCCCAAACCCCTAACAGCCGTTCAGGTGGCCTCTGAAAGGCACTAATGACCCACCCACCCCATGCCTCCTCGGCCACTCTGGACATTTCTCTCAGGACTCAGAACTAAAACAGCTAGACTGAGGCTTCTTGGCATCAGTTAACCTCTCAGATTCACTAAATGTCAGAAAGCCTTAAAGAAATTTCAAATTGGCTTAACCTTGACAGGATGGTCCACATTCTTAGGCTACTGTGTTACTCCAAAATTAAAGAGATCAGATCTGACCCTGAACAGTGGCATCTGTGTGCTCCCTCTAGGAACAGTTCTGCTTTTGAACCAACAAATCCAAACTGATTTGAGATAGGGCCAAGACTCAGGGACCAAACCAAACCTGCCAAGCTATGGGTAGTCTTTGGTGCCTCTTCACCCCCCCTCTACCTGATAACCACACTCTTCTTCCCTAGAAGACATGTTTACCATGTCTTTTAAAGGTTTTTGCAGAAGCTGCTCCTGCCCTCACCAGATTCACTTTAGCTCATAGCTATTCTAACTAGGGGTCCCCTGCTGGATCCCCTAGTCTGCGGTGTTACCTTTCTCACCACAGCCCTCTGGTCTAATGAAATGAATATTTTCAAAGATTTCTGCAGCAGTGTGTGTGTCAACAATCACACGATCCGCTGCAGCTAAGGAAGTCAAAATTCCTCTGGCAACACGAAGTCATCCCAAGGTACACCCCCTTAGATCTCAGACAGACCCTAATAACTGGGCTCTGCCGCCATTCAGAGGAAACAGCCGGATGAACACCGAGCTGGAATAAAGGGTTAGTAGCCCCAAAACCACAGGAGGGCTGAAAGAAACCCAGATAAGAAAGTTGGTTGATAAGAGCTTCAGGGTATTAGGGTCCAGGGACCCCTGAGTCTGCAAGGGAACAGATCTGCACAGGGAGTCTTCACCTCCAAAGATTCCCCTTTGTGCCTTATGAGACCCCAGTCCTCTGAGCCTGGGGACATGGTCTCCCCTCCCTCGGAAAGACTGCTGCCCTCCATGTTCTGATCCTAGGACAACCTGCTTCTGGGCGGTCAGTCCCCGCTGTTATTTCCACAGTGTCTCCATCAGTGCCCGTCTAACACACCCCAGCTGATCTTGGTCATGATGTTTTACCACAGCAATAGGAGCCCTATGTGTGGCAGGTGCGGAGCGGAGGGTGCCGGGAAGCCAAGTCCCAGCACAGGGACAAGCCACAGCAAGGATGCCACCTCTACCCCTGTCCCTACCCCCACCCCGCCATGGTTATTCTGGCTGGAACACAGACATGGGTTTAATCCCAGGAAAGAGGCAAGCAAATCTCTGAATTAAAGGCTAGTCTGGATAGAGCAAGTTTCAGGTAAAGTAAAGCTTACTTTACCTGATCCAGGCGTGGTGGTACATGCCTTTAATCCCAGCACTCAGGAGACAGAGGCATGCAGATCTCTGAGTTCTAGTCAGCTCTGTTCAGGCAGGTAGGTTGAGTCAATGAGTTGAAAGACAGTGCAGGGGAGATGAGTTCATGGCAGTTCAGTTTGTGGAATTCAAAGGCAGGTTTTTTTTTGTTTTTTGTTTTTTGTTTTTTTAACCAGGAGAATTTTACAGAGACAGGTAGAAGAGAGAACAAACTAGACACAGGTGAAGACAGAATGAGCCAGACAATTAGAACAAATTCCTAGAGTTAGGTTGAGGCCAAGCAGAGCAATTCAGTGAGAAAGTGAGAGAAGCCAGAGTGAATCAGTCATCTTGTAGGAGTTTCAGCCAGAATTCAGAAAGAGCTTGAAAGGGTGATCTTATATTCAGCAGTAAGTCTCAGAGGCTGAAAACATTCTAGGCCTAGATGAAATTGTATGGAGGCTAGAAGTTTCCAGGACTAGGCCTAGGTTAGCAGGCAGAGATGACAATTAAATCAGGAGAATAGAAGTTACTTTTACAACACTCCACATGCTCACTGTCCTTCCAAAACCCCCAAGGACAGATAGAAGCCAGCTGAACGCCCCATCCCAACTGGTGTCTGTCGCTCAGCAGACCTCTGCCCTCTAGGCTTTTACTGCTCACTTGTGCCTCTGCCTCGGTAAGCCAGTTCAGGGGAGCAGAAAGGAAAAGGTGGAGGGAGGTGAGAGGCCCCTGTAGAGCCCTCCTTTGGTGCAGCATGAGCCCCTCCTGAGAGCCACCACATGGCTAGGTGAACCCTCCGCTGGACCCATCCTGGTACACGTGTGGACTTTCTAGACCGAAGCACTCAGCCGGGAGGAGACTTCCATGGCAAACTTCCTGGGAAACCTAGAATGTTCTACACCATTTCCAGTAATTAGAATGATGAAGTCTGTCAGACGAAATGGCCTTAGATTCATGCCTCCCTTTGTCCGTGTTAAGTGTGACTGAGCGTGAGGCAGTGGCAAGCTGAGCCAAGCAGCAGGGTGTACTGATGTCCAGCCTGTGGATTCAGGAGGCAGACATCTCAATTCTGTAGTCAGGTGCTTTACAGCTCTCCATCCGCTGACTGAGCGGCATAAACCCTCAGAACGCAGGTCTCTGAGAGCTCCCTCATAAACCGCCCCCACTGCAGAAACAAAGCTGTGCTGAAAGTAGCCCATAAATAATGACACAAGAAAATCTCCGGCAATGTGCAATGCCAGGGTGGGGCTCTCTAAGACAGATGTCATATGGAGATGCCACCAGAGGGCGGAGACATAGCACCATCGGCTGAGCACAGAGTATGTGAGGGTGCATCTCAGAAGAAGGCAGCGCCTGTGGGACAGTGCTGTCTGGTCAGCTTGTATTCTAGATGCTTCCATGGGCCTGTCACTTGTGGTTCAGACGACAGCACCTACTCAGGGCCTTTTCAGGCACACACCCTGTGCTGGACCTCAGGGGACGTGAGACTGGCTGCAACAGCCCCTATCAGCCATAGTGCAGGAGCAGGAAGGAAAGTACATAGCTCTCACTGGTCCTGAGAGGGTGCCTGGGACCCTAAGTGATCACTGTACCATCCACCTGCTGGGAAGAACAGGCTGTGGCCAGGGACAGGGACAGGCAGAGCAGTACCTTCCTTTGCCACTAAGCCACTCCGTTCTGACACACTGTCAAGCCTGCTCCTCCTGCTTCAGCGTCCCAGGGCAGAAAGTCCCTTATCGGGGTAACTGGCCGACTCATCCGTGCCCACCTAACACCCGTTCGCGCAGAGCCACACTAGTATTGAGGGGAGGCCCCGTCAGGCTGACTCCAGCTACAAACATTGCCTGAGCCCGTGTCTGAAGTCTGTGCACAAAGCTCAGGGTTTTCCCGTAACCCGGAAGTCTTTCCCTGTTGCCAGGAGTGGAGCAGGGCAGGAAATGACATTTGAATCAGCAGTGATGGTGATTTTCTGGAAAGTAGAAACTGTTTCTCCCTTCATGAGTGCTTGGGGCTGTGTGTCCTGAGGATGGAACTCTTGGGACCCTCCCAGGTGAGTTCCGAGACTTTGTGTGTTGTGTCCCCTTCATGGTGGAACCAGATCCTGGGAGGAAGGCGCTGATGAACTCCGAGAACATCCCTGAACAGGAAAGGAAATCTAAGGTTTGAGTACTCAGTGGAAACTGGAAAAAGTGAGATTTACAAGAGCAAAGAAGACATGAAGTTGGCTATGAACACTCTTGGCATTCAGAGTGGAGGGCAAAGTTCCCAGTGGTCTGTGCGTGGGCCACTCCCACACCCCTGCTCCTCTCTTTCTTTTCAGTGGGGTCTTAAGCTTCCTTGCTGTTGCAGTTTTTCCAGCAGATATGTGGGCTTGGAAGCTTCAGGCTGATGAGCCAAGAAGCAGATGGAGGGCTGGAGAGATGGCTCAGAGGTTAAGAGCACCATCTTGCTCTTCCAGAGGTCCTGCGTTCAAATCCCAGCAACCACATGATGGCTCATAGCCATCTATGATGAGATCTAGTGCCCTCTTCTGGCAAGCAGTGTACATGCAGGCAAACACTATATACATAATAAATAAATAAATATTTAAAAAAAAAGAAGAAGAAGCAGATGGAGACACAGAGATGCTGTCCTTCAGACAGTGTCCTCACGGCTTCCCATCAGTGCCCACAGCTTGGAGGGAGGCTGGATCCAGGAAGCCCAACAGCCTTGCCTTCAGTATCTTTGGTTTTTGTTTTTGTTTTTGATTTTGATTGTGTGTGTGTGTGTGTTTGAGACAGGGTTTCTCTGTGTAGCCTTGGCTGTCCTGGACTCACTTTGTAGACCAGGCTGGCCTCGAACTCACAGCGATCCACTTGCCTCTGCCTCCCGAGTGCTGGGATTAAAGGCATGCGCCACCATGCCCAGTGCCTTCAGTATCTTGACTGGACAGCTTTTGCTTCATTTCGTGGACCTCAGCATGAGTCAAGTCTTTCTTCCCATTTGTAGTCAAGTCATAACAGAAGTTCAGTGATGTGTTTTAATCTGTCTGGCAGCCTTGGGACTATGCAGAATCCCCAGGAGAGTGCCTGCACCGACACTGTGTGTTTTAGAATTAAAGTTATAAAGGAATTCAAAACAGATGAGCCAGACCCAGGGAGGGCGGAGCCACACACCCCCTCCCCCAGATCTTTGGGAACATCCTTCGCTAGGCAGATATTGTGAGAGAAGAGCCAGGCAGGCAGCCCTAAAAACTCTGTCTTGGCTATTGTATCAGAAGATTTGGAAGACGCAGGTCACTAAAATAGACTATGTGAATGTACGATTCAAACATTCACTAAAATGTTTGTGCTCTGGCCAGGTCAGGCACACTGGCACAAGTCTTTAATTTTAGCCCTTAGGAAGTAGGGGCAGAGCAAGGTCTGCAGGCAGATCACTGAGTTTGAGAGCAGCCTGATCTATATGGTGAGTTCAGGATAACTACATAATGAAACCCTGACTCAAAAAAGAAAATGTAATGTGGAGCTGGAGAGATGATTCAGCGGGTAAGAACATTTGCTTCTCTTCTGGAAAATCAGAGTTTGGGTTCCAGCACCCATTTTGGGTGCCTCATTACTGCCTATAACTCTAGCTCCACTGGGCTGATGCTCGCTTCTGTTTTCCATGGGCACATACACATGCACATACACAAGCACACACTCACACATATGCACATACACATGCACACATGCACATAGACATAAACACACACACACATGCAGGCACACACATGCATGAGCATACACACAATCATTTGTATGCCTAGGCACTAAGACAGTCTATACAGAAGTGCACCATCAAGTGTGAGGGTGGAAAGATGGCTGAGCAGTTAAGAGTATTTGCTGCTTCATCAGGGGATTAAGAGTTTGGGTTCGCAACACCAATGTTGGAAGCCTCATATATGCCTGTAACTTCAGATCCAAGGGATATGATGCCCTGCTTCTCACCTTCAGGGCACGTGTTTACATGCATACACATGCACACACATACATGTATACACATATACACACACACACACAATAAATATTGAGAGAGGAGAGAGAGGGAGAGAGGGTCAGGCCAGTGAGATGGGAAAGGCACTTACTGTCAGGTCTGATGACCTCAGTTTGAGTCCTGAGACCCACATGGGGAAAAGAAAGAATCTCTTCCTGAAAGTTGTCCTCTGACCTCAGTAAATAAATGGTTCTCTCTCCGTTTCTGTCTTTGTCTCTGTCTCTCTCTCCCTCTCCACTAATTAATTAAATGGAAGCTAAAAATAAAACCAGCAAAGTGCCAAAGAATAAACTCAATCAGGAACATGACAGATGGACACTAAACAGTGGAAAACACCACTGAAAATGAAAGATCAAAATGACTGGGGAACTTGCCGACATCTAATTTGTGACAATGGCAAAGCAGTGTAGAAACCCGAAGGTGATTCCTGCGGCATCGCAGCGATCCAGAATGACCACGACAGCCTCAGGATGATGACCTTAGGTGCAAACTTCACTGCAAAGCCACAGCATCCAGGGCAGCGTGGGACTGCAGAACTGGCACAGGACAGACTGAGGGAGCTGTGGGGTGAGAGCTACTGAGACCAAGGTAAAAAACATTCTCGTCAGAACCAGAAAATTCTGGGAGACTTCCTAAAACCCCTACAGAAGAGTCTTTCTCACTCTATTCCTGGGGACTCTCGGGACCCAGCTGGAACTCTTCCTGTGGATGCTTGCAGCCCTCCATTCCAGCCTTACCTGCTGCCCCACCCCCCACTGCCGCTATCCCCCACCCCATTCCTTTGTGTCAGTCACCAATACCTGGAGCACCTACCTGGGACCTCCAGCAACACAGCAGTCTGGCACTCAAGCAGGCAATGTTTGTGACCCTGTCTATCCCCATTGTAATCTCGTCTCCATCTCCATCTCCTCCCCATCCTGTAGCCGACTGCTTGCAGGTGCCTCTCTTCCCATCCTGCCTCCATTGGCCAGGGACTCCACCAAAACTTACTTTGAACCCAGCTTCACTGGGTTCATCCCTGGGGATCCTCTCAGACCTCCCTTCTGCCCCACCCCCATTCCTTTGTACACTTTCTCCCTGGGACCCCAGTGGCCACACCGGGCATGGTCTCTAAATTATGATCCTCCATTCTTGCTCTCATAGCCCAGTAACAACTTCCTCCTCCATTTACAGAGTCCCCCTAGCTCTGTCATCTGTCTCTCCAGATTATTCTTTGTCTTACCTCAACCTACGTGTAGGATCCCCTCTTCCCAGCACACACCCCAACTCCAACTCCCCACAACTTGCCGTACATAGGATCCCCTTAGCTCTGTCCTGAAGCTCCTTCAGGCTTTTCTCCTAGGCCACCTCTACTCCCTTTCTGCCACGCATCTGTGCACATCTGCCCACAGAAGCACTCTTTACCAGCAAAGCCACAGCCAGAACACTTTCCAAAGATTTAAAGAGGGCAACAGAAACCAGGAACAGAGCACCTACCCAACAAAGATAAGACCAGCTACCAGCACCTACAGTGACCCAGGCAATGCCGACCCAGGTAGCTAGACATCAGCGCAAAGCCACAAACGTGGACAGTGATGCCTCCACCAGCACCCAATAACCCTGCTACAGTAAAGCCCTGAGAAATGCAGTGTAGCTGAAGCACAAGACCAGGACTTCAAAATAACAATTACGTGTAGATTCAAGGGTCCTAAAGTGAGGTTAAATAAACCCCTTGATGAAGCCTGTGAAAGCACAAATAGCAGTGGAGTGAAATAGTGAAAACCACTTAAAACACGGAAGTAAAAATAGAATTACTAAAGGAAATCCAAACTGAAATAAAACTGGAATGAAAAATTTAGGAAGTAGAAAACACAACGAAACCTTCAGAGGTAAGCACCAATGACAACGTAAGCAAATACAAGGGAGAGGGAATCTCAGGCATTGAAAAGAAGGTGAAAGGGATGGGTATACCTCAGCCCAGGAGAACGTTAACTCTAAAGGAAAAGACAAACAAACAAACACAAACTCAGGCACAAAATATCTAGGAAAGCTGAAACACTATGAAAAGACTAGATTTGCAAATAATAGATACAGAGGAAGGGGAAGAATTTCAGATCAAAGGCACAGAAAACATTTTCATCAAAATCATAGATGAAAATTTCTCTAATCTAAAGCAGGAGGTGCCTATCAAAGTACAAGAAGCATAAAGAACATCAAATAAGCACAACCAGAAAAGAAATTATCCTTGACATACAATATTCAAAAGACTGGAAGCCGAGCATGGTGGCACATGCTTTCAATCCCAGCACTCAGGAGGCAGAGGCAAGTGGATGCTGTGAGTTCGAGGCCAGCCTGGTCTACAGAGAGAGTCCAGGACAGCCAAGAAACCCTATCTCAAAAACAAAACAAAACCAAAAAAAAACAAAACAAAACAAAAAAAAAAACCACTGGAAATGCAGAACTAAGAAAGAGTATTAAAAGCTGCAAGAGGAAAAGTAACAATGTAACACATGAAGGCAGGCCCATTAGAGTCCCATCTTACTTCTCAATGAAGACTCTAAAAGCCAGAAGGGGCTCTCGACTGATGTTCCACGAGCTCTGAGACCACAAATGCCAGCACCGCCTGTTACATCCAGGAAAACAATTAACACAGTAACTGGAGAAAAAAAGATATTTCACAATAAGACTGCTTACATGCAGTGTGTCTGTAAATCCAGCACATCAAAAGGGGGGGACACTATAGCGAGAAAGTAACAGGACTCAATGGGCACCACTCATTGATAATTTTCAATATTAATGATCTTAATTCTCCAAGAAAAAGACACAGACTAACGGAATGGATGTGAAAATAGGATCCATCCTTCTGTGGCATCTAAAAACCACACATTATCATCAAAAACAGACATCACTTCAAGGTAAAAGGATGGAAAAAGATTACACATGCATG
This sequence comes from Acomys percivali, assembly GCA_907169655.1. Taxonomy (NCBI): domain Eukaryota; kingdom Metazoa; phylum Chordata; class Mammalia; order Rodentia; family Muridae; genus Acomys; species Acomys percivali. The sequence continues at coordinate 6,316,962 of OU015744.1, forward strand.
CACGCATGCACACTTCCCTTTAGTGAAAAGAAAAGGAAAGCTGATAAAAGGTAAAAAGGAGCCGGGCGTGGTGGCGCACACCTTTAATCCCAGCACTCAGGAGGCAGAAGCTGGTGGATCGCTGTGAATTCCAGGCCAGCCTGCTCTGCAAAGCGAGTCCAGGACAGCCAAGGCTACATAGAGAAACCCTGTTTCAAAACAAAACAAAACAAAAAAAAACACCAAAAAACAAAAAAAGAGGTGATTGGGCAGCACCGACAACGTGAGCCAAGATTTTCCCAAGGCAATGGGAGGGAAACCACAGTTGCTGGGACAGTTGAAAAGAGAGACATAGGAAGAGCCAAGTGACTATGAGGGCCATTTTGAGAGGACGTAGGAACACTCCAATGGAATTGCCCTTCTCAGAAGCTTAGCCTGCTAGGGTGGAGTGTGTCCTGGGGTTCGTCCCATCAGCAGTGTTCTTGCCTGGACACAGGGTCACAAAACCCTCTGACAACATTGTTGTTAGCCAGCGTTGCAGCAGAACACAGTGCACAGGGCCAGAAACCAGAAACCCTTTCATCCTGCTTCATGCTGGACATGAAACAAGGGCCAGCTTGTGAGAAAAGGCCGTGCAGGTGCTGTGGACGCCTCCGGGAGGTTGGCTTGGTATTTCTGCTCATGCATTTTGGAAGGGCAGGGAGGGCACAGCTGGGACAGACCACGAGTCCCTGTCCAGAGCATGTAGTACACCTGTAAGTGGGACACTCTGCGGTCAGTGTGTGCTCAGCATGCAGGGCAGCAGGGTGACTGAGCGAGCAACTCAAGCCTGGGGCCAACACCACCCAGCTTCCTCTGCCGGTGTGGTGCAATGCCTCTGTACTGAACACTATGGGGAAGGTCAGGGAAAGGGCGGGGCCTTCATGGTTCACAAGTTGTGGGAGTGCAGAGTGTGGCTCTCGGATGCTCTCCAGCCGTGCTGTCTCCTGTTACTCTACTTTCAGAAGTCATGGTGCAGGGAGGGAGACCGGGCATTGTAGGGACCTGGTTAATCTTGCTGCTTTCCACTGTAGGAGCTAATTAACTGTAGGTCTGGGGTCAGTAAGAAGGAGTGCTATAAAATAATAATGTTTCTTCAGACCTTGATTTGTCCACCTATGCTTGCAGGTCTTAAGGGCCTAATCAGTGTTTCCAGTTTCTCACTCTGGTGAACTGGTAGGTCTTGCTGAGTAGCTGGGGAAGGAAATGCTTTTTCCAGAACTTTCAGATGCTGCTAGAGTAAGCTAACTATTCACACACAGGGGGTTCAAGGAAGAGTTTCATGAGGTGAGAATGTGTAGTTCTGTGGAACAGCGGTTACGTTCTGACTGTGTGGCCTGTCATTACTGTCTTGTCGTCCCATGGCCCCAGGGACATACTTGCAAGCAGGATGCCTGGTCTCACTGAGGGTGGAAATAGCACTGTCACCATTAATTACATCAGTTGACCCTGTACATTTGCCCTGCAGACTCGGGATGACCCTCAAAGGTTATTTTTTTGTTCATCTTCAAAGTTTCAAGGGAGAAAAGGAAACACAGAAATCTTACTGAGTCTCGAAGAAGAAAGTAAATAGCCACCCTGGTGACCTATGCCCTCCTGCTGTAGTAAGATCCTGGGGGCATTAAAGTCTCCAGCTTTACCTATGAACCCACTCTGTCTAGATGAAGTCTCTGTCTTAGTTTTCTGTTGCTGTGATAAAATGGCACTGCTAAGGCAACTCATAGAAGAAAGCATTTAATTTCAGTTTACAATCTCAGAGGTTTAGAGTCACAATAGCAGAGCAAAATGTGGCAGGAACACCAGAGAGCTTACATCTTGATCTGTAAGTAGGAGGCAGAGAGACAGAGACAGAGACAGAGAGACAGAAAGACTGGGAACAGTATGGGCTTTTAAGGCAGCCCCCAGTGACACACCTCATCCAATAAGGTCACACCCTCAGTCCTTCCCAAACAGTTCTACCAACTAGGGACCCTATGGGGCCATCCCTCATCCCCAACTATGACCTCCATGGTAACCAAGGGCGACACGCACATAAAGCTGTACATGAAAAAAACTCTTGTGCTGTGCATGGTGGCGCACACCTTTAATCTCAGCACTCAGGAGGCAGAGGCAGGTGGATCGCTGTGAGTTCAAGGCCAGCCTGGTCTACAAAGCAAGTCCAGGACAACGAAGGCTATACAGAGAAACCTGCCTCAAAAAACAAAAACAAAACAAACAAAACCCCTCTTTCATTCTCAGGGATCCCCCATTGTAGAAGAGGCAAAGGTTCTCAGGCAAAAGACACAAACTGTCCTATAAACCAAAGTAAGTTTGCTCCCTTACAAAGTTCACCTTCAAGCGGTCACAGGGGTTGCTTTCCTCCCAGAGACACAGGGACCTGTTATTTTCCTTCTTTCTTTCTTTCTTTCTTTCTTTCTTTCTTTCTTTCTTTCTTTCTTTCTTTCTTTCTTTTTTTTTTCTTTTCTTTTCTTCTTCTTCTTCTTCTTCTTCTTCTTCTTCTTCTTCTTCTTCTT
>OU015744.1:6347033-6359023 GCA_907169655.1 Acomys percivali
TCTTTCTTTCTTTCTTTCTTTCTTTCTTTCTTTCTTTCTTTCTTTCTAAGATTTATTTATTCATTGGTTATACAGTATTCTGCCTGCAGGTGAGCCAGTGGGCCAGCAGAGGGCATCAGATTTCATTATAGATGGTTGTGAGCCACCACGCGGCTGCTGGGAATCAAACTCAGGTCCTTTGGGAAGAGCAGTCAGTGCTCTTAACCTCTGAGTCATCTCTCCAGCCCCAGCTCAGCTTTCTTTCCTTCATCTTTCTTTCTCTCATTCTTTTTTTCTTTTTGGATTTTCAAGACAGGGTTTTTCTGTATAGCCTTTACTGTCCTGGAGTCTCTGTACACCAGGCTGGCATTGAACTCACAGAGATCCCTCTGCCTCTGTCTCCCAAAGCGTTGGGATTACAGGCGTGTGCATCACACCCTGGTTCAACTCAGCTTTCTAGGAGGAAGATGGTTAAGAAATCTGTATAAACTGCAGGTCTCGGAAGTCCTTGTTAACACTATAGATGTATATAAGATCAGTGACTGTCCTCTTACAATCTGTAATGATTTATCCAACATTTTGGTCACTACATTATTATTATTATTATTATTATTATTATTATTATTATTATTATTTTAGACAAGGTCTTGCTATGTAACCTTAACTGACCTAGAACTCCCAAGTTTGCCTGCCTTGGCGTGCACTGCCATGCCCAGCATATTATGAACTTTAAGGGTCACTCTGAGGGTTTTTGTAGTGGCAGGGAACTGAAGTTCTGGAGATTAAGTGATTTGGAAGGTAGCCTGGGGGCATAGAGATGTCTGTCTGCATGGACTCTAGATATATATAAAAACAATACTCTTCATGTGGGCAACTAGGTTTGTTCCACACTAGTTGTGAACACTTTATAGTAGGTAGGTGTTGTGCTAGGTGCTGGGGGTTCAAAGCTAAATCAGAGAGTTGATCTCTGCTATCACTCTTCAGGACGGTGAATAAGTGCAAATGTGGTATGGCAGCAGAGAGCAGACGGAGTTTCCTAGAGAAAATACAGGAAAATCGAAGTCAAAAGAGACTGGCAGCAGGGCGTAGTCCTGCAGTTTGTAATCCCAGGATTTGGATGATAGAGACAGTAGGATCAGGGTTCAAGGCTATTGATACCTACAGAGTGAGTTCAAAGTCAGTCTGGGCTACTTGAAACTATCTCAAAAAGCACACAGAAACAAAAAACAAAAAGAAATGTTGATCCACCCAAAACACTCTTGAAAGAAGTTTAGTATGTAGATAAGTCAGTCTTGCTGGGTGTGGTGGTGCACACCTTTAATCCCAGCACGTGGGAGGCAGAGACAGGCAGTCTCTGGGTTCTAGAACAGCCTGGTCTACTTAGCAAGTTCTTGGCCAGCCAGAGCTGCATAGTGAGACCCTGTTTTGAGAGAGGGAAGAAAGGAGGGGGGAGGGGGAAGGGAGAAGAAAGATCTGCCTCACCTGTTGATAGATGAGCCAACGTTTATATAATATGCACAAAGTTGTACCCATTAAGGCTGTGTGCATCAAGACTGGCATTTCTACTGCATTTTGAGGTATCTATATCTATATATTGTTTTTTAGAAAGTTCAAGATACTTTTCTAATAATTTTCAGTGTAGTTTACTTTCCAAACATTTGAAGCTTTTGTTTGTTTGTTTGTGTAGCCTGTCAGTCCTGGCTCCATAGATCAGGCTGGCTTCATGGATTTGCCTACTGAGTGCTGGGATTAAAGGCGTGTGCCACTAACACCTGGCTACATTTAGAGCCTTTTTGTTACTGACTTGTAATTCAGTTGTCAGAACCTGTATTTTAGGTGGTTAGTCACTTGGGTTTACTGAGGCTTGTGTCCTGTTCTCTGACCCATCTTTGCTAAGCAGCCTGGTGTGTTACCCTAATGCGTAGGAACTCAGAAAAGGGCTGGCTGCTGTCTTTATCCCATGTGGCCGCTCTGGTGAGTCCTGTCTCATTCTAGTTTTGATTTACATTCTGTTTATGATTGATGGTGTTGAGCATTGGTGTAGACTTCAGACCCTGACAGACCTGCCTTAAGGAAGAAGGACTTGGGATCCAGACCTGGGACAAGTGGCTGAGGTGCCTGTGTAACATCTCTAAGTGGACCTGGACTCCAGGCTCTCCTGCTTCTCTTGGTCCCCACCTGTTACAGCTGGCACACTCCGCCCTCCACATTGAACTTTTCAGTCAGGGGCCAGCCGGGGCTTCCTCACTTAGATGCTTGTCACTATATAATCCAGACACTTTGGTTCTGTCCTTCATCTCTCTGCCCACTGTTCTGTGTCCCTCTGCAGGGACACAGCCCTGTTCCTTGGGGCCGGTGAACTGGCCTGAGAGCTGCCCCCAATAAACCTGCGTTTATACTTTAATTTGGCTTGAATTGGCTTATTTCATTGGAGGAGAATATCTATCAGGACTTATTTTGGCACATGGGTTCCGAGGCTCTGGTCTGTTGATTCTGGCTTGCCTTAGTAAGGTTGACTAAGCAATGGCAGATAGAAAGTAGGGAAAGGAACAGATAGGGACCATGGACACCTTGTGTCCTCCCACCTCCACCCAGGGACATGTCCCCAGTGACCTACTTCTCAGAGTTTACAGAGCCTCCTAAAATAGAACCAACCAGCTGGGGATCAAGTCTTCAGAACACAAGCCTCTTTGGGGGACACTTCATATCTAAATCACAGTGCTATCTTTGTATTTTTACTTCTTTGGGAAATTATATATTAAATGTGTTCCTCATTTCAGGCTTTATTCGCTTGCCTTTTGAATGTTGAGTTATATGAGTTATTACTGATTGGCAGATGTTTTCTCCTATTCTGTAACTAGTAGCAAGAAAATTCAAATTTCATTGATAGTGTTCTTTGACATATAAAATATGAAATCCAATCTACTTATTTTTTCCCTTTGATCACTTTAGATCAAACCCATATGAGGCCCTGTGTGGGGGCACATGTCTTTAATCTCAGCACTGAGAAGGTGGAGACAGATGTGTTACTACGCATTGGAGGCCAGCCTGGGTCTACATTTGTGAGTTCCAAGGCAGTCAGAGCTACATAGTGAGACCCTGTTTCAAAAAACAAACATCATAAAAAACCCAAAACTACAGAAAAGTAAAACAAAACTCAAACAACAAAAGCAAAAACCCGTTATGAAGTTTGCCCTTAGGAACTTATTTAACTTTATTTATTATCTCTGAGATAGGATCTCACTACCTAGCACTGGCTAGTCTGCAACACAGAGATCTGCCTGCCTTTGCCCCTTGAGTGCTGGAACTAAACATGTGACACCCCCATTTTCACTTAATTTTGAGGCAAGATTTTGCCATTGTTGCTTAGACTTTCCTTGGCTTCTTGTTTCTCCTTCCTTATACTTGTGAATGCTAGATGAAAACCACTACACTTTTTATATTTCTAGAGTTTTATAATGTTGTTGTTAAGTGAGATGTTTGTTCTGATTTGAGTTTACTTTTGTAAGTGGTATGAGGTAGGCATATGAATTCATTATTTTACATACAGCCGGCTGTCTTCCAGTCCTGCAGCCATTTATTGAAGGAACTGATTGGCATTTTTGACAGGATGTGGAAGGTTATTTCCAGACTGTCAGTTCTGTTACTCTAGTCCCTAAGTCTATCTTCGTGCCATTTCTACCATGTTTGGTGTAGCACTGGCACTTTATATTAATATAGCTGCATAGCCATTAGAATTGGCTATTTATTTTTGTATGTGTGCTTCCACCTCCAAGTGACTCGTGATGCATGTCAGACCCAGAAGGTATCCTGTATGTACGAAATCAATTTTTTCCCTTTTTTTGTATAGTCCAAAAAAATACCAGCTTTAGCAGTATGCTATTGAACATTTTTTGAAAGGCCCTGTTATATCTGAATTTCAAATCTAGAACTCTGTGTTCCAGGTATACAGGAGGCTATAGGCATTTCAGATTTTATTTTGTTATAATTTAACTTGTAGTTTTGTTATACCTGGATGATGTCTGCTAATTACCCAAATGCATTCATCTACCTTAGCACTCAAATTTTGCAGGTAGAAATTGTCACAAGACAATTGAGATGGTAGAGCAGGTACTCGGAGGGGCAAATAGAGCAGTCAAGGCATGATAAAGACTGCAAATATAAACCCTGCCCAGGCCCCCCTTACCCTCCCCCAGCCTGCTCCTGCAAATATAAACACTGCCCAAGGGGGCCACTCATGCTCCTGAAAGGCATTTGCTGTGAGAACAGGAGTGAACTGACATCAATAGGCGCGGGTTCCTTGGCTTAGTTGTGTTAGAGATACATCATGTATTGATTGTCTTCATGCACACTGATGACTTAGAACATAGTCGTTTCACTGAAACGGCTCATGCTTCAAACATCTGGGGAACTTTGGCCTGGTTCTGAGCTTAACATCGACCTAAGGTGCTACCGAGGAAATCCTGCTTGATCTGCTGTCTTTCCTTGGGCAGAATGTAGGGACTGTGCTCATCTGAGATGCCACCTTACAAAGAGAACTACTGAGTTAGGAGGAAGCCTTAGATTTTTTTTTATTGGAAATGAACCCTCTTTAAATGGCATAGTTTCTCTAGGATCTTATTTTCTTAGCTAAATAATGGGTGGGGATTGTGTGATCCTGTCTTAATGAGTCTTTTTTTTTTTTAAAGTAGACCTGAAAGTAGCACGGCGGCGGCGTCTGTGGACTGAGAGGGGTGAAAGGGGAAAGATGAGGATGAACGTGATCAGTGCTTGTTATGTGCACACATGGAAATAACACAGTGAGCTTGTAATAAGTACAGTTAGTATGTGCTAATGAAAATACACTCAACCAGAAGAATGCAAGCATTTCAGAGGGTTCTCCCACCCACTGTGAGGCTGCATCCATCCCATCTTTGTCTTTTGTAGATTACTTACCTCTTAAAGAATCTGTTGGCCTCTCTGGCTACAGACCTTGAATGGTAGGAGTTTTAAATATTTTCAGTATTAGTTTAGTACAGTAAATTAGGAAGTTTGCTTATATGAGGATATAGTTAAGAATAAATAGAATAAAAGTTATGCATATTTCCTTAGCTATTTAAGAATGTATAAAGTTGCAGTGCTTAGAATTACTCAGTTTTCCTCAAACTTGAATATCTTTGTTTTTGTCACGGGTCTGTTGGGGAATGTTTGAGTTGTTATTCCCACCATCTCTGCTCTACCTCCCTTCCACCACCTCCCCTTGGAGTTACACAGTTATTGTCATAGGCAGGAAACTTGCCCATCTGTGAGAATTCAGGCTGTTGTCTGCAAAAGGAATGTAAAGTGAGGACTGTGCCTGTCCAGTGCTGCTGTTTGCCAGGTCTTTGAAGAAGCAGAGTCGGCTGGAATCCTCAGAACCTAAACTCAGCCCCAAATCTAGTCCCAGATTTCTGAAGTCAGATGTTTTTGGATCAGATTTCATTTTGTTTTCCAGTATCACAGACTAGCTTCAAATTCACAATGTGGTTGAAGATAATATTGATTGAACTTTTAGAAAAAGAGTCTATTTTCTGATAATTGCATACATGTATACAGTGTATCTTTGTAGATGCAAACTTTGTAGTTTTATAGATACAAAACTCTGCCAACTCCTTTCTTCTTGTGGGTGGCCTCCCAGTACATTACCTTTCTACTTTTTTCTTTCTGTAACCCATTGAGTACAGTTAGTGCCACCTGCTGTAATGTTAACTGATCTTTTGGCTTAATCTTGTTCAGGCCTTGTGCAGGTAACCATAGGTACAGTGAACTCATGAGTACGGTGGCCATGCATGTCCAGAAGACCTTCGCTGCATTTCTCCCCATCCTCTGACCCTCGTATTCTTTCTGCCTTGTCTTTCCTGAGCCTTGGGCAGGGGTAGGGGTGGGGTGTTATTGGTATAGATGTCCCACCTAGGGCCAATTATGTATACACGTACACGTACATGTGTGTGTGTGTGTGTGTGTGTGTGTGTGTGTGTGTGTGTGTGTGTTTGTGTTTAGTAAGCAAAACATGAGTCCTAGCTTTCTCATTAGACCCTTTAACTTCTGGAGCCAGGTTTAGAGACCAGGCCTGAATTCTTCCCTGTGGATCAGTCTTAAATCTAGTTAAAAAGTATTTGGTTACCTTGTGGCCTTCGCGCCACTGTTACATCAGTGGGCACACTCTCTCTAACATGACCTTGACCTTCTGGTCCTCCCTGAATCCATCTCCCACGTGCTGGAGTTACAGTGCTGCACCACTGTTCCGATTTATGTGGTTCTTGGGATTGAACCCAGGACCGTGTACATGCTAGTCAATCCCTCCAAACCAAGCGAGCGCCTTCCCAGGCCCCAGATTTGATACAAAATGGCACGTAACTTATTTGCCATCCTTGTATAGTCTAGTGCATTATTTGTTTATACCCTGATACTTTAAAACCTGTAATTATTTAGAACTTCTTTGACATTCTTGGCAAATTTATGAGCACCTGTACTATGTTGTCAATGTTTTTTGATATTTGAAAATGCTTTTAAGGTTCAAGTATTATCCTGTGTGAGAAATCCTTTTGGCAAGCAGAGTTGGCCAAGCAAGGGATTGCAGTCTCTCACTATCTGAGAACAAAGTTTGTTTTTTTTCCTTTTGTACTTAATTTTTCTTTGTAGCAATTTTCAGAGATAATCAGTTAGCATCTGAAGGCTCATATTTTTGTAGAGTTGAGCCTACTGAGTGGTTTAAGAAGCTGTGACACTCTTAATGTGAGTTAGATGTCTCTCTGTGGGTTGAAGTGAAGGAAACAGTATTGGATAAACTACCAGTCTGTGTGTGTGTGTGTGTGTGTGTGTGTGTGTGTGTGTATCTGTCCTTAGGAAATTAGTTTCAAGTTTTTAGAAATCCTACCAAGTATTTTGAATTTTCTTGTTCCATCTCTCAGGCATCCCAGTATTTCTCAGTTCTAATTTAAAACATATCCGTTTTTCATCTTCAGTGTCTTACAAATTTTACCTAAAAGTCTCTCCTAAATAAATCCCTGGGTTTTTTTTTGTTGTTGTTGTTTTTTCTTTTTTTTGTTTTTTGTTTTGTTTTTTTAATGATAGTTAAATAAGGTGTCTGAGAGATGGTTGAGTGGTTAAGAGCATTCACTATTCTAGAGGACTTGGGTTCAGTTCCAAGCATCCACATGTCAGTTTACAACCATTTGTAACTTACATCCAGGGATCCAGTGTTGTCTTCCAGCCTTTTGTTTTTATTTTTTTGAGACAGGGCTTCTCTGTGTAACAGCCCTGGCTGACCTGGAACTCTTTGTAGACCATGCTGGCCTCGAACTCACAGAGATCCACCTGCCTCTGCCTCCTGAGTGCTGGAACTAAAGGTATGTGCCACCATGCCTGGCTGTTCTGGCCTTTTTCAGGTCCAGCATGCATATGGTACACAAGATGTATATGCAGGCAGAACACCCATAAAAGTAAAATAACAATATAAAAAAATTAAATAGCCAAATTATTTTATTTTATTTATATAATGGGACTAACACCTGGTATTCATTGTCTGTACATGTGAAACTTTATAGATGGAGTTTTGTCATTGAATGATGATGACATTGATGATGACTGTCCGATTCCAAACTTCCACAAATGTGAAATCTGTTTGCTGTCCTTCCCAAAAGAGTCCCAGTTTCAGCGTCACATGAGGGAGCACGAGCAGAATGACAAGGTGGGTATCTGCAAAAGGACTGCAGCATGGCGCGTCTGAAGGGGGAGGTGGTATACCAGCTACGCCTGAGGAAATTGTAGCACGTTTCATAGTATGTAAATAGTTTGGCATTCTTCTGAGAATGCACGCCACTGAGTGCCTTACTGAAATTATTTATGAGTAGGCAGATAGCGCCTTTGAGCACCTTACTTTCCTGTACAACAGCATGCAGGCTGGTTATTCTGGAACGGTTTTTCCTCAGAGGGCATTTTGCTTTCAAGTTGTCTTTATGGCTCCCCCACTCCTTCCCTCCTTCCCTCCTTTCCTCCTTCCCTCCTTCCCTCCTTCCCTCTTTTTGGGGCTGGCTGGGTGAGGATCATGCGTACAACCCTGAGTGTGTTTCTCACGTGTTCTACCATTTCTCGCTGTTTCTTCCAGCCCCTTACCCCCCTTTGTCCTTCTAAAGAGAGACCTTGAATCATTTTATGCTAATCTTTCCAGATACAACTTAATAGAAGTACATAGGAAGTGGCGTAAAAGCACAAATAACAGGGCTGCCCGGCCTTCCTTCCTTAGAGGATGGACACTGCTCTCCTCTCCTTTAACTTGCTCGCGTAGGCGGTGCTGGTGGGAGGCATGTCTGCAAGGCTGGAGAGAAACCCCAGCCACTGCCTTGGTTTTTTTACACATAAGAGGGAGAATGTTTCCATATACAGGAAACTGTGGGCTCAGAAACAACTGGTGAAATCTAGGGGAAAACTTATATAGTTGTTTTTCTAGAAGTGATTTTGTTTACAAGTGAGTTTGTCAGAAATAAAAGGAAAATCCAACCTAGTGGACTGAACTTTCTCACGTCTGTTTTCATAGTGACCACAACCCAGCAGATTTGCAATATTTCACATTAGAAATAGCTTTGGCGTTAGGTGTTACAGCACAAGATTATCCCAGCATTTGGAGGTGATGGCAGGAGGATTGAGAGTTTGAGATTAGATTATATACTGTTCACTACCATCAAGGAAAGAAAGGGGGGCTAGAGAGATGGCTCAGAGATTAAGAGCACTGAGTGTTCTTCCAAAGATCCTGAGTTCAATTCCCGTCAACCAAATGTTGGCTTGTAACCATTTATAATGAGATCTGCTGCCCTCTTCTGGTGTGTCGGCACACATGCAGGCAAAAATACCATATAAATAATGAACAAACAAATAAATCTAAAACAAGAAAAAAAGAAAAGAAATATTTTTACATGTGATGTTCTTTTTTGTAATCCTTTGAAAAATTTATGAGACGCTAAGTGACTTGGACCCAACAGAGACTGCTTTAGAAAGGTAATCTATACATTATGGTATCTTTCTTCTCCCTTTGAGACATGGTAGCTTTGACTGTCCTGTAACTCTCTATGTAGACCAGGCTAGTCTCTAAACTTTCAGAGAGCTACCTTCTGCTGCCTCCTGAGTGCTGGGATTAAAAGTGTGTGCTACCATACCCACTACTTACTATTATTTTTTATTTTTTTATTTTTCTGTTTTCCGAGACAGGGTTTCTCTGTGTAGCCTTGGCTGTCTTGGACTGGCTTTGTAGACCAGGCTGGCCTCAAACTCACAGCAATCCACCTGCCTCTGCCTCCCAAGCGCAGGGATTAAAGGTGTACACCACCATGCCCAGCGAGTATTTATTAATTTTTATTTATTTTGGATTTTTGAGACAAGGTTTCTCTGTGTAGCCTTGGCAGTCCTAGACTCACTTTGTCGATCAGGCTGGCCTCAGTACTTACAATTTTAATAGCATCTTTGAAAAGATTATAATTCAATTCCTTCTTTTCTTTCAAATAGCCACACCGATGTGACCAGTGCTCCCAAACATTTAATGTTGAATTCAACCTGACACTTCATAAGTGCACGCACAATGCAGAAGATCCCGTGTGCCCTGTGTGCAACAAGAGGTTCTCCCGAGTGGCCAGTCTCAAAGCACACATTATGCTCCATGAGAAGGAAGAGGTAACTGTCTAATGTGTGTTTCCTAACCTCCTGGTGAGTGCATGTGGCCATTAGCCTGACTTTACAAGCTTCATAGCCTTTTTCTTCTAAGCTTCAGCTCTCTAGAGTGGGTTCCTGTTACCCCTGCAGCCCACTCTAGTCATGCTAAAGATCACAAGTAAGCAAGAAAGGCCATCAGGAGGATAGCTGGACTAGTGCCTAAAAGCTGAGGGGCTTGAAAAGCAACTTGAAAAGCCAGCAGTGGGCTGTGACATGCACATGTACGATTGTAATTTGCTCCACTCACAGCACAGCTTCTAGGTCCACTGATTATAAAAGGCTCACATGAAAGCCATGCATGTCATGTTACTGGGGGACGTGCTCCCCACTCTGACCTACGTGAGAGTAGCTGTAGGGTGAACAGAATCATCTAGAACTTACTTTCTTTCTTTCTTTCTTTCTTTCTTTCTTTCTTTCTCTCTCTCTCTCTCTCTCTTTCTCTCTTTCTTTCTTTCTTTCTTTCTTTCTTTCTTTCTTTCTTTCTTTCTTTCTTTCTTTCTTTCTTGAAACAGAGTTTCTCTGTGTAGTCTTGGCTGTCTTGGACTTACTTTGTAGACCAGGCTGGCCTTGAACTCACAGTGATCTGCCTGCCTCTGCCTCCCGAGTGCTGGGATTAAAGCATGCACCACCATGCCTGGCTGTAATTTTCAAGGCTTATCTTTCCCAAGTGGTCTTCCCAAGCTGGTGCAGTTTGTCTGGAATGATGTGAGTGGGGCAGCTCCTCCCGATGTAAAAGCTGTGGCCAATAGCTGAGGTTGATGTGCTTCTTGCAGTTGGAGCATGGCTTCTGTAAAGCACTGTGAATACCTTATCACGATGGTATCCTGACCAGAGGGCAGTGGAGACCATAAGGCAGTAGGGGCCAGTGGCAGTGAAACCAGAGGGCAGTGGGGGCGAGTGGGCAGTGGAGAGGCTGCTCTTCACTAGTTAGCCCAGGTATCAGCCAGTTGGACCAAAAAAATGTAGTTCCTTTGAAAGAAAAGTGAGCATCAAAGCATGCTTACAGTAAAGACCTACCAGTAATATTAACATTCTGCTTTTCCCAGTAGTGAGTCATACATGCCAAGAAAATGCTCCCACTGAGCTGTATTCCAACTCTTTTTTTTTTCCCCCGAGACAGGGTTTCTCTGTGAAGCCTTGGCTGTCCTGGACCTTATAGACCAGGCTGGCCTTGAACTCATAGTGATCCACCTTCCTCTGCTAATAAAAAATAAATATTTTCTTGGCCATTCATGGGTTGGGATGGCAATTTTTTTCTTTTTAGCAAGTGTCCTAGAGTAAATTTTCATTATCTTCAAGATACTAACAATGTAGAGATTTATTGTTATTGTATACTAATGTCAATTTAAAGTCATTTACCCCCTACCCAGATCTAACCAATGGGCAGAACATTCTCCACAGTTGAGTGGAGAGTGGGATATGACTTTTTCACGTACTCTGGTGCCTCATATTTGACCATGTCCCCTGGAGGGGAAGATCTTGTGGCACTCAGAGGAAGGATAGCCAGTTACCAAGAAGAGACTTGATACCCTATGAGCATATACAGGGGGAGGAAGTCCCTCTCAGGAACAGTCATAGGGGAAAGGAATAAGGGGAAAATGGGAGGGAGGGAAGAATGGGAGGATACAAGGGATGGGATAACCATTGAGATGTAACAAGAATAAATTAATTAAAAAAATAAAGTCATTTACCTTGAAATCATTATTAGATTTCTTAAAGGAATTCCCTTCATTCTTACCTTTTTCTGCAGCAGAGCTATGAGAACAATCAGTTAGTAACCTAATTTTATTGACCTTTGCATTCAAGACTGGTATACAGAATAATAACGAAATTCTGATAGAAAGAAATAGTAGGGTGGGGGAAGTAGCTCAATTGGCAGAGTACTTGCCTAGCAGGCAGGAAGCCCTGGGTTCGATCCCCAGCACTGCATAATGAGGGTGTTGTGGCATAGGCCTGTAATCCTGGCACCCCGGGGGTGGATCGAGAAGGATCAGAGGTTCAAGGTCATCTTTGGCTGAATAGTAAATTTGAGGGTAGCTGAGCTTACACCAGACCATGCTTCAGGACAGATAGACCAGCTGAGCTTATACCAGACCATGCTTCAGGACAGACAGACAGACCAGCTGAGCTTATACCAGACCATGCTTCAGGACAGACAGACAGACAGACAGACCAGCTGAGCTTATACCAGACCATGCTTCAGGACAGACAGACCAGCTGAGCTTATACCAGACCATGCTTCAGGACAGACAGACAGACCAGCTGAGCTTATACCAGACCATGCTTCAAGA
>OU015744.1:6367492-6383376 GCA_907169655.1 Acomys percivali
CACACACACACACACACACACACACACACACACACACACACACACACGGAGCAGATGTTAGATCTTGGAAAAAAGTATGAAATTAAAAGTGAAAAAGACCTTACGTATTTCACATAGTTTTAGGAAAAGTTTCAGAGTCTTTTACATATAAAGTAGTGGCAAGGTAAACTGACACTTCATAATTTGTCCTCAGAAGAGCACACAAGGCATCAAAAGTTGTTCTTGTGAGTTGCCTTTGAGTAGAGCCGATCACTTAGCAACAGTTGTATGTTTGTGCAGCACATATTTCAGAAACACCTCTCATTAAGGACCCCATGTTAGGAGAAGCTCTGCAATGTGTGCAATGGGGCATCTTGGGATCTGGCCTAGGATGTGTTATTCTAGAAAGAGCCTCTAAAGATGCATTTTAAAGTATTACCCAATCCTGTGAGATGCCAATAGTCTTAAATTTGGTTCATCATCTTTTTTTTTTTTCTTGTCTTTTTGAGACAGGGTCTCACTATCCAGCCCTGGCTGTCCTGGACTCACTATGCAGATCAGGCTAGCTCACAGTCACAGAGATCCACCTGCCTCTGTCTCCCAGGTGCTGAGACAAAGATGTATGCCACTGTGCTTGGCTTAAATTTGGCTCTTATGAGTACTTCAATTAGAGTGGAAGTCTTCTTCCAGCTTAGAGATGTCCTATGCATTTTCAAGCCTGCCTGGTAACCATGGTGATAACTAATGTTAGGTTTGAATAATAGGGAGAGAATGTTTTAGATACATTCTCTGACCATAGATGTTCTTAATCATTTTAATGTTATTTGTAGGCTGTTTCTGGCTTAGTTGTAGTTGTAAAAGGTAACTTTAGATGCATCTTAAACTTGGTGAAATTGAGAGCTTTTAAAATCAGTCTGCCATACCTGTTTGGTAGGCCCAGAAGCTCAATGCTCAGGGTGACATTCCCAGCTGTGCCCGCCTTCGTTGAGGACACGTTTAGCAATCTAAGACGTTGAGAATATATGATGACATTTTGATGTTTAAATTATGATAATAAAAAGTGTGTTTCTTTATTCCTTGCCCCTTCTCATGTAGAGAAACATTGACATGTCAATTGGTCTTAATGATTAAAAAGTTGTATCATTGATTCCAAGCTGTCTAGTTTAAAATAGAAACAGACTCCAGCACTAGGGTTATACAATTATCTCATTCTGATTGAACTGGTCAATTTTCTTTTCTATGACTTAAATATGTTTGTCTATTACCTAAAGATTTGAAAAGCTACTTTTTTCCTTTTTTTAAGGTAAAAAATGGGCCTACCTATAACTGTACAGAATGTAGCTGCATATTTAAAAGCTTAGGTAGCTTAAATACTCATATCAGCAAGATGCACATGGGTGGACCCACAAATTCCACAAGTTCTACAGAGACTGCACATGTTATAACGGTAAGTTTAATAATTTGGCTGATAGAAGATTTAAAGAGAAAACAAAACCAAAAACCCAAGTCTTATTTTGAATGTGAATTTTTAAGTTAAAAAGTACACTTAATGTGCTACTTTTTTTTTTTTTAAATAAATGACAGTTGCTCTGTGTAAACTCAGGGTAATGATGCACAGTCTTGATTGTGACCCGTCATCTAACCTATAAGATAACACTAAGAACATGTGTCAATAATTCATGAAATTTAGTCCTGCAGTCAGTGCCCTTGGTCACCATTAAATACTGCTTATACTATAATCCAAGAGTTAATCTATTCTGTTGACAGTGTCTCTCCTTTTATCATGTGGCAGTGATGGTTTCTCTTATGTCTTCTAGCTTTTTGAGCACCAAACCCTGCTTTCTAGTACATCTGTTTAGAAATGGGGTGATTCTAAATACAGACAGGCACACTCAGGCATATTACCCACAAAAGTACAATCCCACACAAATGCACACATGGACACATCCATTTTCCCCCCCTAGGATTTTAAACTTAGCCTTATTCAGTAATTTTTGCCATAGTTTATTAATTGATAATAAATTGCAAAGTCTAAGCATAGGATGTGTGTCATCTAAGGAGCTAAGTGCAGAGTACAGGGGAATCTCATGAGTGCTGGAGCACAGGTGCGTGGGGGAGCGTTGTGGCTGCCTCCTTCAGTGCAGGCTGATTTGTTGTGCTTCTTTTTCTTTTCTTATAGTTTAATAGTTATGGATGATTTCCTCAGTTTAATTTTAATTAGAGGGAGGAATAATTGAACAATTATGAAATCTTAAAAAATCTACTTTTGCATTCATTATTTAAAAATGATTATTTTATGTGTGTCAATAACCAAATAATAGTTTCACCATTTCCTTTGGCAGTATATAAATCAAAGGGTGGTTAAACTAAATAATCTGGATAATAATGTTTGTTTGGAATGTGTGTAAAAGAGAAAGAATGCCATACACATACACCCACACACCCATATACCCACACCCACCCACACACCCACAGAGAGAGAGAGACAGACAGACAGACAGACAGACAGCTGCATCTGCTCCTTTCTTTTTAATTTTTTTTTTTTCTAAAGTGAGGCACTTTTCTTCGAAATTCAGTCCTTGCTACCTCTGATCTGTTTCTGTCATCTCCCCTCTTCCCTCCTTCCTAACTTCTGCCATCTCTGGCTGCCTGTGCACAGCTGGCAAAGGCTTTCTGCACAAGCATGTGACCAAGTGTATTCATCAGGGCTCTCTAGTGGAATGGAACTTAGAGAATGAATCTCCCTCCCTCCTTCCCTCCCTCCCTCCCTCCCTCCCTTTCTCCATCTCTCCCTTTCCCTCTCCCTCCCTCCCTCCTTCCATCTCTCCCTTTCCCTCTCCCCTTCTCTCACTTACCTATCTAAAGGTAATTTATTAGAGTAGTTTACAGCTGTGGTCCAGCTACTCCAGCAGTGACTGGACCAACAGAAGGCCCAAGAACCCAGGCTTGATGTCTGGACTTGAGTATACACCAGAGTCCCATGCTCTAATGCCAGTAAAGCAGCAGATTTGCTGGCTAGAGTGAGAATACAGGCAGAGAGAGCAAACTTCCTTCTTCCATGTCCTTATGTAGGCTGCCAGCAGAAGGCGTGGCCAGGTTAAAACTGGGTCTTCCCACTTGAAATGATTCAGTTAAGCAGAAGTCACTCCCAAGTGTGCTCAGCCCTTGTTTGGTTTTAGTTAGTTCCAGATGGAGTTAAGTTGACAACCAAGAAGAGCTACAATGCCAAGGAACCTGTTTTGGTTTTGTTGTTGTTTTTTTAAGTTTTTGGTGGTTTGATAGTTTCATACATTTGTGTAAAGAACTTTAGTTATTTTTACTCCCTCCATTGCCCTCTCTTGTCTTTCCTCTCCCCCAGAGGACCCCCACCACCACCACACACACAGGGCTTCTCTGTGTGGCCCTGGCTGTCCTGGACTCAGTTTGTAGATCAGGCTGGCCTTGAACTCACAGATGCCCCTTGCTTTTGCCTTCTGAGTGTGCATGTTCCCTGCTAGAACTCTTGTTCTTGACAAGTTCCCTTTCTTCTTTTTGTGTGTGACCAGTGAGTGTAATCTGAGGTTCTTGCCTGAGCATGAGATAGAGCATAGGCAATTTATCAATGGTCACACCCGGCCTCCTCCAACAAGTGTTAATTGCCAGTAGTCCCCCAGGGAGGGGTGGGGCTCATAGGCCCCTCACTCATCCATAATGGAAACTTGGGAGGTCCAGGCTTGTACCCATTGTGCAGATAGCTGCAGCCAAAGTGAGCTCAGGAATGTAAAGGCACTGGCTGCACATCTCCCATCGTGTGGGTTATGATCTTTTTTTCCCTCTTCCATGGCAGCCTGGGCTTAGATGTGCTGTCAGAATACAGGGACTTTAGTTTGAGGAGCCCAGTGCCATAAAAAGTCCCCTGGTCCTGCCAGATAGTTAGTTTCTTCTCACTTTGGTGAGGCACGCCCTTGTGGCTACATTCCATCATTGCCTGCAGACAAATTCCTTGGGCTTTTGTGAATGGTGCAAGGGGGCTACTTACTAATATCATTATTATTTTGTCTTTCTGAGACAGAGTCTCTCTCTCTAGTCTTGGCTACTCTAGTACTTATTATTATGTAGACTAGGTGGCAAACTCATAGATCCACTTACCTCTGCCTCCCAAGTACTGGGATTAAAGGTGCATGCCACCACTGTCCAGCTTTAAAATGATTTTTTCCATTAATTAATTAATTTAGTTTACATGCTAATTGCAGCCTCCCTTCCCTCCTCCCAGTTTTAGGCGTGTAGAAACTAACAGTAAGCGCAGCGGCCTCCCCCTGCGCTCCGCACTGCAGTCTCTCTTGTTGTCACACAGCATTCATTGCTGTGGTGCACTTGCTATAGCTGATGAGCGAGTTTGGATATATTACTGTTACGTGTGTGAGTTTACCTTGGTCATGTGATTCTGCATGTGTAGACAAGTGTGTGCAACTCTGCGGTACTAGGCTGAGAACTTGTACTGCCCTTAACTGCCTTGGGACCTGGCATTTCAGCTCCTGAGTTCTGGTATGAGTCAGGTAGTATTTTCCAGGACTTTTGTGGCTGTAGCATCTCAGAAATGTATTAAATATTTTGACTACACTGGCCTCCCCTTCTCTCTGCCTCTCCTTAGTGTTATGCTTTTTTAATTCACTCACGTTGTTCTATTAGCTATTAGGGAGATGAATATTGGTAACCTTCACCCCTTACATAAGAGCTTAGACTGTTGTAGAAGGTTTTGTTGAGTATGTTCCTTTAAAAGCCAAAATTGTACCTCACAGAAATCATTGAGGAATTACATTCGACTTTATGTTTGGGAAGCTATGACTTTTAATGCCAGTAAGGAGAGTGTTCCCTTAATATATTTTGTGTTTAAATTAGAAGTTGCATTTTTTAATGAAATGTTTCTGTGTTCCAGGCCACGATCTTTCAGACTTTGCCTCTGCAGCAGGTGGAAGCCCAGGTCTCATCAGTCTCTAATCAGCAGAATTCTCAGGCAGTGACAGATGTCATTCAGCAGCTTCTGGAACTGTCTGAGCCGGGGCCAGTGGAGGCGCAGCAATCCCCACAGTCAGGGCGACAACTGAGTGTGACAGTGGGCATCAACCAGGACATCCTCCAGGTGAAGCGCGCTTACCTGCTGGGCAAGGCTTTCATGTTTGGGTTCTCAGAAGTCAGGGCTTGTTATTGAACAGTAGAGATACAAGGAGTCTGGTTTTAGAATGTGTCTATATTGGAAATGATAACAAAATAAAAAAAAATACGCCTCTGCCATTACCAATGGGAAGTGCTGACTTGGTTCATTAGTCTGTACACTTAAAAAAAGTGGAAACTTTAAAACATTATTCCATAAGTGAACTAAGTGGACAAGGGTAGAGTCTTTAAAGCTTGTGCTGTGTCCATCCCTGTGAGAGAGTCGGAAGAAGTGTTTCATTCTTCCCGAGATGCAGATGTGCTATTTATACCTGCCAGGCGTGTATCGCTGTGTGATTGGCCCAGCACATCTGGGAGATGGGGGAGGCAGGAAGTTGATAGCACCTTCTTAGTTGCCACCTCTGGGCCAGAGTGCTGCTTTCTCAGAAGTGCTTCCCCTCAACGAGGCAGCTGTCCTCTTTTCTCTGTACCTCATGATACAGAAGTTTGGGGTGTTAGGAACTCTGGACTGGATGTGTCTTAAAGGTGATCCTGAGGTAATTTGTGTCTCAAATGTGTTTAGAGACAGCCCAGGTGGGCTGATTTAAAATTTCTGAATGTTAATTATTTTTAATAATCCCATTAATTTAAGAAATGTAACTACTTATACCATGTTTTGGGTGGGGCTGAGATGTCAATATTAGAAGCTATTGCAGCCTCTTAGAGGAAACAGTCTCTCGGAACTGTACAGCTTATTTCTTGGAATGGAGTTAGAGTTCTGTGGGTAAAACTATGGCATCTTGGGATAGCTTTGGGTAGGCACATTTGGGCTGCTGCCTTTTCTAACCTTATAGTTCTGTTCTGTCTCAGCAAGCCTTAGAAAACAGTGGGCTGTCTTCACTTCCAGTTGCAGCACCTCCCAGCGACTGCAACCATGCTCAGACAGCTGCAGTGTCTCCTCAGAGTCCACATGCCTCTGGTGTCTCTGCAGAGCCAGCTGATCCCATGGACGCAGGGCAGGAGAAGGCACAGGAAAGCCCTGAGAAGACGGATAAGAAAGAGAAAAAAATTCTGAAGAAGAAATCACCATTCCTACCTGGTAATTTACCTTTTGGATACTTTGATGGTTTCATGTTTATGTTAGGAAATGTGCCTCCTACTTTTCTGAAGTGATTTCTTTATGCCGTGTTGTGAGTCTTAGTTGACTGGAGTTGAACAGTGAAAGGTGCAGCACAGCAGCTCTTGGTGTCCTTGATTCAGCGGGTTCGTCCCTTGGCTCAGCACAGGCTGGATCAGATCGCTTTTGTTTTCTTCTTCTTTCATCTGGTACTTCTGCCAACTCTAGGCCCATTGCTTCAGTTATTGCGTTGGCTGCTGTTTGCCCTGTGACTCCCGTGTCTCACAGCCTCCTGGCAGACTGCCCTCATTCTTTTTGGGTGCTGCCACTTGACAGCTCTTGGCCCTGCTCCGCCTGAACTGCCAGCTGTGTTACTGTGCCTGCCCTTTTCCTTGGCTCCCGGCCTTCCTTTGCCTGGGCCAGCCTGTGCTCAGGCTTTCTTGTGCTGTTCTATCTGTCATTGTACCTTGCACTTGGATTCCTGCTGTCCCAAGCATGCTCTCAGGGCCTTCTCTGCTCCGAGAGTGTCTTTCTCCTTACCCTTCCCGTCACTGTGGAAACACTAGCTGTCTCTCACGCCTGACCTTACTGTGATGTGTCCTGTCTGACCTCATTCTGGTCCCATCTTGCATAGCGTACTGTTGGGCGGTGTGACCATGCCTGGGGACTGCTGTGCTGACAGTCGGTGTCCCTCGCCACGCTGCACCCCTCTGGTCTGGGGTGCATTGTTCTCAGTTGACGTTGCTTTTTTCACAGTAGCAGGCATTCACCAAGAATCCTGTGCTGTACAGATCTCTCATATGGTTGCGAGGCTTGGGCAGCATGGCTGTCTCTCTGGGCATGTCTTTCCTATAAATATATACTTTCTCATGAATGACGTGTGAGTAGAGAGCCCTGGCTTCTCATTCGCCCTGACGATGCAGCACCGTTCTCCTGTCCCCTTGGTCTGGCCCGTTGCTCTGTGTGGGAAACGGATGGTGCCATGAAGCACCTGAACGTTGTGGCCTCAGCTGGTGGGGACCTTTGACGTGAGTTACCACACTCTTTTCCAGTTATTGTGCTAAATTAAAGATGTTCGCACATCTGTTCGCAGGCCACTGCACACGGAATGAGCTTTTCCTGAGCGAGGAGTTACTTTTTTAATTGCTATGACTTCAGTTTTTGAAAGAAGCAACTTAGGTGTGAAAGAAACATTGTTTTGACTCTTGGAGAGTATAGATGATGGTGGTGGGGAGAGTGTGTATATGTGTAAGTAGGTGTGTGGGTTATATACACGTTAGTGCACGTGCTAGAGGAGGCTAGAGGTATGCAGTCTTCCTTGAACTGGACTTGATGTAGGTTCTGGGTCTTCTGTAAGAGCAATATGTAGTCTTAATTGCCGAACCATCTCTCCAGCTCCCAAGTAGACATTTTTATTGTGGAAGAGCAATGGCAGTTTTCCAGGTGTTTTTTTTTGTTTTTTGTTTTGTAACATGGTGTACCTGTGTAGCCGGCTGGAACGTATTAGGTAGCCCAGACAGCTAGCTTGAGTGGTGCTCCTGCTCTGCCTCTCAAATGCTAGAATTACAGGCATTTACCACAGTTGTTGGCTAAGTGATTTTGTTGTTCTGACTGCTTTTGAGACGGTCTTTTTCCATACAACTTGATTTTAGATGAAGGCCTGCCTTAGCCTCCTGAGTGCTGGGATTGTGGGTGTGCCCCTTCACACTTGGCTCGTGTTTCTGGTCTCACCTGTGGGTTTGTCTTTCTTATGTGGAATTCTGTAGATGTGCTGACAGAAGTTTGCTTCCTTCTCAGTTTTAAGGGAATGGTTTTAATGCTTCATGACTGCGTTGGATTTAGGGAATGCTCTTAGTATGTTCGTTGTAATCATGTTGAGTATTACAGCTTCCTTCCTTTTGTTTTGTCATCATACTGCATTACTTTTACTATAGATTATGGTAAACTGTAGTAGTTGGTTTATTAATGTGAAATAAGTCATGTTGCATTAGGTTATGACCCTTCCCCACTCCCACACTCTGAAGGGAAAGAAGTAGGGTGGACAGAGCCAGATACGCTAAGCACGGAGCTCCACCCTGAGCCCTCACTTCACCCCAGCCTTTTCCTTTTATAACACATTGTTAGATTTGATTGGCTTTGTTATTTTAGATTTACTATAATATACATGTATACATCTGTTTGTATAAAAAGAAAATCCCAGGACTCTTGATATGAGGCTAGCATGGGGAGATCTAGTCCTTGTGACCTGTTTCCCTGGAAACAGCTGGGAATAGTTACTTGAAACTTTATCATGGACTGCTGACACATTTCATAAAGTTCTGAGTCATCTGAGGAGCATCTTTGCATTATGCCAGCATCCTTGCTCTGGGTGATGTGTGTAGCTGAAGCCATGTGCCAGATGGGTTGTTCTCAGTGTCTCTGCACAGCTTATTAAACCTGCACTGGGTGTGTCCTCCAGGGTAGAGGTTTATTATAAAGGTGTGAGGGAACAGATCTCCCTGCGGCTCTCCAGGGTTTCCACCCATTGTGAGGGACAGCACCATTCTGCCATTTGGACATCCAGCTTCTCCTTGGATGACAGTAGTCAGTCCCATGACATTCTCTGCTGCACAGTGAGTCACCAGAAATGTTTGAAGGAACACAAAGTGATAGTCAGGGTACAGCTCAGCACTGAGCTGGAGGTGAGCATCTGCCACCTTCAGGATACCTGTGTCCTAAACTGGCCTTGCTGCTGGTGAGGACATGAGCGTCCGATCCTTCCTTCAGTCTGTGTGCATGACTGACCAGGTGGCAGAGGCAGAACTTCTTATTGTAGGTAACTGTACTGGATAGTTTTATATCAACTTGACATAATCCAAAGTCATCTGAGAGGAGGGAGCGTCAAGAAAGTGCCTTCATAAGATGTGGCTGTAGGCATGCCTGTGGACATTTTCTTAGTGACTGATGGGGAAGGGCCCAGCCCTTGGGGTAGGGCCATCCCTGGGCTAGTGTCCTGGGTTCTATAAGAAAGCAGACTGTGCAAGCCATGGGGAGCAAGTCAGTAAGCAGCACCCATCCATGGCCTCTGCATCAGCTCTTGTCTCCAGGTTCCTGCCATGTTTGAGTTCCTGCTCCAGCTTCCTGCAGTAATAAACAGTAGCATGGAAATGTAAGCCAAATAAACCCTTTCCTCCTCAGTAATAATTTGGTGTTGAAGGAACACATTAATCCCATTTCTAAGAATATCTTTTTGAGCCAGGTGTGATGACACATGCCTTTAATCCCAGCACTCAGGAGGCAGAGGCAGGTGGATCTCTGAGTTCGAGGCCAGCCTGGTCTACAAAGTGAGTCCAGGACAGCCAGAGCTACACAGAGAAATCCTGTCTCGAAAAACAAAAACCAAACAAAACATTTGTTTCTTTAAATATTTTGAAATTTTATTGTGAAGTGTGTGTGTGTGTGTGTGTGTGTGTGTGTGTGTGTGTGTATGTGCACATGGGTGTAGGTTTCCGTAGAGGCCATAGAGAGTGTCTGAGCCATTGGAGCTGGAGTTGCAGGTGTTTTTTTGTGAGCCACCTTCCAGGGCAGCTGGAAACTGAGCTTCTCTGG
The DNA here is from genome assembly GCA_907169655.1 of Acomys percivali. Classification (NCBI taxonomy): domain Eukaryota; kingdom Metazoa; phylum Chordata; class Mammalia; order Rodentia; family Muridae; genus Acomys; species Acomys percivali. Next base: position 6,377,307 of record OU015744.1, read on the forward strand.
AAGAGTAGTATGTGCTCTTAACTCCTGAGCTACTCTCCAGACCTGCTCAGAGTGTCTTCTGTGGTTGCAACTGAGAATCGCCAAGAACTCCTGAAGCAGTCTAGAAACATTTGCGAGGAGCTGCGTTTTATGGTCTGCTGCTCTTGAGAGCTTTGCTGGCTCATCTGGCCTATCTCAAAGCCTGCCAGAGATACCTTCCTTGTCTTGTGTCAGCAACAACTTTCTAACAGAATTTAAGCTTCTCTGCTGCTAGAGTCAGCAGATTCCTTCTCAGTGCCTCCTGTTTGTCTATGATTAGCACATGCTGTCTCGCCTAGATGGACAGGTGGTCATCGCTTACCTTAGGTGCGGTGAACTCTAGTGCTGCATTCAGAGCGTTCTCAGGGAGTTGGTGACTCTGGAAACCAGGAGTCTCATGGGGTACGTTGAGGTTCGAGTCTGAAGCTTTTCCATATCTGATGAAGGTTAACTTTTAGGTGAAATTAAAATTTTAATTTTTATTTATGTATATGTGTATTAGTATAAACATATGTCATATGTGTGTGGCTACATGGAAAGGCCAGAAGTGAGGCAACTCCTCTGGAGCTGGAGTTACAGGTGGTTAAGAGCTGCCTGGTGTGGGTACTGGGAGTCGAACTCAAGTCCTCTGCAAGAGCAGGAAGCTCTCTTAGCCACTAAGCCATCTCTCCAGCCTTCTAACAAGAGTGTCTGATATTTGCTGGTAGAAGCTGATTCTACCAAAGTCTGAGTTATTTCCCCATCCCCTGAGTTATTGGACCATCCCCTCAGAACTGTGCTCTGTAAGATGCTGCACATACAAGTAGCAGGCTCACTGTTACCTCAGCTGCCACAAATCCTGAAGTCTGTTACTGGAACCTGTAGGACTGAGAATTCGGCAAGCAGGAGCTGACAGCAGTGTCTAAAGCATAAGCCAGCCAGTCTTCATAGCGACATCAAACTATTTCTTACCTTCCATAAACATGGCTTCATGCTCAGCATCATGCTGAGAGGTGAGGTGTTTATCATCTGTTTCTCATGGTAGCCAATGTGCTTATGCCCCACTGGCCTTTTCCTGATCTAAGGATTCTGAGCTGCTTTGAAATGAAATACAAGATTCCCACGGTAAGAACCGTCTCGTGTTAGGAGCAAGATCTCATGGCTTAGTCACTGCAGTGTTAGAACCTTTTGTTTCAGCAGCTCCAAGTGCTTCTGGGCCATCAGTGAACCAACTGACTATTGGTGACTGTCCTTCTGCACTTGTGAGCCTGAAACATCTGCCAGGAGGGCGACACCTTTCTGGTGAGTGCTGGCAAACCCAACACATGGAGGACTTGGTTTAAAGGCTGGACTAGTTTCACTTCATCAGGAGAGTCCAGTTATAATTTTAGGACAACATCACACACACATCTTTCGTAGAACCTCTGTTGACTTGTGACCTAGCACTGCTGCTCTTGTTTTTGAAGCTGAAAACCTTTATGTGGTCCTCACTATGTGTGGTTGTGTGTTATGTGGAACTTTAGTGTGTGCTTGCCAGGTGTTGGGGAGAATCCCTTGGTGCTCTGGACAGGCTATCATTGTGTCTGTAGTAGTTAATCTTGACTGGCAACTTAATTGGACCTAGAATGCTTTTGGAGATTGGTAAAGCACCTCTCTGGGTATGTCTGTGAGACTGTTTCCAGAAAGGATTAACTAGAGGCCAGACTCAGTTTGAATGTAGGTGGCCCCATCCTATAGGTCCAGACAAAACCAAGGGACAAGGAGAAAGCCCTTATTCTGGCAGGCGTTTTCTGGTCTTCCTGACTTCTGTGATATGAACCATCTGCTCTGCTTTGCTCTCCCACCAGTGGGTAAATAAGTCTTGTTTCAAGTGGTATATGCCAAGCAGTTTTATCACAGTTTGGGGGAGGTAACTAACACAGTCTTAATTTGTGAGGGAGTTTTCTCATTATAAAAGTATGCGTCTGTTACCACAGGAAAACCCAGGCACCTTCCTTGTCACTCCACCCTCTCACCCTTCTTGCAATGCCAGGGGCTAACCAACAGGGTGGGTCCACCTTGTCATTTTGTCCCCTCTTTGTCCTCTGCTATGGCTGCTGCTACTGCTGGGGATGGAGTTGGCTGGACTATCTTCCCAGGTTGTCTCTTGGGTGAGCTGCTTGAAGAGTGAGGAAAACAGAAAGGTCGTGGCAGCCAATATCTGGCTTTAGGGTGCAGCTAGTAGACAGCCATTTTGCTGCTAGAGAAGTTCTTTAGCATCTCTGCCCTTGGAGGTAGTCATGCACCCGCCGTTTATGAGTTCAGGCATCGTCTGAGCACCTGGAATGCTTTCCTGCGTTCCCTTCGTTGTATTGTCAGACCTTCCCTCCTAGAGGCAGCTGGCACTTGAAGGGACTTGTTGGTTTGGAGCTTGGTACCGTTCTTGGCGTTTGAACAGACCTCTTTGAGATAACTGCACTCAGGTTCCAGGGCCAAAGCCATCTCCATATGAGCCTGGAGGTTCCTCAGATCCCAGTCAATTAATAAACCCGAAACATGTAACATGTCAGCTTTCTTATCTACAAATGTGTGAATGATGGAACTGGTGAAAAATAATTGAGAGAAAAATCTATGTAACGTGTGTGGCATGGCTTCTCACACAGAGGTCACAGTGCATCTTGACTACACGTCGTTAGCTCCTGTGGGAAAGGAGGATCAGGACCCTGTCACATCTCAGTGCAGGCGGAGGGCGGTGCCTTCCTTTGTGGACCTGCAGACATCCATCCATTTACTGCTTTTCAAGTTACTTTTACCACCTGATCAAAATTTCCAGGCTTTATTTTTTCAAAATGCCTGAATAGAATTCAGTTTTATGGATGTGTCACAGTTCATTTGACCTGATCACGATTCACTAAATGGATGTGATGATGAGGATGATGATGATGATGATGATGATGATGATGATGAGGAGGAGGAGGAGGAGGAGGAGGAGGAGGAGGAGGAGGAGGATAACCCTGGCTGTCCTGGACTTCTTTGTAGACCAGGCTGGCCTCGAGCTCACAGAGATCCACCTGCCTCTGCCTCCCGAGTGCTGGGATTAAAGGTATGCGCCAGCACCACCAGGCTTAAAAGTGGTATCTTATTATAGTTTTAATTTGTGTTCTCTTTTAAGGACCAGAGTGCCACCCTGCATGTTAAGAAACACTTGCATTTTGTGTTGGATTAATTCTTGTTTTATTGACACTTGTACTTTAAAAATTATAATATTTTCTCAATTATTTTTGTGATACATATTCTTTTTTACTTGGGAGAAATGTTTCTTGTTTATGAAACTAAGTTTTTTCTTTTCTTTTTCTTTTTTTTTTTTAACACATTTTTTATTTTCCACCCTTGAGTCTACAAAAGTGAATTACAATTAACTTTTTTTTTGCATTATAGTTTTTTATTAATTCATTCATATTACATCTCAATTGTTGTCTCATCCCGCGTATCCTCCCATTCCTCCCTCCCTCCTGCTTTCACCCTGTTCCTCTCCCCTATGACTGAGAGGGACTTCCTCCCCCTGAATATGATCCTAGGGTATCAAGTCTCTTCTTGGTAGCCTGCTATCCTTCCTCTGAGTGCCACCAGGCCTCCCCATCAAGGGGACATGGTCAAATATAGGGCACCAGAGTTTGTGTGGTAGTCAGTCCCCACTCTCCACTATAGAGAGGCACTGGAAAGAATCCAGGAAAAGACAAACAACCAGATGAAGGAAATCAATAATAAGTTTTACAAGCATATCCTGCATTTTAGGCATTGTGATACTTATACACTTCAACATGACTGAAATATGGCTTCCTCTTTACACTTTCAAAGTTACATTGTTCTTTCAGAGGACCCAGGTTCTGATCCCAACACCCACATTATGCCTGTAGCTGTAGCTCCATGGGATCAGACACACTCTTCTGGCCTCTGGACACTGCACTTTCATGTACAATTCCCTGCCCCCATATATACACATAATTAAAAATAATCTTTTCAAAAATAAAATATTTAAAATAAAAATCATTAATGGGTTTTATTTAAAGTTTTTTACTTTAATACGTCATTGTTTCTATACATTCTTTTTTTTTTCCCCCGTTAGGAATAGTTCTGAACTAGGCTCAGAGCTGTATAATAGCATCCATAATTGTTGAAGACAGAGTCTTTTGCTTTGGTTAATGGATTCCCCAGATTCAAACATACTGTGATTTGTCTTAACTATTAATTCTCTACTGTTGCATTAGAGGTTGTCATTTACTAGTAATTCTCATGACTTTCTGTTTGTGGTTTAAGATGCTCAATAAATGATTAAGCATCTTTCTTGCTGTTCTTGTCCTTCAAGTTGATCATGGAGTCATTTCCAACAAGTATTCACTAGTTTCATACAATGTGTGTTGAATCACACTCCCCTCTCTAACTGCCCAGAAGTGCCCTCCCTATTCCCTTCCCACTGAACTTTGTGTCTGTTTTGTTTGTTTGTTTGTTTTTAAATAAATTATTATTTAAAGAAAATTGTTCTCGTCTCCCAGCAGCCAGCAGTCACCAACAGCTCCATGGCTAGTGGGCGGGATTTCCTGCCTACCTTCTGTCCAGGCGAAGGTTTGGTTTGGCTTGGGTGCACATAAATTTTGGTTTTTCGGGACAGGATTTCTCTGTGTAGCCTTGGGTGTCCTGGACTCGCTTTGTAGACCAGGCTGGCCTCGAACTCACAGTGATCCGCCTGCCTCTGCCTTCCTGAGTGCTGGGATTAAAGGTGTGTGCAACCACACCCGGCAGGCTTATATGTTTTGATGCAACTGCTGACTTTATAGCTGCTGTGCTGTGTCCAAAACACATGGATTCCTTATACTTACACTTTCCATGTGAATGTGCACTGTTACACTCTTACTGAGGGGTCCGGGAGCCAATTCGGGGTGCAATTCCACTCAGGGCTGAGCAGTCTTCAGTCTCCTACGCTGCACTACCATGGAATCATTTGATCACACCTGGTTTTATTCTCATCCAGGCTGAACTGTGTCCTGTGAATGGTGATTTGCACACTACTGCCTTAAGTGTTTTGTTTTTAAATCTAAGATTTATCTATTTTATGCATACAGTGCTTTATCTGCATGTACACCTGCAGGCCAGAAGAGGGCAACAAATCACATTATAGATGGTTGTGACCCACCATGTGGCTGCTGGGAATTGAAGCTTGGAAGAGCAGAGGGTGCTCTTGACTGCTGAGCCATCTCTCCAGCCCTTACATGGGGGTTTATGAATTTCATTCTCATGGACTCGCAGGACTTTCTTACGATTGTCATCTTTGGCACTGTCAGTGATGCTAGGGTTCTCATGACAGAAAGCTTAGCACTTTCCATTGATGCAGTGAGCTGCCTTAGCCTGCCTCAGGACAGGACACGAGCACCTTTATTATGCACTACTGTAGTTCTAGACCATCTGGACTGTTCTCTTTTCCTTGTCACTGCAGGCTCCATTCGTGAGGAGAACGGGGTACGGTGGCACGTGTGTCCCTACTGCACAAAAGAGTTCCGGAAGCCCAGTGACCTTGTGCGACACATCCGCATCCACACCCATGAAAAGCCCTTCAAGTGTCCACAGTGTTTCCGGGCCTTTGCCGTGAAGAGCACCCTGACCGCTCACATTAAAACTCACACTGGCATCAAGGCTTTCAAGTGCCAGTACTGCATGAAGAGCTTCTCCACCTCAGGGAGCCTCAAGGTGCACATCCGCCTACACACAGGTGTGCAAGGCTGGTTTGGGAGGTGCAGAAACGGCAGTGACTGAGCTCTCTCGGAGGTCTTTCCTCCCCCTCCCCCTTCCTCGTCCTTTTGTTGATTTTTGACCTCCATCCTCATGGAACCAGGGGTATGGTTGAGACAATTAGTAGGTGATATTTACAGATGAGTACATGTTGGCAATGGGAAAGAGACACCATATTTAGCCTTAGACCCATCAAACCTTTCTGAGAAAGGTACATATACCCCACAGTCTGAGGAGGGTACATGTACCCCACAGTCTGAGGCAGGTACATGTACCCCACAGTCTCAGGAAGGTACATGTACCCCACAGT